>ONZH01004303.1:0-531402 GCA_900303285.1 Rhinella marina
TTTTTTTTACCCATTTGGATTACAATTTTACTTATGTGGATTACAATTGCGACTGAGTTTGGGACTCTGCTCCAGTTCTATGACAAGCGTCAGAAGAAAAGAGACTTAAAAGTGTCCCTGAGCATACTAGGTAGGTGATATTTAAAATTTTTATATTATACCTATAATAATGTATTTGCACTTTACCATATATATGTCTCGAATATTCGCTCTGCCTCTGAGGAGTGCACGCCGCGGCCTCTCCTCGTACGTGCCTGCGTATTACGTAATCGCTTAGACAATAGTACGCTGAGATTCGTAAGCTATTTGTACGCTCATGCGTACGTCTTCTAAGAAGTTGCATACATTTTGTAAATTAATGTTCATTATTAGTGAGCGAATGTTCGCTAATAGCACATAATAACGTATATTTTGTACGCAAATACAACAAATCTATTCGTCGAATATACGAATTTTAGGAAAAGTTCGGCGAATGTTCGGCGAATAATTTTTTGAATGATTCTCTCATCTCTAATGGACGGTCTACGCGTTTCGGACCCCTACATCACGGTCCTTATTCATGACACACTACAGAGTGAATGAAACACAGTATCTAAAACATAGTAGTCCCAATCACACCCAGGAATCAAGATCACATGACTCCTGTCATGGGAGGCACCTGTTATACATAGAAAAAACAGACTTGAAGTGCAAACCCTTCACCTATATTGCAAAATTAAATCATGATTCTTATTCAGACCAGATGGGAAGCAAGTTCCCATCTCAAACATCCAATATGCTTCCCTTCTCAAGAGTTTCTGTTTGTGGTCACCTCCACTTTCTATACCTTGAGCTACAAAAGCCGCAGTATCCCCTCTGTGAACTGTAGCAAAGTGAAAGCTCACCGCAGAGACATTCCGTTCCCTGTAGTGAGGAATATCTGATAAATGTTTGCGAATCCTTGCCTTGATTTGTTTAGTGGTGCATCCCACATATTGAAGGGAACATATTCTACATGTAATCAGATATACTGCAAACTCAGAGTTACAATTCAAATACTGTCTAATGGTATACGTTTTGGCAGTAGCTGTAGAGGTGAATTTTTGGCCTGTTTGAATATGGTTGCAACATATACATTTTTTACTGCCACATTTGTAATTTCCCTCTGCAAGTTAACCACACTGGTTGTTTGACAGTTTTATCCTGAAACAAACTGGGACTGATTTTACTCCCCAGCGTAGGAAACAATAGAGATTGTCTGTTAAGAGATAACGCCCATTGTTTGGCGCTATCAATAGCATGGGCCGTATAATTTCTTCTTAGGCTACTTTCACACTAGCGGCAGCCCGAATCCGTCAGGTGAAGGGTGCTGCCAGATCCGGACTGCCGCAGGGACATGTGTGGAGCCGGAAACGCGCTCCGGCCCCACACAGTACATACGTACACACAGACACACACACACACACATATACACATACAAATACACATACATACTTACATGCTCCCGGTAGGTCTCCAGAGCGCCGGAGGAGCAGGACGGCGCGCACAGATGACGATTCCCCACAGCGCCCTCTGCTGGGCGCCTGGTGGAATCGTCATCTGTACACGCCGTCCTGTTCCTCCTGCGCTCTGGAGACCTGCCAGGGAGCATGTAAGTATGTATGTGTATTTGTATGTGTATATGTCTGTGTATGTTTAAGTGTATGTGTATGTCTATGTCTGTATGTTTGTATTGTGTGTATGTGTGCAGGTAACGGATCCATCAGGAACTCCATTGAAAGTCAATGGAGGACGGATCCGTTCACCATTGTGTCACACCAAACGGATCCGTCCCCATTGACTTGCATTGGGGGTCATGACGGATCCGTCTTGGTGCGGATGCCTGGACCGGAGAGAAAACCGCAGCATGCTGCGGTTTGTTCTCCGGTCTGAAGACGGAACGGAATGCTTTCAGGAGCATTCCGTTGTCTTCAGTTCAGTTTTGTCCCCATTGACAATGAATGGGGACAAAACTGAAGCGTTTTATTCCGGTATTGAGCCCCTATGACGGAACTCAATACCGGAATTATAAAACGCTAGTGTGAAAGTAGCCTTAACAGTCTATCCCTGATCTTTTCCGCTTCTAATAAAAAAGTAGATACATTAGAACAATTGCACCTAGCCCTTATCATTTCTCCCCTGGGTATATTTCTAGGGACATGTGATGGGTCACATGTGTCATTGTGTTATTCTGGTTACTTGTGCACTGTATCATTGTGTTATTTGGGCGCTATATGTTACTCCATGGTGAAGGATATTTATTTAAGGCCCTATCCCTTACTCTATATAAGTGGATATATATATATATGCATCATTTTCCTTTTATGTCCAATTGCAGTTGCACCAGTGAGTGATTACATTTTGCCTGTCCCGTGGCTAGTTAATAAAAAGCAACAACTGGCAAATTATTCTGAGAATTATTAAAAACACATTAAAAACTGATTTATTTTTCTGTCCTTATTGATCAGTTCACTTCTTCTGTTGCTAAGTGCCTATTGATTAGGGCCAGAGGGAACGAAGACTGAAACGCTCATCGGCGATCGATAGAAATTAAATCTCCTCTATCCAGTGTAATTGTGTGTGCCCAAACTTCAAATTACCATTGTATCATTGAAATATGCATGAGAAAATGACAGAGCAAATGTAATTAAGGGACATATGACTGTTATTATATACACAAGAAGCTGCCCGCTCTTGTGAATCAGCGACAGAGGAAGCTTTACAATCTGAACCTTCACTGAACTCGCGCTAAAGGAATATCCCTCATTGCTGAGACTTATATATATATGCAGAGCTCTATGGGAAAAAGTGAGTCAATTTCCATACTGTAAGGAATATCCAAACATTTGTGATACAGAAATGAGTTATATTCTGGCGCCCTCTAGTGTTTCTCGTTGATGCTATTTGAATACTGATCCACAAAAAACAGAGTGGCATTAGGGGCAAGTGCTCTTCATCATGATCTTCCCATATGTTCATGCATACATTAAAAATAAGTTAAAGGGGCTCCCCTGGAATTTAGTAAATGAAAGTCCATAAATATTACTTTATAATAAATATATTCCCAAATATTAGTTATAATGGCTCATTTTGTCTGGGGAGCAATTATTAAGAGAAATAAAATGGCCGCCATCCTATTAGTACACACAGAACCTGTCCTTATCACACAGGAGGACAAGTTACTTCACAACACTGAGGTAAAGAGCTGCCTCATTCTCCTCTCGCTCTGCTTGTCAGGGATTATGATCCTGAATACAGATGATAAGATCTTCAGCTTAATCTCTGTAGGAATGGAGTTCATAAGGAGACATGAAGTACAGAGAGGACGGATGGGACAGACTGTGGTAATGGAGACTGTATACAAGTGCTGCTGCTCTTTAGCCACATCTACTCATGAACTATATTCCTACAGAGATTCAGCTGAAGATCTTATCAGCTATATTCAGAATCATAATCCCTGACAAGCAGAGAGGAGGATGAGCAGCTCTTCTCCTGTTGTGAAGCAACTTGCACCTCCTGTGTGATTAGGACAGGTTCTGTGTGTACTAATAGGACGGCGGACATTTTGTTTCCACTAGAGATGAGTGAATCAATTCGCCGCTTAGTAGATTCAATACGAATCTTGGAAATTTTCCACTGGGAAGTGAATCCAGATTTTTTGAGATTTGCTCCGTTAGATTCTAAAATGTTCTTAAAGCTTTCTACGCATTCGCTACGTACTTGTCCGATAAATTGTACGCTAATGCTACATATAAGTTACTCTATACGCTGATGCGTATGAATTCAGTTAATTAGTGAACTTTTACTGTTAGTTTGTTATTCGTGCGGTAAAAAGCCCGGAAAAAAGTGGTCACCTGACCTAGTGGGAAGGGCTTGCTCTGATTGGCTCACAGGTTTGGTAAGCCAGTGACGCAACACTTCTTCTGCGACTGCTGAGATGAGCAGAAGCACTATGTGTGAAGTTCTGAGAGACAGTGAACTCTTGTGTTAAAATTGGGGTGTAATTGTTCTGGGAATCCATATTACACATATCAGGGATACTGCAGAGCCGGTGCAGGGCAAGTGCAGGGCCAGTGCAGGGCTAGCAATTAATCAAGCAGGGAGAGAAACAGGGAGAGAGACAGGGAGGGAGACAAAGGCCAGCTGCAGGGCCACAGAGTGAAATGTCTGGCATGGAAAAGCAAAAGAGTTCCAGCCAGACATCGAGCGCCAAAAAAAAAGGAGAAGGTGGCACAGGGCAGCAGTGCTAAAGGACCTGTAGCCGGAGCTTCTACTTGTAGAATTCGTAATACTTGGCCACTGTTCCACCAGGCTAACCCACCAAGGTTCAAAATTGTAGTGGAGAAAGTGGATGAGGGAGTGGAGTGGATGGCACACTCATCTTAGTCTCAGCCGGATGATCTGCTGATACATTATATGTATCACATGTATTACGCAATCGCTAGACAATAGTACGCTGAGGATCCGTACGCAATTTGTACGCTCATGCGTACGTGTTCACATAAGTTGCGTACCTTTAACAACTGTACGTTCTTTGTTAGGGCGCGAATATTCTCAAAACACCACACATTAACGCATGATTTGTATGCAGCTTCGCCGAATAGATTCGTATGAGGTACGAATCTTTGAAAAGTTCCACGAACATTCAACAAAGCGAATTTGGATGATTTGCTCATCTCTAGTTTCCACTGATAATTGCTCCCTAGACAAAATTTTCGGCGGCCCCATAGAAATGAATGGAGGGTGGCTGCGCATGCGCATTGCGCCCTCATTCAGTTCAGGGGCTCCGTTCTGGATATAGGTGCGGGTCCCAGCGTTGGGACCCGCACCTATAAGACAATGGGGACATATCCTAGTGATATGCCCCCATTGTCTAAAATGAGAATAACCCTTTAACTATTTTCATTTTCTTAATTCCCGGAAAACCCCTTTAATACACATACATTATATTTTAATCATACATTGTGTATGCATTGAAAAACTCCATTCATGTCTAAGGATTTGATGGGGTTTTACAGAATTCGAGAAACCTGGCTTTCTTCCACAAACAGCGCCACACCTCTCTATGGGTTGTATCTGGTATTGCAGCTTAGCTCCATTGAAGTAAATGGGACTCGGCTACTATACAACACACAGCCTATGGACAGATGGATTACTAGATGAAAGCAACTTTACTTGAATCTTGCAAAGGATATTGCATCAGTTCCTTTATTTTGTTCACAAAATGTGTGAAATTCTTGCTGCCTTCAGCCACCACTAAGTGGAGCTTACTGCATACTGTGCTATTATTGAGTTCAATGGCAGCTCTGTAAATCGTGCGCAAAACATGAAAATAAAAAAGTAGTAACTGGCGGTATGTCCTGTCCTAAAAGAATGGCTCCATGAGGTCTTCCAGTCATTTTTAATTGCTCCTTCAGATGCTTTGTCAGCGTTAAGATATCTGTATTCTGGGGATCATGCTATCACATAACTTCCTTATAAAAATATATTCTGGAAATAGTCAGGTGCCAGGAACTTTTTCATTGCAATTAATTATATGACGGCTTGTTTTCTCTAGTCACACTCAGCGTACTATTAAAATGTCATAAACAAGTTGCAATTTCCAATTTATTTTAACTTTCTGAATATTCGCCTGACAGAGAACAAATCACGTTTTCTCTTAATTAAGTTTTTTTTTTCAACTTTAATTTATGTTCATATTACTATTTCTGCCAGCCGGTATATATTTATAAGCATCACCACATGACAAATCATATTAATTAGCTGAAATCTTCCCTGTTTGATACTTAAAGGGGTAGTATACTTTTAGTATGGAGCTCAGCAAGTATATGATTATATGGGATTATAGTATATATTATATTGGATTATAGCAATATGATCTGGTTACACCAAATTCTTTTTAATTGGAAACCAGGCTGGAATTCAGCTGATCGACATGGGCCGGCCTTTGGGGTGTGCGACCTGTGCGGTTGCACAGGGCGCTTCACTCCGGACAGTTAAGGGGGCGCCCTGCCAGAGCGCCCCCTTAATGGCCCGGCCTGCTCCTGTACAGCGTCTTGTGCCCCCTCTCAGACCTCAGATCAGCCCACCCAGCCACTTTAAAAAAAATATACGTACCAGTCCTGCGCTGCCATCAGGTTCCGCGCTCCTCTGTCTTCCCTGCCAGGGCGCACTATGACCTGACGCAGCGTCAGGTCATAGTGTGCGCCGGCAGGGAAGACAGTGGAGCGGGGAACCTGATGGCAGCGGCAGTGCAGAACAGGTAAGTATGTTTTTTTAAAGTGGCTGGGTGGGCTGGTCTGAGGGGGGGCACAAGACGCTGGTCTGATGGGGGCACAAGACGCTGACCTGAGGTCTGATGGGGGCACAAGATGCTGACCTGAGAGCTGATGGGGGCACAAGATGCTGGCCTGAGGTCTGATGGGGGCACAAGACGCTGACCTGAGGTCTGATGGGGGCACATTGTGTTGATCTGAGGTCTGATGGAGGCACAAGACGCTGATCTGAGGTCTGATGGGGGCACAATGAGGATCTGAAGTCTGAGGGGGGGCACAATGACCTGATCTGAGACACACAAGACCTGATCTGAGGGGGCACAAGATGTGATCTGAGGTCTGATGGGGCACAAGACGCTGATCTGAGGGGCACAAGACTGATGGAGGCACAATGACTGACCTGACAAGACGCTGATCTGAGGTCTGATGGGGCACAGACACCTTGATCTGAGGGGGCACAAGTGATCTGAGGTCTGATGGGGCACATTGTGTTGATCTGAGGTCTGATGGGGCACAAGACGCTGACTGAGTCTGATGGGGCACAAGACCACTGAGGTCTGAGGGGGCACAAGACTTTGATCTGAGGTCTGATGGGGCACAAGACGCTTGATCTCTGAGGTCTGATGAGGCACAAAACACTGATCTGAGGATCTGTGTGGATCTGAGGGGCACAGACCCTGAGGTCTGATGGGGGCACAAGACGTGATTGACTGATGGTCTGATGAGGTCTTGATCAAGACGGATGGCACAAGACGCTGATCTGAGGTCTGATGGGGCACAAGATGACACTGATCTGAGGATGGTCTGATGGGAACAAGACGCTGACCTGAGGTCTGATGGGGCACATTGGATTGAGGTCTGATGACATTGGTCTGATGGTCACAGGCTGATCAATTGATGCTGGCATCTGAGGTCTGATGGGGGCACAAGACACTGAGATGTGAGGTATCTGAGGTCTGATGGGGCACAAGACGCTGATCTGAGTCTGATGGGGGCACAAGACGCTGACCTGAGGTCTGATGGGACACAAGATGTTGACTGAGGTCTGATGGGGCACAAGATGTTGATCTGAGTCTGATGGTTACACAGGGACATTGAGGTCTGAGGTGATGGTCATGGGGGCACAAGACACTGCTGATCTGAGGTCTGATGGGGCACAAGACGCTGATCTGATCTGAGGGGACTGACTGGGGGGCACAAGATGATCTGAGTCTGATGGGGCACATTATGTTCTGAGGTCTGATGGGGCACAAGACATCTGAGTTCTGAGGTGGGGCACATCTGTTGATTGCTCTGATGGGCACAAGACGCTGATCTGAGTCACATGCATCAACTACTGCTGATCTGTGTTAGTACAACATTACTACAGGCAAATACATTATCACACTGTTCAGGCAACACTACTACATTTTCTATACTCAGATAGCACTGTGTTACCTCTACAGTTACAGCGTCAGGTTCATAGTGTGCGCCGGCAGGGAAGACAGTGGAGCGGGGAACCTGATGGCAGCGGCAGTGCAGAACAGGTAAGTATGTTTTTTAAAGTGGCTGGGTGGGCTGGTCTGAGGGGGGGCACAAGACGCTGGTCTGATGGGGCACAAGACGCTGACCTGAGGTCTGATGGGGGCACATTGTGTTGATCTGAGGTCTGATGGGGGCACAGTGTGTTAATCTGAGGTCTGATGGGGGCACAAGACGCTGATCTGAGGTCTGATGGGGGCACAAGACGCTGATCTGAGGTCTGATGGGGCACAAGACGCTGATCTGAGGTCTGATGGGGGCACAAGACGCTGATCTGAGGTCTGAAGGGGGACACAAGATGTTGACCTGAGGTCTGATGGGGCACAAGACGCTGACCTGAGGTCTGATGGGGGCACATTGTGTTGATCTGAGGTCTGATGGGGCACAAGACGCTCATCTGAGGTCTGATGGGGGCACATTGTGTTGATCTGAGGTCTGATGGGGGCACAAGACGCTGATCTGAGGTCTGATGGGGGCACAAGACGCTGATCTGTGGTAGTACCACATTATCAGTACTAGTGTTATCTGTGATTTTACACAGGACTGCAGGCAACACTACTACATTTTCTATACTCAGATAGCCATCACTGTGTTACCTCTACAGTTACAAAGGACTGCAGGGGACATCTACTATATTATCTATACACAGATAGTTATCACTCTGTAAGGGGGCCCTCTGAGACTTTATCGCCCAAGGGCCCACCTGAACCTGGAGCCGACCCTGGGCTGACGTCACACATGCGCAGAAGGACTCAGAGGGTGGTAGGGGAAAGTTAGCGGCTGCACTGCTGTAAGTAAGTGCCCCCAAACAATGTGATGACCGGGGGGGGGGGGGGGGGGGTTAATTGGGGACTATATACTTAAGGCCCCATCCTGTATAGGATAATAGAGATGGCAGTCATGGCACACATAACTCACACATGATTAAACACCAGTGAGGGGTTTAGTGATGTGAGCTATGTGTGTGCCATCTCCATTACCCCATACAGGAAAATATAGTGACAGTATTAAAAGTCAGACTGTATAGAGATATAAATACAGTGCAGAGATATATAGAGAATAGAGTGATATAGGACAATATAGAAAGCTATAAATACAGTGCAGAGATATATAGTGTGATATAGGACAGTATAGAGAGCTATAAATACAGTGTGTATATATATATATATATATACTGTCCTACTCTATATATCTCTACACTCTATTTATAACTCTATACTGTATGACGTTAGTACTGTCATTATATTTTTCTGTATGGGATAATGGAGATGGGATGGCACACATACTTCTTTAAGTAAATATATATATATATAAATGAGGGGGAGGGGGGGCGCCGAGAAAAAGTTTCGCACAGGGCGCCATCTACCCTAAGGCCGGCCCTGGGTCCATCTCTAGAAACTCTTAGAGGGGCAGCACAGTGGCTCAGTGGTTAGCACTGGTGACTTGCAGCGCTGGGGTCCTGGGTTCAAATCTGACCAAGGACGACATCTGCATGGAGTTTGTATGTTCATCTGTGGGTTTCTTCCCATTTTCCAAAGACATACTGATAGGGAACCTAGGTTGTATTTATTTTATGCACTTATATAGCGCTCTGCAGCGCTTTACAGACATTAGCATAATTGTCCCCAATGGGGCTCACAATCTAAGTTCTCTATCAGTATGTCTTTGGAGTGTGGGAGGAAACCGGTGTACCTGGAGGAATCCCACGCAAACACGGGGAGAACAGAGTTCCATTGGGGACAGATTGATGCTGCTTCTGGTCATACTGTACATTTCCCCTGCAGTGGCCTCTACAGGTGAAATGCAGTATTACATGCCAACCATATAAAAGAATGACTTGAGTACTTAGTACATTCATGAGTTGGTCCAGCAGAGTAAGAATTGCTTTTTCATAGTAGTTCTCTGCTCTGACTAATAAATGCAGGGTCCTTAGCAGGAAATGGGGAAGGGGGGGTGGTACCATTCCGTGAAGCAAAGTACATAATGAGGGGGTCATCTTCATGAGAAAACCCCTTTAACCCTTTCCGTGCATCCGCCGTACATGTACATGTCTTTGTATTTAAAAATGGCACCAGCTCATGAGTGCAGCAGGCGCCATAGCTGCCAGGTTTCTGCTGTTTCGAACAGCAGAGCCCTCACGGGACTGATGTGTGCGATCAGCGATAATGCCGATCGCACACATTTATTCCTTTATATATCGTGGTCAAAGGTGACTACAACATCTGGAAGCACTAAAACTGGGAACCATGCACTTTCCCGCCTGGAATGCCTTCCCCTGACTGAGAGCAGGGAAGGCGTTCTGTAGTAGTAATAGGCTGGGAAAAAGGTAAGTACTCTTCCCTTTACAGGTTCCACCAATTTTGGGGATTTGCCCAAACTCCCCCCATTCTGGCACAACCCTTTTAATCCATATTTTAGATCTTCCTGTAGTAATAATGATAATAACCACTGTGACTTACCTTCAGGTAATTCCCCTTTAAATTTAAACATGTTTCCGGAATGCAGTTGAATTGAAACTCGACTTATTCTTAAAAGATTGGCACAGCTACAAAGAGACGAGGAAGATATGAAGTATTTTGCGGCTGAGATTCAGTGAATCGGTTTCAGTGTTGAATGTGTTTGGCACAACATTAGAAAACATGCTCGAGACGTTCTCAAGGAGGGAATCAACCTTTTTTTTTTATATCTCAATCTTATTTGGCCAGATTTATTAATCCTATAGATGGAGTAACCTTAGACGGGCTGTCTAGACCTGCACCAGGGGCAGGAATAGACACCTTTGTCTAACCCTATACTAACTATTGGTTTTCTTAATTCGAGACAGAATTTTATTCCAGAATTATGGTGCAATTTTGGTGCAAAACTATGCATCTTAGGACACACCCCTTTCCAATGAAGTCGCACCCCTTTTCAGACTAGTGGAAGGATATTCCTCTAATCCTAGATGCGCCAATTAATGCACAATCTAAAGGCACTCGAATTTGTAAATGTTCACAGACAGCGCTACTGGACCTCACACGATATCCTACAGTAAACTCCCTATATGATATCGCCCATCCCACTTGCAATACCTGATGTGACCAGAAGGTGGTGCTGCAAAACTGATAATTTATTGCATTCTGGTTGTTTTAGAACAGGACACCATTCAATTTTGTATTGTATTTGTATGTACAATTCTGCTCACATGCCTTACTAATATCAGCAGCTAGGAGAGTTGTAAAGGGCACGGATTTGCCATGTGAAATGCATTCATCTGGAAAATGAATTTTTCTAAACGTGGCATCAGTCATGTGGACCACCCACAAGTCATGTGACCCCTGGTATTATGTTAACATTGTCCAGGTATGTAACAGGTAAATCACTGAGGAGCAAAACTTATTTTTTGGTTTTGTAGATAACGCAGCACAACTATCCATGGGTTGTGTCTGTATTGCAGTTCAGCTCTATTAAAGTAAATGGGACAGAGTTGCAGTACCACATACAACCTGTGGGCAGGTGTGGTGCTGTTTCTTGGAAGAACGTTTTCTAATCCTAGACAACCCAGAAAATATTTTTACCGCATATCAGCATGTCTCTGTGTAGAAGCATGACCACGTTTAGACATTTTGGATTTGCTGAGGGTTTTTAGGGTGGATTTGTAATACAATATTCGCAGTAGAATACAATATACTTTTGGTTTCCTCTTGGTGTTCAATTTCTCTGTTTGTTGTTATTAAATGGCAAACATTGTTTATGTTCTGGTAATGTGACGCACAACTTGTTACAGCTATAAGAGCTCTCTGTTGTAGTGAGCCATGTGACCTGTGTGATCACATGACCAGGACAGGATTTCATCCTCTGGAAGTAAAAAAATGAGGGCTTCCATTCGATAAATCAAAGCAGAGATCTTGAAAACTATGAATAATTTATAAAGAAAGCATATCAGACAATTGTATAATTTTACAGGATGTGTTGAATAAGCTATATTTGCCAGAACTGGAATACCTCTTTAAATTGTACCAGCTGTGCATGAATAATTGTGTGTACACAGCATTGCTTATAATAAAGTCATCACGCCGGGAGAAGAACATTGTACCCACATCCTATTTACAATGGATGTGTTATTATGTCCTACTGTTAATCCAATATATTTTTATTAAGCTACTTTTGGAAACAATAGTCCTCTCTGTTTCTTCCTCCTGTTACTACGAGCCTTGGTTGTAGCATGAATGTCACTTGTCACTAGCGCAGTCTGGCAGTACTGATTATTATATTCATGTCTGTTTTCTTAGAAATGGAAAATCCATAGGAGAAAAGCAAAATCCCTAAATCTAACTGAGGAAAGGGATTGATTGACAGCAGGGGGAAGTAAAGGAATTAGGATCTTGGATTTGTGCAATGAGTCGTTCACGCAGCCTAAAAGAATAGTTAAACATTGCCACCTGCTGGACAAATGCTGCATGTGAAGAAATAGAGAACAGGCCATAGATGATTAGCTACTTTTTATACATTTTGGAGTACTTTTTAATATAGATGGATTATGCAGACTATACATTTATTTTGTGTAACCTTTTGTGAACGTTTTACGTCTTAAATCCATGAAAAATATTGGATAACAGCAAATACTTTGCTTTACTTATGTTTTACTCATCTTGAATTTCATCACAAGCTGCCCTGGAACATGTACAGAAGATAACTCATTGCTGTATACATTACCCAGGCATTTGTGACAACCACTGCTCAGGTCTTCATCATCCAGTCATAGTACAAGAGTCCCTATGAATACGCCCATGGTTCTACGGAAAGATGGGAACTGACTTACTTTGGTGGTCTTTTTGCTAGGAAAAAGTTGCATTTTCCTTTAGAGCCACCATGTCATTGCGCTGGGCAGGCACAGTGACGCCATCACTGACGACGTCACCGTGCCCACCCAATGTGATGACGTGCTGATGTCACACGTTATTAGGGCATAGTGTGATCTGTGACTACAATTCATCTACAGAGTCTACAGGTAGTCTGAGGTCTAAGACACACCCACTGCCTCATGTTTGGTTCAAGCTGCAGATATGCCCCTCCACCTGCAGCTATGCATTTTAAGATTGGCTGCTGTGAATAAACACAAGTCTATCATAGGTTTATCAGGAGGCCAGTGGAGGAGAGCTGATATCTATAACAGTATGGAAAGAATTTTTATAACATACAGATTACTAAATCACCAGTGTGAGATGATTATCTGGTTTTAAAAGGGAAGCCTAGAGTGTCACTTGAAAGAGCATCTGTCAGCAGGGACAGAATACTACCAGGAATACTACCTGGCAGGGTTGATCATGATAATTAAAACAATACCTCATTTATGTCTGTACAATGCAGGATTCCAATTCCAGAGAACACTGCACTTTCATGAATATGCTAATTTGTTAATTGGAGCACCAAGAGGCTGGCCATAGTCCTTGGAGCATCAGTTTGTGAACACCCATGCAGCCTTAGCCACCCCCATTCCCCTGGATTGACAGGATTAGACATCTCATCGGATCCAGGTGAAGAAGAGAGGGGTGAATCTGCAGGGGCCTTCACAAACTGGTGCTCCAAGTTCTCTGGCTGCCCCTTGGTGCTCCAAATATCTAATTAGCCTATTAATAAAAGCACATTTTTTTTCTGGCACAGTGCATTGTACAGGCATAAATTAAGTATCCTTTTAATCAGCATGATCAACCCTACCAGGACTAATAGGGTTGATTTTGCTGACACATGCTTTTTAAGGCTAGAGCTATATGGCAACGTGAGAGCCTGAAAAAAATCAAACTGTTGGAATTTTAGTTGTAGGTCGCGTGCAACTTTGCCATCATCGGACAGAATGCAAGTTGTGAGAATGTGACTTGCCTGTGACTTTTCTGCAAGTTGTCTGCTGTTTCAGAGTTGAATAATATCTGTATAATAGCCAGCAAGTTGCAGACAAGATGCACCAATGTTTCTGGTCACGTGCCTTTTCCTTTTGGCTGTTACATGACACATGTTACCTCAGCCTTAATCTATATCTAAAGGCATATTCTAGGACTTGCCAATGACAACATTGTGTCTTGGTAGGCACAACTACTTATCTGTAATCAGGAATTGATTTCAACTATATTAAGCTGCTTATAATTCACCTGATTGGAAATTTCCCTTTGACAAAAAAGTCAGGTTAACGTCCCATCGACACCTCACTTTCTAGTGTCAGAAACTGACGATAATATGGAGACAGGCGGTATTACATAGGTTCTGATTGCTACTACAGATTGCTTTTGTTCTCCTCTGCTGATCACTGATTGACTGACATGTAATGGTCGCTCTCTATTATCAAAAAGATGTGCAGTAAGCCCCGAATTAGCCAGTGTAGAGGATGGGAGTGGCCCTGATGAAATGTTGTGTGATGGTGTACTACCTCAGGCTGTCACTACCTGGGGATTGGTACACTGGAGACGTAGTATTGAAGAATGAAGCCAGAATTAAACATAACAAAGTATTTTTACTAATTGCAACGTAGAACTTCAAATACATTCAGCAGCAGATTTTAAGTGCAACTCTTCTCTGGCACCAGTAAAGATTATGGAGACAGGTTGGATGGTGGCAAGTTAGCACTTAGGTGGTACTGGCCTAGTAACTTTCTGGATGATGGGTGTCTCAGCTGTAGTCCCTCACCTTTCGGTAGTGTCTTTAATGCTGTTTGTAGCAGTTCACTGTGCTGTCTGGTGTCTCAAGATTTCACTTGAGGCTTGCAGTAAGAATCTTATTTGGGAGCAGGAGCTATACAGTAAGCTTCCTCTCTCCTCTTTCTCTGGACAGGAACTTACCCTCATGGCAGGAAGAAGGACCAGCCAGGGGCATAGCTATAGTGGGTGCAGAGGTAGCAGTCGCTACTGGGCCCAGGGGCCTGAGGGGCCCAAAGACCCTTGTACCACATAAGAAGAAACTGGTATTATAGAAAGTGCATGCTGGTCAACTTACACCTCTGACTGGAGGGAAGGGGTTAGGTCAAGAATTTACCATGGGTGGGGGGGGAGTGTCTATTTTTGGCTCAGGCAGTACAAAGGCTATGTGCTTCCTTTGCCACAAAGCCCTGAGGGAAGGGGGGCCCATGAGCCTTTAGTTACGCTCCTGGGACCAGCCCACTCCTACCAAGAGGGGAGGAACAGGGTAATTAGCCCTGCTACATGCCAACCCACAATTGTAGGCCGGGTGTGAGTGGTGCAAAGTCGCAGATAGCAGCGTAACTAACAGTTGTGCCGCCATCTGGGCCTGAAATACACCTAATTTAGGCATATTTCAGAATAGTAAATGACCCCCCAATACATAAAAACAATACATAACATTATAATACCAAACTACTTACAATTGTAGTACCCCAAGGTCTTGCGTACTACAGATGTTCTTCAGCAGCAGGAGGAGTGTGTATTATAAACCCAGCTGCTGTAAAACCTCACAATGCATACCGATGCTGTAGACTTTTTTCCATAAAAAGTATAAATGTAATCAGACTGACATGGTTTACATGGCTTTTACGCTTCTATATGACTGCTAATAGTCTCATCATTTACAGTAGGCTGTGTATTATGCTATATATAGTCTAGAATTGTAGATACTTTAAGACACTAGTAATGGCAGCTTTATGCCTTGACGCGTTTCACAACCAGTTGCGTCTTCCTTGAGATTCTTCCTCATTACCATTTTTTTCCCCATGTACTAATGGATAGGTCGGCTAAGACATGAGGAAAATGAATGGTTACTTGCATATGTTCAGATTAGTGCTCCGCCATGGTGTCTTGTACTGGTTTGACCCCCTGCTGAGTTTCAATTATGCATATAGTGTGCTGCAGCGAGCTGATTGTGTTGCTAAGGGTTTCTACGTTGGGGCATGTGGGACTGAAAGTCATTTTCGTTCAAGTTTACTTGTCAATGGTTTAATAAAAATCTACATATTGGTGAGAAAATTAAAATTTAATTAACTGGCGGAAATGCATGAATGATATGCAGAATTCATTTTCTCCAGTGTGCATCCACAGCGTTAAAAATAAGTCAACATCAGTGGTTTACTCGGCTCTCAGTTAGGCCTTTGGGGGTTGAGTTTTCATGGATCATTGTCGCTGTTTCTAGGTCCAATATTCTGTACTGATTAAAGTTATATCTTGGCAGAGTTCTGAGCTTGGCTTTTTTAAAACAGATCTGCAAATAGAGGCACATGTTAACATTCTTGCTGCCAGCTTCCATAACTTCATTGCAAAGCGTAAGCTCAAAAGCTCCCCCTAGTGGTGGCTGCAGACACCTAGAAATGTATCAGTTACTTCTTCGTCTATGCAGGACGTTTCAAACTCTGTATCAAATGCCAAATAAGTCCTAAGCACATTTTGAAACATTCAAACATGTGTGTCTTCCAATGGAAAGAGTAATATATTTCAATTCAAACAAGTTCCTGGTTATTACTTCTTTACCTTGTGTGGGGAAACAACTATAAAGACTACGCACACATACCCAACTTAGAATGGAAGGGCTCATCTCCCGCTGCCAGCCAGATCTGTAATTTTAACAACCGGATCTGGAGAACCTGAGGGAACTGGCTGAATCCTACAGTATGCCTGGATACTAGCAAATGCTACTTCATTTAACTGACTCCATGCTACAATTATCGAAATATCTGCAGGGAAAGGGTTCTGTGTTTTTGGATGTCCAAGGGTAACTACAGTGACTGGAAATTTATTGGTGGCTATAATAACACCTGTAAGAGGGGGAAGGAGATTGACTTCAAACTAACTAGGGGCTCTGTTTACAGATAGCAAAGGAAGAAGTAGATTCAATTGGATTTTATTGGGGACTATATTGAAAACTGTCAGAAGGTGAAGGAGACTGACTAGGGTATTTACTGGGGATATTTATAACTACCAGAAGGGGAAGAAGACTGCCTAGGAAACTTACTGGGACCTATTTTGACAGGTACCAGACTTGAAGGAAACTGATTAGGAACTTACTGGGGACTATATTTACAGCTATTGGAGGGAGTAGAAGGGCTAGTGGTGAAGTGGAGTAAGGGGGAGTAAAAAAAAAAATAATACAGTAGAGTGCATGCAAGGGATTTTTAGAGCTGTAGGTAAGCAGAGCTATGGGTCATGTAGTATTGCCAGGAGCTCACCCACAATCATTCTGGAGGATTGTACAGGGTGGGAAAATAATATGAAAGGATATATTTTTGGGGGCGGAACCAGTGCAAAGTAGTTGAAAATAGCCATAAATAGCTTTTGGGTCTCTATTTTATCCTCCATGCTGTTTGTGATTTACATGCTAAAATTAGGCAAAAACACCCAGAGCCTGCCGGGCATTAAATACTCTACTATATCTGTCCTGTAAGCCAAGAGTCAATGACCAATCTCTAGAGTTCTTCTGAACCAGGAGAATGGATGAAAGGCCACTGGTGGAGGAGAAAACTGGGAAATACAATTTTTTTACAGGTCAAATTATACATGAAATTTGGGTGCAGTTATTGATGGGGATGCTGTTTCTTTGGAACCTGTGCATTTCTTCATAACCTCAAGGCTGTCTTCCATAATGCATTATATCTAGGTTTTCCAGACAAAGAAATAAAACGCCTTGCTGCCAGCTAGGTTAAAACCCAAATAACCTTGACATCAGGGGCGTAGCTAACGGCTCATGGGCCCTGGTGCAAGAGTTAAGCTTGGGCCCCCTTCCCTCAGTACTTTGCGGCCAGGGGCAGGGAGGCAAATGGCCTTCATGCTGCCTGAGGTAAAAATTGAACTGGCAACCCCCCATGCCAAATTCTTGACCTAAACCCTTCCCTCCAGCCATAGATGTAACTTGATCAGCATGCATTTTCTATAATACTGGTGTCTTTTTATGCAGCCCAAGGGTCTTTGGGCCCCCTCAGGCTCCTGGGCCTGGTAGCGACTGCTACCTCTGCACCCCCTATAGCTACACCCCATGCTGCCATCCTTTGCTTACTGCACTGGCTTCCCATAAAATAGAGAATAAACAACTTAACCCCCAACTACTTGAAATACCTTATTCACTGTGTCTTTCAAGTAGTTGGGGGTTAAGTTGTTTATTCTCTAGCGTGTTACACTTATCCAAGGTCCTGTGTCAAGCATCTCTACATTGTTAAAGGGGTTTTCCGGGATTTAACTACTGATTGGCCTATCCTCAGGTCCGACACATGGGACCCCTGCCAATCAGCTGTTTGAGAAGGTACCGGCGCTCCTGTGAGCACTGCTTACCAAGCACAGCATCGTACATTGTACATTGGCTGTGCTTGGTATTGTGCTCAGCCCCGTTCACTTGAAAGGGGCTGAGCTGCTCCTAGGCCACGTGACCGATAAAGGGGACGTCACTGGTCTAGGGAAAGCTGAGAGAAGGCCGCAGCGCTCACGGGAGCACCGGTGCCTTCTCAAACAGCTGCTCGGCGGGGGTGTCAGTCCCCCACCGATCATATGATCTATCCTAAGGATAGGTCATCAGTAGTTAAATCCTGGAAAAAACCCTTTAATGACCATTTTTGGACCCTGGTTCCCACCAGGCAGTGAAGTGATAGATGAAGAAGAAAATCTGTATTTAATACACAGAGTTGCATTCATGGAGATCTTGATTATGATTCCCATCAATGTCCTCAAGGACATCATTGAGTAGCATTATAGCTGAGGGATCGGATGTGTTATCATTGGCACCACCAGAAGGGGGCAGCCACTTCATACAGGATGCTGGATCTGCAAGTAGGATCCCTAAAGCATCATGTAAGAAATTTAAGAAAACCGTGTTTTTACTCATAGAGAACACTTCAAAAACAGCTTTTCTGTCAACCTCATAGTAATTTTCTTCTAATGTAGAAATGATTTGAGATCCTACAGAGATAAGGACCAGATATGGTGTTCTGACTCTTTGCTGTTATATTTTTGGTACGTTTTCATAACCTAGCAGTGAGAGAGCAGAAAACATAAGCTTGTTAATGGAAATTGACTCATTTTCGTCCCACTTCTGCCTTCTAAGAGATAAATAGAAGGATCTAAAAGAATGCAACATCAAAAAAGATTAACAAGAACAAAGACGTATGGATTAGAATGGCAAACACAAATCCATGGACAATGCAATTAGAGAGAGCGCCCATCATGTCTGCAGTTTACAGCTCTCTTGTATCAGTGTATTTCATTAAAATTGCATTTGTCATTGCTAAAACATCAAACTCTTCCATGTATAATGAAGTGTTTGTTTAGGTTGTTGTATAGTTGTCGACAGCATGTTTAAAATTTCATTAGGGATTATTGAGCATAATGAATGATGACGATCAATGGCGAATGAATACCTCAGAACAGATTCTAATAATATGTAACACAGACAACTAAAGTAAAAACTGCTTGTGCACTGGATAACTTTCAACAGAACTAGACAATAGGCAGCATTCTAAAATACCAGGCTGCTGTTATAGGGGGAGGTTCAGACTACACATCCAGACTGCTGTTATAGGGGAGGTTCAGACTACACATCCAGACTGCTGTTATAGGGGAGGTCCAGACTACACATCCAGACTACTGTTATAGGGGGAGGTCCAGACTACACATCCAGACTACTGTTATAGGAGGCGCTCCAGACTACACATCCAGACTGCTGTTATAGGGGAGGTCCAGACTACACATCCAGACTGCTGTTATAGGGGAGGTCCAGACTACACATCCAGACTGCTGTTATAGGGGAGGTCCAGACTACACATCCAGACTACTGTTATAGGAGGCGCTCCAGACTACACATCCAGACTACTGTTATAGGAGGCGCTCCAGACTACACATCCAGACTACTGTTATAGGAGGAGCTCCAGCCTACACATCCAGACTACTGTTATAGGAGGCGTTCCAGACTACACATTCAGACTACTGTTATAGGAGGCACTCCAGACTACACATCCAGACTACTGTTATAGGAGGCGCTCCAGACTACACATCCAGACTGCTGTTATAGGGGGAGGTCCAGACTACACATCCAGACTGCTGTTATAGGGGGAGGTCCAGACTACACATCCAGACTGCTGTTATAGGGGTAGGTCCAGACTACACATGAAGACTGCTGCTATAGGGGGGGGGCACTCCAGACTACACATCCAGACTGCTGTTATAGGGGGAGGTCCAGACTACACAACCAGACTGCTGTTATAGGGGGAGGTCCAGACTACACATCCAGACTGCTGTTATGGGGGGGGCACTCCAGACTACACATCCAGACTGCTGTTATAGGGGGGGGCACTCCAGACTACACATCCAGACTGCTGTTATAGGGGGAGGTCCAGACTACACATCCAGACTGCTGTTTTAGGGGTAGGTCTGTTGAGGTGGACTTAAACCTGTCCTTTCTGGAATTCAGTCTGTCATTCCGAATTGTTTTGAACACGGGTGCGCACAATAATTAAGGACAAAACACAGACTTATGATTCCAGTATTAAGTCCTTTGGCCGTGCTTTTGTGGCAAAATCATTACAGCCTCTGGGCTTTTTCTTTATTAACACACGTACTTATTCGATACAAAAAGGAAGGGGGGGCGTAAGCATGCAAATAGCAAACAATATCATTCTTGATTGGATAGAAGTTGCATTCCATTCTACGTCACTAGCCTGAAAAAGTCATATTGATAAGAGTACGGGGGCCATCTTGGACTAGTTAAATATATACATATATTATATGCAAGCTTTATAAAAGTTACAAAGTATAAAAATATAATATAAAAAGTATTTATAAATATAATATAAAAAGGTATAAAATTATAATATAAAAATTACATTCACATTATCACAATAGAAAAGGTGGGGGGCTTTGTTCACAGTCTTGTTTCCCCAGCAAGTTGATAAGCATTATACACACATTCCTTTGTGACACACTGCACCGCAGCATCTTGGACGCAATACCAGGATATAGACATTCTATACAGCTGCATAAGCATTTACAAAGCTGAGATATATATATATATATATTTGTATAGCATTAAATACATGTATATACAAATGACATAACACTGTGAGGGGAAAATTTAGTATTTCTACCGGTCTACCTTCACAGATCCAGACTACACATCAAGACTGCTGCTATAGGGGGGGCACTCCAGACTACACATCCAGACTGCTGTTATAGCGGGAGGTGCAGACTGCACATCCAGACTGCTGTTATAGGGGGAGTTCCAGACTACCCAACCAGTCTGCTGTTATGGGGGGGGGGGGGGGTCCAGGCTACATATCCAGACTGCTATTATAGGGGGAGGTCCAGACTACACAGCCAGACTGCTGTTATAGGGGGAGCACCAGACTACACATACAGGCCTTAGTTAAAGGAAACCATGTGAGTGAAATGAGCAGAGTAATGACTAGTCACCCTTGTGGGAACTGAAATGGCTGCCATATAGGTTGTCATATACGTTTTTATAATGTTTAACTGAATTTGGGAAAATGCTGAATTAAACGATATTGTTTCTTCAATGTTCCAGGTGTCGTTAAGGTTGATTATGGGGATGTTACAGAGAGGAAATCCCTACGACAAAGACTGAAATGTAAACCATTTTCCTGGTACCTAGAAACAATTTATCCGGACTCCCAGATTCCACGGCGATACTTTTCTCTCGGTGAGGTATGTTTTTTTCTTTTTACTATTTTGTCTTGTTATCCCTGTTTTTGCTCAAGTAAATGTGCAGCTTGCTAGTTTACTCAGCTCTCCACAGATTGCATTGGATTTGTTAGATTTACAGAATTTGGATTAATTCATATTTGGGAAATAGACTTGGAATTTAATGTTGTTATTCCTTGGATACGAATGTGAATTGCCAATGTATTTAGGAGAGTAAAGAAAACTTCTAATTTCTAAAAGAATGGGTAGATTTTGAGTCATGTAAACTATGGGAAACTACTGAGCCAGTGTCTGCTTACCTTAAGAGGTTATACCATACCAGGTTACATCATATAGTACATGACAATCTCTAAGAAAGCTAGACCCAGTCCTCACATGGATCCAGAGATCTCCTCATTCATTGCTCCAATTGCTCTACTAGATTTATTTCAAGATGGCAGCTCAGGGGCATGCCCTTTCTCAGGGATCGTGTCCTTTCTACTGCAACTCAGAGGGCATGCCCTTTCTCAATGGGCATGGCCTTTCTGATGTAGCCATCTCCTTATTACAGACTGAGAATGTGTCCTTTCTGTTTCAGATTTCCTCTTTTTTTATATTGAACTGAGCATGTGTGACCACCTCAGGAATGTTACCGAAATGGACATTGCAATCTCTAACAAAGTTAGAACCTGCCCTGTACCTCCTATGGATATAGAACTATCCCCATTCATTGTTCCAGTTGCATTTCTAGATTTATTTCAAGCTAGCAGCTCAGAGTGCGTGTCCTATCTGCGGCAAGTCCTTTCTCAGTAGGCGTGTCCTTTCGCCTGCATGTCTGTCTCAACTTCTGAAAGTGCATCAGGTTATTGGCAGTTGATGGATGGAACTGAGCATGTGTGACCACCTCAGCGATGCTACTGAGGTAGACAAGGAAATAAGGGAAACTGCAGGTGTGCTATACAGATACAATTTTTAAAATAACTCATTGTCTATACTTGTTAATTATATGCAATGACAGAAGTATTCAAGAAATATGTAGAATATTTTTTTGCCACAACCCCTTCAAAGGGGTTCTCTAATTGGGACATATATCTATACATTTCATTAGGGCATATGGATGTCATTTACTCTGATCCCGTCTATAATTTAACACGTAGAACTTCTAGAATGATCAAGTCTTACTCGCTGCAGAAAAATGCATGACTCCACATAGCTTCATTTAGTTTAATGAGCAGATCTGTAGGGGGTTTTTGTCGCCAAACTTAACTAGACGCCTAAAAATGTAACAATATAGGATCAATGTAAATAGAAAAATATATATATTCAGCACTTGCTGACATTATTTATTGAGATGTACAAAGGTACAAACAGATAATAAAAGTTTACGCGTTTCGGGCAACACTTGCCCTTTGTCAAAAACTCATGTTAGTGTTGCCCAAAACACATAAAATTGTTTTTTTTATCTGTACCTTTGCACATCTCAATAAAGAACCAGTTTGTAACGTCAGCAAATGCTTGATATATATATATATATTTTTTTTAAGTGGAATGTCCGTTCCTCCGTGTCACACCGACCATGCAAGCGTGTATGAAAGCCTTGAGCAGCTGAGCTGATAAGGGTTACCACCCATCTTGTTTGTTTCCATTAGGATCAATGAGAGGCAGATGTCTACTATGGAGCTGTAGGCTCTCCATGGTGCCTCTGCCCAATACCATATTTTGAAGGCATTCGTCCCTAAAACCACTGGATCAATGGTAGAATTTCTCTGTAATATGATATCTAATGGAACATGGGTTAAATTCAGGCACATAAACAAAAGTACAGTATTGGCCCATATATATCTGTATTAGTTGGCGTTTTTATAGCACAGGAAATACGATGAGGCTGAACTCTCATAGAAGTGAATGGAGAGAATTGCTCATGCACGGCCACCTCTTCATACACTGCAGGTTTCATATGGGGCTTCATTCTTAAAACAAATGTGGTCCCAGAGGTGAGATCCACATCTATCAGACTTTTATGGTATATCTCGTTGATGCACCATAAAAGTCTGAATCTTTAACTGCGCACCCTCCACCTCCGATCACTCCAGATTCATTACTGAACCAGTTGACTTAATTGCTACAGTATATTGGTTGTCAGAGAAGGACAGATTTTACTAAGCTGCTAACCTCAAGCACCCAATTCTAATATTTCCGTACTGTTATACTAACTCCATTGAATACATTGTTTCTATACAGAGATGATACAACCTAGAACCCTGTTGATTTTTTTTAGCCTGTGATGTTTATTCAATGTTTTAAAATAAATCTGAATACGTGATTTACCCCACAGCCTCCAATCGTTCTGTTTGAGCTTATTTGAAGTTTTCAGAATTGCACATAATGAGTAGAGCATGCAAACTCATTTGTGCTAGCTCAAACATCACGGCATCGCCAACAAACAAGGCCCCTGGTGTTTAATTATGCTGTATTTTGTTCCTAATTTAGTATAGTGACTGTGTGTTAGAGGATGTGATTTAGCATTTCCTCAGAAAATGGTGTGTGTATTTTATACATGGCATCGGCAGCTTTCTGCCAGGAATGATGCTGAGAAATAGTCACAGAAGAAAAACAAGTCTCAGCGGCTTCAAAAGAGCCGTGCATGGTGAAAATGCCTGTAAGAAAATTGAGTTTGATTGACATTAGTGAGGGTTTTTTAAATAATTTGTTTACTGCATGGAATGTACAGTTTATATACAACACATTTAGAAAGTCTTCAGGCCCTTTCAATTTTTTCACATTTTGTGCTAAAATAAAAAAAATGCAATTTTACCCCCATCAAATTGTACCCAGTATCCCATAATGACAAAGAGAAAACAGCATTTTATACATTTTTCCTAAAGTTTATTAAAAAGGAAAAAATATTATTATTTTAGATCTTTGCTAAAACAAACAAACAAAAAAACCCCACTGTGGAGCCTCATTTAAGAGTCTCAACACAGCTATCTAAAGTGCAAAGCTCCCTGGGAAAGAATGTCATGTAAAATAACCATGGAGCCCCAGTTATGGGTCTTCAATAGAGATGAGAGAACGTGCTCGAAACGAACACTGTACCCTTCGAGCACGTTCGCTCATCTCTAGTCTTCAACACAGTGAAAGCCAGATCTTCGCTAAGACACTTAACATTTAGCTCCGAGGGCCTCCTATTTCTCTTGATCATCTTTGAGATGTTTCTACACCTTGATTGGAGTCCTCCTGTGGTAAATTCAGTCAATTGGACATGATTTGGAAAGACACAGCCCTGTCTATATAAGGTCTCTCAGCTGACAATGCATCAGAGCAAAAAGAAAGCCATGAGGAGGAAAGAACTGCCCAGAGGAAGGATTATCATAGATCTACAGAAGGGGACAAATACATTTTTTTGCTACATGTAAAGTTCCCAGGAGCAAAGTGGCCTCCATAAATCTTAAATGGAATAAGTTTGGAACAACCAGGTCT
Source organism: Rhinella marina (assembly GCA_900303285.1). Taxonomy (NCBI): domain Eukaryota; kingdom Metazoa; phylum Chordata; class Amphibia; order Anura; family Bufonidae; genus Rhinella; species Rhinella marina. The sequence goes on from ONZH01004303.1 coordinate 24,884, forward strand.
CTTACTAGAGCTGACCTCCCCAAAAAACTAAGCAATCGGGGTACAGAGGCCTTGATAAGAGAGGTGATCAAGAACCCAATGGTCACTCTGGCCAAGCTCCAAAGATCATGTGTGCATATGCGAGAAACTTTCAGAAGGTCATCATTGCAGCACTCCACCAATCTGGGCTTTAGAGCAGAGTCGTCACAAAGAGGCCTCTCTTCAGTAAAAGAAATAAGAAAGCCCTCCCGGAGTTTGCAAAGAAAAAAAAACATCTAAAGTACTCTGACTGTGAGAAACAAGATTCTCTGGTCTGATGAAACCAAAATTGAACTTTGTGGCCTCTATTCTAAGCGTCCTGTGTAGAGGAAACCAGGCACTGCCTTCATCTGCCCAATACCATTCCTATAGTGATACATGGTAGTGGCAGCATGATGCTGTGGGGCTGTTTTTCAGTGGCTGTGACAGGGAGACTGATTAGGGTCAAAGAAAGCTGAATGGAGCAAAGTACAGACATATTTATAATTAAAACCTGATCCAGGGCCTTCTGGACCTCAGACTGGGCTGAAGGTTTGCCTTCTAGCAAGACAATGACCCTAAGCACACAGCCAAGACAACACAGGAGCGGGGCCACTCTGTGAATGTCCTTGAGTGGCCCAGACAGAGCCCTGACTTGAACGCAATCGAAGATCTCTGGAGAGACCTCAAAATGTCTGCCCATCAATGGTCCTCAACCAACCTAACAGAGCTTGAGAGGATCTGCAGAGAAAAATGGTAGAAGGCTGTAATGCAGGCTGTAATTGCTTCCAAAGGTGCCTGAATTAAGTCTTGAATAAAGGGTCGGAATACTTATGTCAATGCAAGATTTTAGTTTTTCCTTTTCAACAAATTAGCAAAGATTTTGAACATTCTGTTTTCACGTTCTCATTATGGAGTGCAGAATAATGGGGAAAAAATAGATTTTTGTAAATTTTAGTACAAGGCTGCAACATAAAATATGAACAAGTGAAAGGCTCTGTTATAGCTGTAATGTTCACTGGTCCTTTCTGAAGGCTTGAGAAAGGTCCTGTGACAAGACTGGTTTGGAGTGCTGGGGATTTCCTTGTTTAGATGGATAGCTGGGACATAAATAATGTGTTTTCTAAATTTTACCACTGCTTATTACATTGTATATTTGTAACTTTTAAATAACTTGATTCTCCTTTACTTCATAGATAAGAAATGTAGAAACGAACCAATGTCTAGATAATATGGGTCGTAAAGAGAATGAAAAAGTTGGCATCTTCAATTGTCATGGCATGGGAGGAAATCAGGTCAGTAATAGTCCATGTACATAATTAAACTGGAGGTCCACTGAGGTTCTGCCTCAAAGTATAAATCTACCCTTAAAGGGGCTGTCTCATGAGGGCAACATTCTTAAGACCTATGACCTATTATGGCATATGCATGTTATAGAGGGGTGTCCGTCCCCCTTGGGACCCCCTGCTTTGAGTCAGGTTCTTGTTCTTGCAGGCTCAAATGCCTAAATTGCCACCACATAATACTACTTTTGCCCTACAATTGCCAGGGTGCCAGGGGCAGGACCAGGATCATTTGATCATACCAGAACTGCATTTTTTAAAAATCTATACAGGATGTATGCTTCTATGCTGATTCTATGCTGATAATTTTCTTACTTCATCTTTATATTAGCCAGATATATAATTTTGCAGATATAAAACTCCTAATTACCTTGCACAAGCATAAAGTTAAACTTCTGGCTTGCTGCAACCACCAATAGGTGGAGCTAAAAGAGCTTAAAGGGGTATTCCCATCTCACAAATGTAGTTTGTATAGTTAGATATAGCCATACCAATATTATTACTAATAGAATGTATTTATATAAAATGTACCGTATAGAAGATTTGTCTATTTGTATATCCATTGTCCCACACACATCAGTCAGGCCGTTGCCCCTAGTTACGGCCACCGCAGCCATGTAGTAGTGGTGGCCGGTTTATTCTTGTTCAAACCTGCTCTGAGGTAACTGCTGTATTGTGAACACACATTGTATGAGCGCAGACATATCTTAGGGTTATAGCATTTTGTCTGCCAAAACACAGAGAAACAGATCCTGTTCTGAGATCAATTCATCTCTATGGAGCAGGATCCGTATATAAAGTCTGCGTTTTGGACGGGTCGTGACCATTTCATTTTGGACTGGTAGCATCCAAAACGCAGATGTGAAAGTACCCTAAGATGGGTCTGCGCACGCTCATGCAATGTGCGTTCACAATACAGCAGTTACCTCAAAGCAGGTTTGAAAAGGAACAAGCCGGCCACCACTACTACATGGCCACTGTGGCCGTAACCAGGGGCAACGGCCTGACTGATGTGTGTGGGACAATAGAAATACAAATAGGCAAATCTTCTAAACGGTACATTTTATATAAATACATTCTATTAGTAATAATACTGGTACGTCTATATCTAACTGTACTAGAAACTACATTTGTGAGATGGGAATACCCCTTTAATTGAACTCATCAACAGCACAGTATCCAGCATGCTCCTTCCAATGGTGGCTGCCAAAAACCAGAAGGTTACGTTTAAAATGTATGTATATGCCGGGGTCTGGAAGATCTGAGTTATAAAAACTATAAAGATATATTAATAAATTAATCAGTATAGAATTTTAAACCAGAACAAATCATCAAGATACAGAGTAAAATAGTCTGGATGGGCTATTATAAAACAGACTGTGCCTGCTGATGGGAAGCACCTAAAATTAAGTAAAACATAAAGCAAATTTTTGTGCCATTTCAAGTGTTTAGAAAGTTTTAGGTGACATTTGTGTGACTATTTTAATGGATCATTAATGGTTGTTATCCAGTTTTCATCCTGCATCGACAGGAAAAGTTCAAGAAAAAGCTAAATAATATATTAATATACTTCATATAAGAGAAGTAACTATTGGATTTATATCTGTATTGTATTGTTATGCATACAATAATTTGTATTATTATTAATATTACCACAGTTTATGTTAATAAGTTTAATATATTAAAAATAATACTTGTAGCGTTATACTTTTTAATGTATATTTATGCATTTTATTATTATGAAGTTAGTGTTACTTTTATTCTTTCATATTATCTGCAGAAATAGCTTACAGCAAAAATCAATCCAGAGTCAGATGGTTAAGAAATCCATCTGGTATACCGGATTAGCGGGAAATCTAATTCTTGATTTTTGACACGTTCAGGTCTGATACATTAATAATATTTTAATATATTTTGATAGCGCTTTTTATTATTTGGTAGGGCTATTTTTAATATTATCACTTTGGTGTTTTTTTTTATTTTTTCTTCTGGGTCAAATTTTTTGCCATTTTTTAATTGGCAGAATAATTATTATTTAAATGTTCAGAGTCTGGTTATTTAATTTATTTTGGTAAAGAAATAATATTAATGATACTAAAATATATAAACTAAAATAATAATGATAGTAATTCAACATAAAATGAACAAATTTAAGGTGCTACACATACACGTGCGCATATTCTTTCATAAACATAGTCATGGTACTAGCAATATTATTTTTCTCAATAATTTACACAAGTTAATGAATTAAACTAATTTGGGATAATGGATTCAGGGTTGCACTTTTGCCAATATTGTAAATTTACTGTATTTGCTTTTTAATTTTTCTTCATGGAGTCGGAGAAATCTCAATTCCCGATTTACTGGTCTCTTACAGCCTTTGGGTTTTACAGTAGTCACTGGGGAGATCTGCTTATCCATCTTCCATAGGCATGCATGGGCTCTATTGCTGTCATTCTCCTCTCAAATTCATTCCATAGGGATTTTGCTTCTGCATGGAGAGATTTTGGTCCTTTCTAGAGATGAGCGAGGACTAAAATGCTCGGGTGCTCGTTATTCGAGACAAATTTTTCCCAATGCTCGGGTGCTCGTTTCGAGTAACGAACCCCATTGAAGTCAATGGGAGACTCGAGCATTTTTTACAGGGGACCAAGGCTCTGCCTAGGGAAGGCTGGGTGAAAACCTGGAAACATCAGAAAATGATGGAAACACCATGGAAATGGACAGGAAACAGCAGGGGCAGCATGCATGGATGTCTCTGAGGCTGCTTAATCCCACCATTACCCCAAATTCTCCTGCAACAGCCTGGTTACCCTCATGGCAATTGTGCTCACCCAGACCAAGAAAGGTGATGCCCATGACATGTTAGGGAAGCACCCAACTAGGTGCAAGGAAGGTCCATCACCCATGCCCATGCTGGCACTGCTCTTCTATCCCCAGCCACACGATGCAGGCATAAGCCTGACACAGCATGGCGGTGACACCAACAAGTGACCAAGTTAGATGAGGTAGCAGGTGAGCCACCCAAAAATTTAGCCTGATGCAGCATGACGGTGACAACAGAGTGACCGAGTTAGACTGAGGTAGCAGGAGGTGAAGCACGGATGGTAATTCGAAGGAGGAGTAGGGGTTGGAGGAAGAGGCATAGTAAGTCTGAGAAACCGTGACCGAGGTAGGCCCCGCAATCCTCCAAGTGGGGAGTACATGAGCGGCCCCAGGGTCAGACTCGGTCAGAGTGACCGAGCTACACGAAGGTAGCAGGTAGAGCACATAAAAAATTTAGCGTGGCCCTGTATGTGGACGTTGAGGGCCTGGAGGCTGTCTCCTTGAGAAATGCTGAGGGTGGCCGAACGCCGGGCTCGACGGCGGACCCTTTTCGGGTTATCGATTGTTGAAATGTTGGCTTACATCAAGTTTAGTATCTGTTCTTATCAGTTGCTGTGGCTGTTGGTGGTAAAGTGGTGAGAATAGCTGCTTCCCAAGCAATTGACCCGGGTTCGATTCCCGTCTATCGCATTATGTGGCCCTGCGGAAAAATTGTTTAGAGAGGGGGCCTGTAGGTGGACCTCCGGAAAAATTGTTTGGAGAGAGGGCCTGTAGGGGGCCCTCCGGAAAAATTGTTTAGAGAGAGGGCCTGTAGGTGGACCTCCGGAAAAATTGTGGTACAAGAGTGCCAGTTGGACCTCTAAAAAATGGCGTTTTTTGGGTCAGCGTTAGGCAAAGACGACAAGCAGGAGGAGGAGTAGGAGGAGTAGAGAAGAGGAATCGGATACATAAGTAATGTTAATCTTTAGCTGTTTTCCCCCGGAGGAGATTTAAATTCCGGTGAAATCCAGGCTTTGTTCATTTTAATAAGCGTCAGCCTGTCAGCGCTGTCAGTTGACAGGCGTGTACGCTTATCGGTGATGACGCCACCAGCTGCACTGAATACCCGCTCTGACAACACGCTATTGACAGGGCAGGCCAGCACCTCTAAGGCGTACAGCGCCAGTTCAGGCCACGTGTCCAGCTTTGAAACCGAGTAGTTGTATGGAGCAAGTAAGGAGTGATCGCTACGGACTTTGGTATGGTCAGCTAGGTACTCCCTCACCATCTTTCTGTACAGCTCCCCCCTAGACTGGGGACAGGTGACAGTGTCTTGCTGGGGTGACATAAAACTGGCAAAGGCCTTGGAGAGCGTTCCCCGGCCAGTGCTGGACAAGCTGCCTGCTCGCCTCCTCTCCCCCGCTACTTGGCCCACAGAACCATGCCCTCTGCCGCTAGCGGCGTCAGATGGGAAGGATTGTTTCAGCTTGTGCACCAGGGCCTGTTGATATTGATTCACTCTCATACTCCTTTCCTCTACAGGGATGAGAGTGGAAAGGTTCTGCTTGTACCGTGGGTCCAGGAGAGTGAACACCCAGTAATCGATGTTTGAAAAAATGCTTCTAACGCGAGGGTCACGGGATAGGCAGCCTAACATGAAGTCTGCCATGTGCGCCAGAGTCCCAACACGCAAGAATTCCCTCTCCTCACTGGCCTGACTCTCCATTTCCTCCTCCTCCTCCAAGTCCTCCTCTTCAGCCCATACACGCTCAAGAGTTAAGAAGGACTGAGCACTGGTACCCTCTTCTGTCTCGCCGACATTCTCCTCCTCTTCCTCCTCATCCCCCTCCTCCGATACGCGCTGAGAAACAGACTGGAGGGTGCTCTGGCTATCAAGCGACGTATCTTCCTCCACCGTCTCTTGTGACAAGCGCAAAGCATCCGACTTCATGCTGAGCAGTGAGTTTTTCAACAGGCAAAGCAGCGGGATTGTGAGGCTGATAATGGCGGCATCGCCGCTGACCATCTGTGTTGACTCCTCAAAGTTGGTCAACACCTGGCAGATATCAGACATCCACGTCCACTCCTCATTGTAGACTTGAGGAATCTGAGTGACCTGACTACCAGTTCTGGTGAAAGTTGACATCTGGCAGTCTACAATCGCTCTGCGCTGCTGGTAAACTCTGGATAACATGTTTAATGTCGAATTCCATCTCGTGGGAACGTCGCGCAACAGTCGGTGAGCGGGCAGTTGTAGGCGGCGCTGCGCTGCCCTGAGAGTGACAGCATCTGTGGTGGACTTGCGGAAATGCGCACAGATGCGGCGCACCTTGGTGAGCAAATCAGACAGATTGGGGTATGTCTTGAGGAACCGCTGAACTATGAGATTGAACACGTGGGCCAGGCATGGCACATGTGTCAGTCTGCCAAGTTGCAGAGCCGCCACCAGGTTATGCCCGTTGTCACACACAACCATGCCTGGCTTGAGGTTCAGCGGTGCCAGCCACACATCGGTCTGCGCCGTCATGCCATCATGCCCTGTAACAGCTCTTGGGCGGTGTGCCTTTTGTCACCTAAGCTCAGCAGTTTGAGCACCGCCTGCTGGCGCTTACCCACGGCACTGCTGCTGCGCCTAGAGCTACCGACTGAAGGCGTCGTGCCCACGGATGGTAATTCGGTGGAGGAGGAGGAGGAGGGGTCGGAGGAGGCATAGTACGTCTGAGAGACCGTAACCGAGGTAGGCCCCGCAATCCTCGGTGTGGGCAGTACATGAGCGGCCCCAGGGTCAGTCTCGGTCCCAGCCTCCACCAAGTTAACACAATGTGCCGTCAGTGAGATATAGTGTCCCTGCCCGGCAGCACTTGTCCACGTGTCCGTGGTTAGGTGGACCTTCTCAGAAACAGCGTTGGTCAGGGCACGGATGATGTTCTTTGACACGTGCTGGTGTAGGGATGGGACGGCACATCGGGAAAAATAGTGGCGGCTGGGGACCGAATACCGAGGGGCAGCCACCGCCATGAGATTGCGAAAGGCCTCGGTCTCTACCAGCCTATAGGGCAGCATCTCCAGGCTCAGCAATTTGGAGATGTGGACGTTGAGGGCTTGGGCATGTGGGTGGGTGGAACTGTATTTCCTGTGTAAAGACAGCTGAACGCTGCGCCGGGACACATTGGTGGACACTGTGGAGGATTGTGGAGGCGAAGGTGTGGTTTTCCGGCGGGAGGCGCTCGTGCTGGGGTCCTGGGCTGGGGCTTGACTAGCAGAGGCAGCGAGTGACACAGGGGAAGGAGCAGTGGTGTGACTCGCGGGAGGTGGTGAACGGCCTTGGTTCCATTGAGTGGGGTGTTTAGCACTCATATGCCTGCGCATGCTGGTGGTGGTTAGGCTAGTAGTGGTGGCACCCCTGCTGATCCTGGTGTGGCACAGGTTGCACACCACAGTCCGTCGGTCATCCTCACTTTCTTTAAAGAACTTCCAGACTTGCGAACATCTAGGCCTCGCCACGGGAGCTTCACTACATGAAACAGTTGCTGCTGATGCACCAGCTCTGGCCCTGCTTCTCCCTCTGGCCACACCACTGCCTCTTCCAACCTGTTCTGGTGCAGCACTCGCCTCCGCCTCATAAGCATTGTCTTCACTCGGCTTATCAACCCAGCTTGGGTCAGTCACCTCGTCATCCTCCGATTTCTCAGTCTGCTCCCCCTCAGTCTGCTCCCCACTCGGACTTCCTGCCCTGACAACAACTTCACCACTGTCTGACAACCGTGTCTCCTCATTGTCCGACACCTCTTTACAAACTTCTTTCACTAAGTCAACATTGAGGTCAGCAGCAACCTGAGAAGTGGTGTGTGACTCTGGGAAGGGTCCAGAAAATAGTTCCTCAGAGTATGCCGGATCGCATTCCAAATTTTCCTGGGAGGGGGCAGACTGGGGGGAAGGAGGTTGAGGTGGAGGAGCCAGAGGAGTGCTCCCTTGGGTAACGTGGGTGGACTGCGTGGAAGACTGACTGGTGGACAAATTACTTGAAGCATTGTCCGCAATCCACGACATCAGCTGTTCACACTGTTGTGGTTTCAACAGTCCTCTACCACGGGTCCCTGTAAGTTGAGACATGAAGCTAGGAGCGTTCCCCTGCTCCCTCATCAGCAGGTACTGTCTCACCCTGCCCAGGACCACAGGCCTCTGCCCCCTGCAGTAATTGAATGCCCACGCCCACGCCCTCGTCCTCGACCCTTAGCCCTGGGGTTCAACATTTTCTGTATATAAGTGTATTATATAAAAAAATAAAATAAATGGGCCTGCTGTACTGAAACCCACAAACTTGTTCAGTCTGGTTTAATTAAGTGACGTACAGAATGTGTCAACTGGACAGAAAATACGGATTGTAGTGAGTGGACAGCTGAACTGTGTGAAATGGATTTGTATCACTGAGCTAAAACAACAAAGAAACTATTTTTTTATATATATATATTTTATTTTTATATTTTTTTTTTAGTTTTTTTTTTTTTTTAACGTGACGTGCAGAAACTATCGTAGACCTAACTCACACCCTGCTGACGGTGGCTATTTTGACTGCGACCCAGACAAATGTCGCACAGAGATTTTTGTGATCAAGCTATATACGTCAGAGCAAAAGACCTTGTTGGATTAAGTGACGTACAGAAAGTGTCACCTGGACAGAAAATACGGATTGTAGTGAGTGGACAGCTGAACTGTGTGAAATGGATTCGTATCACTGAGCTAAAACAACAAAAAAACTATTTTTTTATATATATATTTTTTTTAATATTTTTTTTTAGTTTTGTTTTTTTTGGAACGTGACGTGCAGAAACTATCGTAGACCTAACTCACACCCTGCTGACGGTGGCTATTTTGACTGCGACCCAGACAAATGTCGCACAGAGATTTTTGTGATCAAGCTATATACGTGAGAGCAAAAGACCTTGTTGGATTAAGTGACGTACAGAAAGTGTCACCTGGACAGAAAATACCGATTGTAGAGAGTGGACAGCTGAACTGTGACACACAGAATGGTTCCACGCAGCTGTGTGAAATGGATTTGTATCACTGAGATATAACAACAATAAAAAAAAGGGTTATATATGGGAATAGCTGCACTTCTAGTGCCAGCCAGCCAGCCAAGCCAGGAGACGAAAAAAAAATGTCTTGTAGCCCTTAGAAGGGCTGTTGGGTTCTTTGTGGGTGATTCCTGCCTAACAGAGAACTAAATGCAGGCCCTAACACTCTCCCTGAAACGCAGCAGCTCTATCCCTAACAACATCCAGAACGGCATCTGAGCCGAGCACCGTGGCCAGTCACTAGTATATTCCAGGGTCACCTGATCAGGCCAGCCAACCCCTGCTATCGACATGTAAGGGCCCCACGTGATGCTGGGTGTACCGCTGAGTCTCCTGGCTTGTGATTGGCTGAGTTTATAGGCGCCAAAAATGTACAATGCGGGAGATGCCATTTCCTCGAGCATGGCGAGATACTCGTCCGAGCAGCGAGCACTTACGAGTACCGTAATACTCGAACGAGCACCAAGCTCGGACGAGTATGCTCGCTCATCTCTAGTCCTTTCTAACATCTGCACTACAGATGCTATCTGATCTGTTTGCAAAATGGAAAAGTCACTTTTATTTAAAGACCAAGATCAAAAAAATTACCAGAAATCTCAGTTTCTTTTTCAACATTGAAGTGACAGCTTCCATTCATTGCCATTTTAGCACTTATTTTTGTCATCCAACTATCTCCAGACCCTGATTGGTCTAGAAATATGCAATTTTATATAAGAAGACATCCCTTCTTAAGGGTGAAAAAAATTAATTCGGGCCCTCAGGCATTAAAGTTCATAGGATTCTAACCAACCATAAATTGAAGCCAAGTCTGTCAAGTCTTGCCCACCCTTGGCAACCAATTAATATATGATTTTACTAATTTTAATGCAAACACATGTGGCCATTGGTTGCTGCCAGTAGGTATGGCATCAGGCCGCACCTTGGGGGTCATACCTTAAGGCTTTTTATAACCTAATAAGGGATCATGGGTCTTTGTTACTGCCTGTTCTCTCTTTCTCACTCACTTCTTATGGTTTGATCCCCAAATTATCCTGCTCCTTCAGCAATTGATAGTATATACCTCTTTGGTATAAATGGATATTATAAGTATACTAGAAAATGCATCCCTATCATAAAGACTGGTCATGTGGCTCCTGTGAGGCCCCTGAAGAGGGGAGCACAGACTACAGTAACTTGGGTCATTTCAATGAGTGGTGACAACCTGCCATTGGTCCTCTCTCCACAAGTTCTATAACTAACTGTCCACCTCGGAAAGGGCCCCATTTTAATCTCTGCTACTGGGCCCCTTTATGTCTATGTGTGCCACGTTTTATAGGACCCCCTCCAATCAGCACCGCTTCATTGTTTATCGGTATAAATGGTTGTGTCTGGTACTGTAGCTCAATCCTTTCATGCCAGGGCCGTGGCCCCTTCATCCTCCAAATGGTCATCAGTCCCAAAAACTGGAACGCCACTGATTAATCATGGTTGGCTTTTCTTATGGATAGTCCATCAGGGTTATAGTCCTGGAGAACCCCTTTAATTCAAGTAGAACCCAACGTCAAATAATAATATTACACATTCACATGGCACTACATTTTGGGAGGGGGATACACAGATAGGCTGCAGGAGAGGGAAAAGTTCTTGCAGCTCCAAGCCAGTGGTTCATAAAATTTAGGGAAAAACACCAACAGCCTCTTGTGGTAGTTTTCTAGAAAGATATCTATACTTTTTCCAGTTCCATTCTGCAGTTTAGATATCCACCATGAATGCCAGGACAGATAATTAAATCACTGTGACATTTCTATCATTATTAGAGGAGAAGGAGCTTAAGACTCAGGTGACGGGTCTTCCCAGGGACTTGGAATAGAAGAAGTAGTTCTGTCATATTTTCCTGCAGATGCTGCTGACAACATAATACTCCGTAGAACAAGAAAGGTCGTTTAATCACATCAGCTTTGCCAGGCTGTGAGAGAGAAAGCTACAGCACTTCAACTCATGTTCTTTATTCTTCCTGTGAGATCAAACTCCCCTAAGTTTGTCTTCAGCAAGAAATTTGCCTTAGATGTGAGCGTTTGATGTGTGGCAAAAATCAAGGATTTAAACAAATGATTGTTCAACCTTGTCAAGAACAAAGGGGAAGGACAGACGTAGAAGCGCCAAACACTGGCATACGGAATGAGCCCATTAGACTTCAGCATTATGTGTTAGCAGACTCTACACTTATCAAGCCCATGGAGACTCTTGTCATCGCATGGCCTTGAGCCTGCTCTGAGCAAAGATGAGGTTGGAATTTGGCACGACTCACGTTGATGTCACTTGGTGAAATTGCTTTCTGTGGTTTTTCAAGGGTTTTTCCGTTGAGTTTATCAGTACCCCAGCATCCGATACTACAAGACATGATGTGTAATCGTTTTTGTTTTTTGTTTTTTTAAACTTTACCTTTGTTCAACACCTGAGTATCTACAAAGTTTAGGAGGTTTTCAACCTCACATGTTGGCTTCATCTACTCTAGCATAACCTTTCATAATTGGTCAGGAAAAAACTGTAGCACAGACAGTCAGAGGAGGTGTCAACCTAAGATAAAGCCTACTCTTCCAGGAGTCAAGGACTCCCCTTTTTCTAAAAGTGTGCAACACTAATTAAAAGCCCTTCTCAACTGCATCATAATATACATGTCCTGGCCTAATTTAATGTAGTCATACAAATTAGATTAACATTGGCTGAACCTGCTGATTTTTATGGGACCAGCCAACCATCTTTGTCTGGTGGGGCAGTACTTCATAGCAGGGGGTATCTACGAATGGTTTGTTCTTTACTGTAATGTTATTCAATGTTATGCTATGCCATGCATTGTAACCAGTATAATCATGTATGGATAACAAAGCTAGGGGTTAATAATCCTGGCTCAGCCCTTGCAGGTTGCTGGGTAGTGGCTGCCTTCACCTCTAGCTTTAGATATTGCATAGTGAGAGTTCAAAGAGGAAGGAAGGGGTGACCTATGCTCCCTCTTAGAAAGCTTCAGAGACTAACATATCTCTGCAAGATCCACAGAAAAAAGAGAACAATAAAGAAGAGCATAATTCGAGTAAGCAAGGTACCCTGCTACTATAGCCATTCAGACATTGCTGCTGTGAGGGACACAGTGAGGACAGCCTTTACACCTGGACACTTCCTGGCCAGACCTCCTTTCAAAACCCTACAGTATATCCCACAGTGGACATTACAGCCATTATTGTCAGTGTACTGTTGCCAGCCATACTCAGAAAGATTTCATCAAGATAGTATACAAAGAGGGCCATAACTTCCATTCTTGCCTAAACCCATACATCGTTATCTGTGAGAGACTTGTACTGTGTACAGTTGGAACTGTGTTTTGCTATAGCTGGGTGTACTACAACTCTCATTTTGCAATATAGTAAAGAAAGGCATTTATTCTTTTGACCTCTGACTTGGTTTTCTGACACCTTCACACTCTAAATGCCCTGCCTTGCACCTATCCAGACACCTAACATCGAGAAAAGCCCAACAATCACCAAGCGAAAGGCCCTATACCAGGGGGTAAAACCCAAGGGAGGAAAGGGGTCTCTTTTCACTGCACAGCCCTACGGAGCAACTGTGTGAGGACAGCCACCGTGATTGACAGTGACAGCCAGAGCAGTCCTCTGCTCTGGCTCCTCATGGGCTTGCTAAAGTGGTGTCTCGATTTTCCACTGAAGGCAGATGTTGGAGAAAATAAGAGATAAACTTCCAGAGGTTTCTGGCCACATCTTACTCCCCTCTCCCTGTTGGAAACACATGTGTGCTCAACAACTAGCTAACACGTCTGACCAGCTTAAGACTTTAGCAAACCTAGTTATGTTTTTGGATGTGTAATGGAAGTCCTAAAAAAAACATAGGAAGAACATGCAAACTCCATGATTTCATTTCATGATTCCACTGACCAACATCATAGCATGAATCAACTGTCTTTCTGGTACAATTTGCATTTCCCACTTTGCTTATCTTTCTAGATGAGGACGTTTGTTCTTTGGTTGCTGCTGTACTTGACTTCCAGTTGAGGATGTATAGTTGGTGACAGCTTCATTTAAACCATTTAAGATATATTTCTCCCTGAGGTACCACAGCCCTTAAGAGCCCTGCATAAAGTAGGTCTGAGGAAACCACAGCTCACAGGAAGCTCTCGAAATATGCAAGATGAGTCACTTCATTGTGAAGAGAATGTTTTATACTGTATATTACTTAAGACACTGCTTCATAACAAAAAAGACCCATCAGTGCTTTTTCCCTAAGAAATAAAAATATGTTCCTTCTGAGTCATCACAATGGGATGACTCCTTCTATCAGTTTTCAGCTTGCGCTGTGAACAGTGGAGACAGGATCAGTAGTCATCTCATTATCATCACAGGGCTCGATTACAGAAAAATGCTTATGACAGTGCTAGAACAGCCTACCTGATTTTCTGAACGCTAATGTGAAGCTAGCCTTAGGAGTATTTATAAGCCAGTTATGCCACTATTGCGGTATTAAAAAGTCTCAAATTATGACGCACGCCATATTGACATTTTGAACTTCTCTCCACTTTTTTAAAGTGACAAGTAAAGGGTAGGGCTTGGTGGGAAGGATGGTGCTTCTGGATATACTACAACTATATACTATGTACTAGAAACTGGCGTAAGTTATAGCTCAAGTCTACGCCAGCCTTGAGTTTATGGTGAACAGATGGTCAGAGTTGTGACTAATTTCTTAACAGGCATCAATTAAGAGCATCTTACTCCAGCACATAAGGGATCAAGACTGGGAACATGGGAATGTTAGCCTTGATAAATGTCCCCCACTAGACCTCGTTTATCAAAACTCTCTAAAAGAAAACTTGTGTTTGTTTCCCATAGCAACCTATCACAGCACCGCTTTCCTTTCTTAAACTGCTGTGGTAAAATGAAAGCTGCACTGTGATTGGTTGCTACGGGTAACAAAGATAGATCTTCCCAACGACTGTTTGTTGGGCATTTTATAGTTCCTAATTGATTTTCAGCTAACATAAGACCACATTTTAAAATGACTAAATGCTGGGAAAAACACCCAAAAAAATAATTTTCAAAGTTTTAGTGACAGATATTATTAACCCCGTGACGCGCGGCAAAAGGCGCAACTCCATGTTTGCAGCTGTTTAAATGCCAAATTTTTCACAAGTGGCATTTCTACGTCCCCCTTGCCACGTCCGATTTTCTGAAAGTGGCAAGGGGGCGGAGCCAGACCATTTATCGTCATTTACACCAGTTTTCTGGCTTAAATGATGACAGAAGTCTATGGCAGCTCGGAGCTGTTGTAGGTTTCTGTTTAGGCACAAGGACTGCGGACGATGCACCTGATATATGACGAGTCCTACACCAGGGGCGCCTGTACATAACTTTGGCAGATCCACCACCAGCGCAGAGGTTATTAAGACTGGCATCTAAAACACTGGTCTTAATAAAATACCCCCTATATTTTTTCATATATTGGTGCTATGAAACAGCTATAAATCCACTGATTAATCTCTCCCAGTGAGCTCCATATCCCATTGTAAATGGTATAGCTTTGAATGCTTTCAGCCACCACTGGGAGGAGATCTCATCAGGAAATGTAGAAATCTCTATGCCATGAGCTCTCCCCAGTAGATGCTATAGTAAAATTAATTTGACAATGCCGGGAAGCAGAGAAAGTGGTGAAAGCCGCTCACTGCTTGTCCCTGCTTCCACCGTGAGATGATGTGTCACAGGGCAACCCCAGCAGTAGTTTGCACACAGTGCTATGTCTTTCCCCAGATGATCAGGAATGGTGGCTGGCAAAGTAGCTGATGATGGCACCTGAACTTCTGGCTCGTAGCTGTAAACTGTAAACCTGTGGCCATAGGGGCCCACTGTGTAATGCAGGCCTTATTTTAGTTGGCCTGGTCTGGATCTGATCTAGATGATGGGTGTCTGAGTTGTAGTCCCTTACGAGCAGCAGGGTCTGTATAGCTGTGGATGCTGGTCACTCTGCTGACTTTAGACGCTGTAACTTTGAAGATATCTGTAGATCTCGGGAGTACTGGTCTCGCAGATAAGCTGGTTACCTCCTGGTCCCTCATGCCCTTGGAGCAGGAGCAATATCATATGTTTTCTCACTCCTCATTTTCTAGACTAACACTCCCCTCTCCTGGCAGGAGGTAGGACCAGCTTTCTCCTACCAAGAGGGGAGAAATGGTGTGGTGAGCCCCATCCCTGATGCCAACCATACCTGACCTGTTGGTGTACAGTGCAAACATGCCGTAGCATGGCAAAACATAACATTACCTTGGATTACAAGCCAAACATTCAGATACCTCAAGGTCTGGGACACTGCGCATAGTCTGCCTCAATGTAAGGTACACCAGTGGGGGTAATTATGACATATTTCCTTTTTGAGGTGTCACTTTTTTCTTTAAAAATAAATACATACCAGCAGGACACCTTCTTTACGTCAGAGCCATGTGTCCTCCGAAAATACTGAATGCTCGCTGTATCTAATGGCACCTCCTGGTCTGTGACCAGATTTAATACTTATTTTCTCTGGAGCACTGTATACGCTATCGTTCAGTTAAGAATGGATGACTCAGAGCAGGATCGTCTTGTGGACAGAGCGAATAATAAGCCTTTCTGGTTATCTGCGGACTCGGTGCCATACCAGCTCCTTGACCCGGCATGATTTGTATTGATTCGTAGTCATTTGTGATAAGCAGGCGATCTAATATACATTGAGCACAAATGTAATAGACTCCATAAATCTTGTAGTGTCGAGGGCTAGATGGTACATAAGGAGCTGAGGGCTTCCAGTAGCTCCCATTTATTTTTATTAGCGGAGACAGCACAGAAAATAATTGCTCCAGCTACTACTCTGCATGAGGCGCAATCAAATATTTAAATATGCTCTATTGAAAGCAAAATGGGCCCAAAAAACATAACTGTATGTCTGCATCTGCCAAATTGTTCATACACTATGACTTACTTCACACCTTCCAAGTGTCCCTCAGTGTCCCTCTTTTAGAGGGATAGTCCCTACTTTTGACCCAAGTCCATCAGTCGGTCTTTGCTCCTTAGGCTAAATGCACACGATCACGATCGCATGCGGATTTTCCACGCGGGTTTGCGTGTGGAAAATCCACACCGTAGGTCATGCACATTGTATTCTATGAGAATTTCAAATTCTCACGTACACGATGCAGAATTTATTTTGTGCAGATTTTGACCTTTGGTGCAGATTTTAAAATCCGCAGCATGTCTATTTATTTAATTTTTCCTGACCGTATTTTCTCCATTCACTTAGTAAAATCTGCATGCAAATCTGCACCAAATGATGTGTACTGTTCGTATGGATTTCACTGCGAACACCTGCAGATTTTAGTGCGGAATCTCTGCACATAAATCCAGAAAGTGTGCATATACCCTTAAAGGACATCTGTCAGCAGATTTGCACCTATGACACTGGCTGACCTGTTACATGTGCACTTGGCAGTTGAAGGCATCTGTGTTGGTCCTATGTTCATATGTGTCCTCATTACTGAGAAAAATGAAGTCTTATTATATGCAAATGAGCCTCTAGGAGCAATGGGGGCGTTACCATTACACCTAGAGGCTCTGCTCTCTCTGCAACTCTCACGTCCTCTGCACTTTGATTGACAGGACCAGTCAGTGATAGTCATCACGCCTGGCCCTGTTAATCAATGTGTAAAAGGTTCGGCAGTTGCAGAGAGAGCAGAGCCTCTAGGAGTGTAGGAATTCCGTTATAGGTTCCGTTATAACGGAATATAACGCAATTCGTAGATTGAATGCAAAATCAAAGCCTTTAAGAGGCATTCCGTTTTGATCCGTCATAATAGAAGTTTATAGCCAAGCATAACAGATCCGTCTGACAGAAAACAAAGTCCTGTTCCGTCCTGAATAACGGAAACCAGGGCCATAAACTTCTATTATGATGGATCAAAGTGGAATGCCTCTTAAAGGCTTTAATTTTGCATTCAATCTACAAATTCCGTTACATTCTGTCTTAATGGAATCCATGACGGAATTCCTATACCACCCGAATACCGAACCTGGTAAAGTTCGGGTTCACACATGTAGATAGATAGATAGACAGACAGACAGATAGATATGAGATAGACAGATAGATAGATAGATAGATAGATAGATAGATAGATAGATAGATAGCTTCTTCTCATTCCTTATCATTCACAGCCACATAAGTGAATATTTATCTTGTCGTATATCTAGGATATTCACCGCTTTTGTATTTTTAGAAATGAAAATCAAACTAATGGAAACAAATTTAACTCCGTGAAGCCTGCACAGCTATTTTTAATACATTTCTGTGTTAAGCCCTTCAAAAATAAATCTCTATCATTTGCTATTTGAGTGTACGGTGTTTCCATGACAACCACAATTCCATTGATTGCTTTCACCCAGCAATTAAAGGGCTCCTTTAGTAATGTGGCTGCCGGCTGCGCACCCACACAGTAAACACGTTGGCATCGCTGGGATAAGACCTACGCAGGTACACCCGCTCTGTTCCCTGTGTCTTTCTAGTTTGTATCCCAGGGAGACTTGATTGGGCAGCTCATAAATATTGTGTGTGTGTGTGTGGGGGGGCGTTGTGTAGGCAGGTGTCAGTCATAAGACGGTGTCTTGCTCAGTTAGCATTCCATTCTTTTGTTCTTCACACTCTGCTCATACGGATAATTTACAGATCATTACAGACCACCTCCGCTCCATGCACATAGGATATTAGTATAGGCTTTTACAGAATCTCTGCTTAATGCATGATTCATGCATGGAAGTTGCCCCAGGAAGTTATACTTGCTATACATTACACTATATCCAGTCATCGTACACAGGGGTGCACCACCAATGAGGCCAGGTGAGGCGATCATCTCAGGCAGCACCAGGTATGGGCAAGAGGGGGGCAGCAGAAGGGCCATGGACTGAAGAGAAGGGGTTAGGTTAAGAAATTGGCATGGGGGGGGGGCGCTGTTTCAGTTTTCGCCTTAGGCAGCAGAAAGGCTAGGTGCACCCTTGCTTGTACATACTTGCATTAAAGGTAATTTGTCACCAGGAAATAACTGTATACTAGGCACAGTGCCTTGTGGGGCTAACTCAGCTGAATGTAATAATACCTTTCGCTTACTGATCCGTTGCTTCATTCTGGAGGGAAAAGGAAGTTTTCATCCATATGCAAATGAGTAGTTAAGTGCACCAAGGGTGGGCTCAAGTCACTCTGTGCACCCTTGCTTCTCCTTCTCCTTTCTCTTCCAGTCCCAATGCAGATGGGAACAGAGTATGAGAAAGGTGGAAGCATTTTGGAAGTTCTGACTAGAGATGAGCCAATTGAATCCAACGAAGTGGAATTCGATTCAAATTTCAGGATAAATTCGAAGCCAAATTTCCTCGTGCTTTGTGGTAGCGAATCGATTTAACCTGAAATAGTGTAAAAACAAAAAAAAAAATCATACTTACCGCCTCCATTTGCTCACAACGGGCTGGTCGCCGCCATCTTGATTGAAGTTAGTAGTAGTAGTAGTTACCGTGCACGGTAACTACATCATCTGGGGCCACGCAAGATTTTGTGCAAGATCTTCAAGCAAGATGGCGGCGGCCAGCCAGTCGTGAGCAAATAGAGGTGATCCGTGATGGACGTGGCATCTGACGAGTACAATGATTGGGGGCGGCGCTATCACAGCTCCCTGTCATTGCACCCGTACTTACAAAAAATGCGCTTTGTGATGAAGTAATTCATCACATAGCAAATTTTTTTGCAAAATTCTGTGAAGCAGCTGAATCGAATTTCCCAAAACTTCACTCATCCCTAGTTCTGACTGATAGCACTGATACCCTCCTTACTTTTTTTCCATTTAATAAGCTGCCAATTTTTTTATTTTACAAAATTGTAATAAAAAACCCTTGGCCTGACACTTCTATGTCAGTAAAGTGGAATAGATGCTTTACAAATATTTTTTCTCAATGTATTTGGGCCAGAATAAATACACTGATAGAAGAAAGGAGGAAATCTATCTATTACAAAGCTGGGTACCTGCAGCCAACACTAGGGGGAGCTCAGTGCATAGGAATTTATACAGCCATTGTTATAATCTGCACTGAGCTCCCCCTAGTGGTGGCTGCATAAAAATGGAGTGTTTGCACAAAAAGAAGAGTTCAACTCTGAGGCCTCGTAGCAGTCACTTGGTCTGCCTCTATAGAAGGTGCCCCACTGCTTCACAGTTCTGTTCTTTATTACTACCCCTCATGCTACCCTATGTGGGAATAACATATGTGCAGGCTGCTCTCTGCAATAATTTGTTAGGATACAAAGGAACTG
The DNA here is from genome assembly GCA_900303285.1 of Rhinella marina. NCBI lineage: Eukaryota > Metazoa > Chordata > Amphibia > Anura > Bufonidae > Rhinella > Rhinella marina. The sequence continues at coordinate 44,454 of ONZH01004303.1, forward strand.
CATTGAAAATGGACTTCAGATGCCGGAAATATCTATGTCGATTTCCACCCTTTACTATAATCTTATTTTTCAGGTCTTCTCTTACACGGCAGATAAAGAAATTCGTACAGATGATTTATGCCTGGACGTATCTCGGTTGAATGGCCCCGTCATCATGCTCAAATGCCATCACATGAGAGGTAACCAGCTCTGGGAATATGACGCTGAGGTAGGTTGGCTATTGGTCATATATGAAGCTTCCAATGCTACTGATCTGCTTAGATACTGTACTGAGAAAACTACTACCACTAACCGTCATTACATCTCCGATAGGGGTCGTCTCAATTTCCAGCAGACCCATATGTGTGTCTGAAAAAGCACCTGTCAGCTATCTTAAAAATTCTCTTTTAGTAGATGGTTCAGTTTTTGGATTCATTGTGAAATAACAATCTAGCGGCCTCTTTTCTTATATCCCTATGGTGTGCTGTTCCTCTTTTATTCCCCCTGGAAATGAATGAATAGGCTACTTTCACACTTGCGTTTGCAGGATCCATTTGTGAGATCCGTCCAGCCTCACATGGATCCAGAGAGCTCCACATTCATTGCTCCAGTTGTTCTGCTAGTTTTTATTTCAAGCTGGCAGCTTAGGGGGGCATGAACTTTCTACTGCAGCAGGATGGACCTGAGCATGTGCTTCCTTCTCAGTGAACAGCACAGGAAGATAAGGAAAGGTGGCACTATACAGATACATTTTATTGGACAACTCAGTGGCTATGCTAAATTTTTAATTACGTGCAATTAAAAAAGTATTCAGATCCAGGTGCTGGTTTGAAAACTGTAGAATATTCTTCATGGAACAACCCCTTTAAGGATATGTACACCATTTATTTGTATTGCTCCAATAACTGTAAAATAAAAAATGAAACATGTTTTCAAACAGACATGGTTAAAACAAAAACAATCCCTTGTTCAGACCTATGTGTCTCCATAGTTACAGAATTCAAAAAGAAGCATGTGATTAGTCTCTTCCTACAGTCGTTCTTGCTCCCATCCATCCCCTTCTTCTTATTAATGTACATTCTTCATTATATTCAATATCTTTGTTCATTGGCAGCGAATGGGAACAATGGGAGAGATTTACTAAGCAAAATGTAGCAGGATTCTGGTTCAGATTGTGCCAAAAAACTGACACAATTGCCATACGCCAGATTTACTATGTGTTTTAGACACTTTTATGCCTCACTAGACAGCTTTGAAAAGTGTCTATTAAAGGAGCGTGTTTCTAAGAGGGGTTGTAAAATGTGCCAGATTTATTAAATGCACTCAATTTTTAGAGAAAAAAAAAATATTGGCATAAAGTTAGCCAGCCAAGAGGTGGCAAAACCGAAATTGTCTAACATGTCTAGCAAGATGCACAAAATTTATCACCCAGCGTATGTCATTGTCTCCTCTAGTTTATGCCTAGATTCTGTATATTACTTCTGAGTATTTGCCACAACTGTAAATTGTCTAGACAGTATAAAATGGTCACAACTCAATATCCTCTCATGATAGTTTGCTACAATGTATCAGTGCAGGTAAACTGGATTACGCTGGAGTCCACATTGCCTAGACTGCATATAATTCTAGCAAACTCTCAGCTGTGAGGTGTCTTAAAGCAGTGTTCCTCAACTCCAGTCCTCAGGGCCCACCTACCGGTCATGATTTGAGAATATCCCACAGAAGGAAGAGCTGTGGTAAGTCCTGATGCACTGACACTAATTATATCACCTGCTTAATACTAAGGAAATCCTGAAAACATGACTGGTAGGTGGGCCCTGAGAACACTGTATTAAAGGGCTTGTTTCATCAAAGACATGGGTAGCATATTACTAGAATACGCCACCAATGTCCAGTTTATGGGAGCCTTAGATTTAGGGTCTTCTTAAAGAGAATGTGTCACCGGAAAATGACCTACTGTTTAACCCATTCACACATACCGTATGTGATGAGCATGCATGCTCTCCCAATGCTGTGTCTTTAAAGATGGTGTTCACTCAGCAATTGAGTGGGCACCATGGCTCCTTGGTGCCTGCTTTTTTACACAATAGAAACCCAGTGGCAGAGTCCATGATTGGCCACAATGCCGATCATGGACTATTAATCCCTCAGATACTGTGGTCAGTTATGACCACCACATCTGAGAGGTGTTTTCCTAGGAGTTCTGCACTGGACCACATGGCTCCCCCACGCAAAAATGGGGGGAGATGATTGGTTGGTGCCAAAGCAAAGTACCTAGCATTGCCGATTTTCAGTTTTTTGGTCGCCAATAAGAATTGAATAAAAAGTGCTCAAAAAGTCGCACACCTCAAAATGGTATAATTTAAAACTACAGTTTGCCCCACAAAAAAGAGCCCTTATACAGCTCTGTGGTAAGAAATACAAAAAAGCTTATGGGGGTCAGATTATGGCCATGCAGAGAAAAAATAACTTTTTTTTTTTTTTACAAAGTTTTTGTTTTTTTTAAGTATTAAAACAACTGTGTAAGTTTAGTATCGTTGTAATTGTACTGATCTGCAGAATGAAGTTAACATATCAATTTTATTGCATAGGGAACGTCATAGTAAAGAAACCCATAACATGATGGTGTAATTGTGTGTTTTTTTCTCCAATTACACCCATGTGGAATGCTTTCCAGCTTTCCATTACATTCTATGCAATACTAAATGGTGTCGTTAAAAAGTCCAACTTGCCCTTTAAAAAAACAAGGGCTATGTGGAGAGAAAGGTTATGGCTTCAGCAAGACAGGAAGTAAAAAAAAAAAAAAAAGAAATATACTGTGGCACGAAGGGGTTAATTCATTATGCTAAACAGTTAAGAGTTTTTGTTATGTTATTTTTAATTTTTCATGTATATTAAAAAAGAATCTTGGGGGTCATTTATCAATCTGAAATACACCTAAATTACCATAGGCGTATCTCAGGTGCAGATGAGCTGCAATCTGCGACTTCTCCCCGCTCACCAGGGGCGTTTCTAGGGTTTTAAAAGATCCGGGGCCCAAGCCCCAATACATAAATGCCATATCCTCAAAGTATCCGCCCTAAACACACACACACAAGCTCACCCTAGGACTAAAGACATATTTTACTTGCTGCATGTACACTACCAAACATGCAGCACTATACAGCAACACATACCTCTCACATCCAGTGGTGATGTCTCCTATGATGTAGATGTTTTCTTTCCTCATCTTCTCCATTTGGGCCAGACAACTTCTTTCAGCCGCGTCTAGTTTCTGCAGAGTTTACCAAACAGACATTTTAGGTTCCTCACTTTTCTATTATCATCATCCTCCCCACCCTGCTACCCCAAAGTTATTCTGGTGCTGCCCGGAATACTGTGCCCACTGTACTGCCCAATGTCCCTGTACCACAGAAATTATACTGCCATACAGATTAGTCCACCTATAGTAATATAAACGTCCTACTAATAGCAATAATTCTCTCCCAGAGTGCCCTTATTAGTAATACTGACCCTTACAATGCCCCCAATAATGATACTGCTCCCAAGAGTGCCCCTGTTATAGTGCCCTCCATATTGTGTCCAATAATAATGGCCACCATAGTGCACCCAATAAGGCTCTCCATGATATTAATAAGGCCCCCTTGTAGTACTTATCCACTATTATAGTCTCCCCAGTAGTTATAATGTCCCCTATAAGACCCCCAGTGGTTACTGTCTAATGCCCCCTATAGTGCTCCTGTAGTTATTGTGCTCCCCTGTAGTGCCCCAGTAGTTTAATGCCCTCCTGTGGTGCCGCCAATAGGCATAATACCCTCCTGTAGTGCCCCAGCAATAATAAGGCCTTCCTGTGGTGCCTTTATAGGAATAATGCCCTTCTGCAGTGCCCCAGTACTAATAAGTACTTGCAGAGACCCCTTGTAGTTAACACTCCGACCCAATCAGTGCCTCCAGCAGGTATAATGCCAGCATTTAGTGCCCATAGCATTCACAAAGCCCCCACTATGGACAAGGTATAAAAAGAAAAATACCTGACTTCCCACTGCCGGAGGACACATATATACACACATGCATACATAGATAGATATATATAGACACACATATGCATACATAGATATGTAGACACATATACACACATGCATACATACATATATATAGACACATCTATACACACATGCATACAGATACATTTACACACGGATAGATAGATAGATATAGACTCATATATACCCACCTGCATACAGATACATATAGACATATACACACATGCATGGATAAATATAGACACACACACATATATATATATATATATATACACACACACAACAAACACATATTAGGCATTTACCTTCCTTCTTGGAGTCTGCAGGATTGATGCAGTCAGGAGGCACTGAGGAAGGGAGGGGGGCTCCGTTGATAGCAGGCACAAGTCTCTTCCTGACCTCGGCTTCCTCCTGAGCGCGGACCTCTGGGCAGCATCAATCAACGTCAGCAGGCACGTGTGTAGAGCCAGCTGCTCATTGGCTCAGCGTGCCTGCTGATGTGTAATGTTGCAGCCCTGCGGTCCCCAGCCTGCGCTCAGGAGTGAGCCCGACTCATAGCTTTCATGGATGAGCGGGCAGAACAACCCTACGTTCTTCTAGGAGCAAGCGGCCACAGTTATTTAACTGTATTGCCAGCAGCCATAACATTCGGGGCCCTGGTCAAAACATCCGGGGCTCAAGCCCCGAATGTTTTGACCTGGCGACGCCCCTGCCGCTCACACCAGGTCTAAAATTGTGGGCGGGGAAGGGTCAGCAGGCCCATCTCATTTACCATTTTCTATGCCTGTTTCCGGCGTAGAAAAAGATCTAAATGTGAGATAGCAAGGAAGTCGTCTGCCTTACAGTTAGAACTGGCGTAAGATCTGCGGAAATTATGAAGAGCCCGGCACCTCTTCTTAACTGCAGAGGAACCACTTTGTTAAGACCGGCATCTAAAACGCTGGTCTTAATAAACGTGCCCCCTTGTATTTCACACTGTGACCATTGTACCTCATTATAATCTGCTTTGCAGCAGTCGTCCCATTTTCATTACAGATAACACCAATATATAGATAATACAGGATCGACCATTCACACTATGTCAGATCACAGCTTATCACTTCACTCCTGACCTCTGCACAGGTCACAGACCATGACTAGAAATCTCTCCCATAGAAGTCAATGAGGTCCTTTCCTGTCCATTGTGCCTGCTGTAAAACATATCAATAAATAATCAATAAAAATTATTATGGATAAAAACAGTAAAAGGAAAAAAATATTTCTCTTTCACTATCTGGTTTTAAGTGTTAAAAAAATATGGTAGATAAAATATTCAAACTTATGTGGAATAATTTTGTAATGCTCCAATGCATCGGAATAAAAAAATAAAAACAAAAACAAATTTGCAAATAGTTTTGATATAAAATATCCTACCTTTGTCTATATAGCTCCTGTGCAGTTTATGTATTCTGTGCCTAGACACATCCTGCAATCACGTGTTAACTTCACTCTGCTCTCTCTGCTTCTGTCTAAGGAGGGGAATCCAACTACAATCAGGGTTTGGGCCCTTGCACACGACCGTATGCATAAAATCATATGAGTGCGGGACAATAGTCTTGCGGGCGGCCCGACGTGCACAGCATCATTGTAACCTATGATGCTGTGCGCTCCCGTGCCCACGATCTATGCCGCTCCGGCGAAATATGGCCCGCTCACGGACCGTATGTCTCGGAGCGCATACTGTCATGTGCAAAGGTCCTTTGTTTGTAGTCTGTAGCCATGTGGACACACAGGTCTGCATAAGTGCTGTGTACAAAAACATGGTAGGATTATTTAAATCAATTAAATTTACAAAATTGCTTAATTCTTTATTTGAGATGCAGTGGAGGGCTAAAATGGTAATAAAATTCTCCTTATCCTTTAAGATGAAAAATAAATAAAATAAAAATTAAAGAAGAACTCCCGCAAAAATTTTTATTGCTCTGACCTGTTAGAAAGGTGCATGATATAATCTGTAGTGAATGTCATTCTCTTATCAGAGGCTGAAATTGAGAGTTATCCACTTTCTTCTTATTGTAGCTGGGTCATGTGACCAACTCCCTGACCTCCAACTGACCAAGGACAGCAAGCCAGTCACTGCTCTATTCATTCCTATGAGACTGAAAGTGAGGCTCCCATAGGAATGCATAGAAAATTAGACTTCCTGTCCACACATAAGGTGCTGTGTGAGTTGGTGGGTCTAATTCCTAGTCAAATGACACAGATAAGAAACTTCAGGATGATATAACTCAAAAATTCAGCTACTGGTAAGAAAATGACATTCACTACAGATTACATCATGTACATTTCTAGCAGGACATGGAATAAAAGTTTTTGCGGGAGTTCTTCTTTAAGTGTACACATTTTTTAAAATAAGGGCCCTACCACAAATGAATATAAACTTTTGGTCCTCCAATATTTTTTGTAGTTTTATTCGTATATACTAAAATGAATCCATATTGTAACAAGCGTTTCATACCTGCTTAATATAATGTTGCAATATTACAGCAAGGGAGCAAAATCAAAGCCTCGCACGCTTCCTCAGTCCCATAGCACGACTGCAACTTCATGTCTTCCATTGTATCTCTCGTCTGTGTTGTCATGGTTTCAAAGATTAAAACTGACCTTAATGTAAGGCCGTCCACTTTCCCCTTTTGGCATTTTCGATAGCATTTAGGAAGACTAAAGATGTCCCATGGAAATAGATCTTTAGATTTAGTGACATAAAGAGCTGAATGAAAGCCACAGATGATCTCATTTTGGCTGCTGCCCGCCTGTGACAAATACGTAACATATTTTTTCATCCGCTCCTGTGCTCCTCTTTGCTCTCTGTAAAATGCTGATGTATGCCGGAGAACCGGCTCACATATCTGAATAGTATATTTGCATTTACACGCCATTACATAGAAGCCTGCATGGTCCTCCTCAGAGGTTTAAAGAGAGACTGCTACATACTGTATGCCATGATATATAATGACTTTCCTCCAAAAAGACTTGTGACCCACTACTCTCGCAGCAGGTAAATATTGGGGTCTAGTCAATCTTGTAAATTGATAGTTGCTTTTCGCATCCATAAAAATAAATGAATATCCATTTTTCTTTATAACACTTGAAGCTCTGTTTTTTCTGATACAGAGCTGCATGGATAAAATGTCAAATGATACATTTCTGGCTGCCTGCAACCACCACTAGGGGGGCGTACTGTGTACTCATTTATATACTTCAATGTGTGCAGTAAATCATGTATACATGCTCCCTCTAGTGGTGGCAACAGGAAGTCAGAATTTTTCATTTAATGTGGGATTTAGGACCCTGGCCCCAAGTAGGTAAAAAATAAGGTATTTTGAAGATGGGTCATTTTAAAGGCAATTTACACCTTTGGGATCATTTTTTATTATTATATTTCTAGCAGTTTGTCTTTTATAGCTTTGAAGTTTCATTGACTGCAGACTAATCTTAAAGGTAAATACGTATCACTTTGATAAAAATTTTGCTCAAATGTCTATGAGCTGTTAGGAAAGTAGAGATAAGGGCTACAAATTTGGCTGCTAGAACGGCTTTCTGATGGATTTCAATGAAAAGCAAAAAGAACAGTTTTCAGTGTCACTGAAATCTCCACAGACTATTCTGACCCCCCCATCCCTTTTATGAGGCCTCTACTTTGGGAATTGCTCTAAGCTTCAAGTCCAGTACTTTTCTTTCTTCAGTTCCAGGCAACCTCCGCCTGCCATGTGGCTTCAGCCACACACTGATTAATTTCCTGCCAACAGCTCTTTCTATAGTTTCCTAGTAGCCGGTTCATGATATCTAGTGACTAGATTTAATATCACAGTTTTACTTCATACAGTACTTTAAATGATATATGCAGATGTCATAATTGTTACAGTGACCAGTGTGACACACTAACCCATAAATATATCACACATGCAGGGGTCGGGTTTGAGCCCCTAGGGCTCAACTGCTTTCCTTAGATACAGTTTTTGGCTAAACTAGAACCTTCTAGTGGGAGGGGTGGAGTGGAGATACTCAGCACAAACAAATGCAATGTTACAACTCCTGTCTCTCATAGGCTTGAATTAGAGCTTCAATAATAATGGCAATGACACAGCAGTTTTTCTAGACAAAAACAAGTCTTCAGACATAACAACATGGCTAAACATGGCTAAACCTGGACATTCAACATGGACATTCAAAAGGTCAGTCTGTCTGGTTTTGGTGGTAAGCAAGTCTGGCTTTTTCCGTTCAAAACACACTCTTCTTTCAACCTTATGCTGACTGTGAAAAATAAACAGCTTCTCATTATTAGCTAGAAAGTCCCAAAAGTCTCTTAGTATTCATTAAGTCTTTCCACGGTACCATGCAAATACAGTGCAAATGAACAGTATATATATATGACAACAGATATATAAAATGCAGTTACACAGTATTAAACAGTATAAGTCAAAGCAAGTTAACCCTTTAAAGTAAAATGAAATAAGTAATTCATGACTTTACATAGGGAAAACAGGGGCAAATGTCCTCACATGTCCAGACTTCAAATTACAGATGTAGCCAAGCTAAAATCGACGATGCTATCTCCTGACAAAAGCAATTGAAATCCATTGAAAAAGTAAATTTACATTTTCTTGCTATTGTTTACTTAACGGGCTGAACATTGGGTGTAGCTCGGATGCATCCGTGCCCCTGCTCGAGGGTACTGCACACGTAGGTCCCCCCATCCCCCTTTACAAGCTTATCATTGGGGGACTCTTCTAACTAAACTAGAAAGGTCTAGTTGAATGCATTAAGACTTCAAAGGTTTACTCTTCCATCATTAGACTGATGAATAATAGCAATTTATTGCAAAGATTACCCATAAAGAAATAAAGATATATTCCTTATGATAAATAGATCCTCTAATAAATAATACAGCCGCATGGAGTGGATTCTCCAGGATAATGTCACTGTCATGTTGCTATTTCTCAATTTCTTCCCCATGAGAAAAGCACCAGAGAAAAGCATCAATTCAGTCCAATTCCCAGATGACTCATTAAAGGCAAATCAAGTATTACATAAAAGTGTATGGTCCTCGTTACGTTGCAGCTTCATCAGTATAGATTTAGCCTATGTGGGAAGATATTTTTTCTACACTAACAAGATCTAATCAACAGCTCATTAGAATCTACATATCTCTGGATTTGCTGCTGCCATAATCTTAAAACAGCAAAAAAAAATGTATGTAGGTAGACAACAAATAGATGGACATAGATAGGTAGATGGACATATAAATGGATAGATAGATAGATAGATAATTAGATAATATTTAGATAGAGGGATATTAGATCAAATATGATATAAGTAGAAGGATATGGAATAGATAGATAGATAGATAGATAGATAGATAGATAGATAGATAGATAATGGATGGATAGATATATAGATAAGATATTATTTAGATAAATATTTAAATATAAATAAAATTAAAAGAATCCCCAGTCCTGGAATATAATGGGGCCTTGAATTTCATGGACAGACAGACAGGCAGATAGACATATAAATAGATTGATAGGTAGGAGATAGATAAATAGATGCATGGATGGATGGGCAGACATAGATCAGTAGATAGATAGATAGATAGATAGATAGATAGATAGATAGATAGATAGATAGATAGTACAAAAAGGGAAAGAAGTAGCACATCCAAACGGGTGCAAATCCTTAGAACCAGGAACCTTGGTCGTAAAACGTAAACGTACTCTGCAATGAGCGGTTGAAACGTTGCTGCCTGATGGGTGAATAAACCACTTATTTTTTTCACGTATCTATTGGAGTGCTGCCTTCTTCATCGACATAGATAGATAGATAGATAGATAGATAGATAGATAGATAGATAAAAAAGAAGAAAAGGAATGAGCAGCACTCCAAAAAATGCCAGGTGCAGTCCCTCAGTCAGACCCAGATCTGTGAATTCAGAAAAATGGAAACAAGAGGCAGCACTCCGACTTCAGTGAAATTAGTGGATTTCTTTATTAACACATACTCTTGTAATGTTTCAGCTAAACTCAGTGGAGCTTGACAAAGAGCTGAAATGTTGCAAGAGTAGATAGATAGATAGATAGATAGATATTAGATAGATAGATAGATATTAGATAGATAGCCCCATTCATTCTTTCATGTACACGGATCAGTTGTCCTGGTCCCTTTGCAGAGAAACCCAAAGCATGACGTTGCCACCCCCATCCTTCACAGTAGGTATGGTGTTCTTTGAATGCAACTCAGCATTCACTCTCCTCCAAACACGACGAGTTGTGTTTCTACCAAACAGTTCTACTTTGGTTTCATCTGACCATATGACATTCTCCCAATACTGTTCTGGAACATCCAAATGCTCTCTAGAAAACTTCAGACGAGCCCGGATATGTACTGGCTTAAGCAGGGGACACATCTGGCACTGCAGGATCTGAGTCTCTGGCAGCGTAGTGTGTTACTGACGGCCTTTGTTACGTTGGTCCCAGCTTTCTGCAGGTCATTCACTAGGTCCCCCCGTGTGGTTCTGGGATTTTTTCTCACACTTCTTGTGAACATTTTGACCACACGGGGTGAAATCTTGCGTGGAGCCCCTGATGGAGGGAGATTATCAGTGGTCTTGTATGTCTTCCATTTTCTAATTATTGCTCCCACGGTTGATTTCTTCACACCAAGCTGCTTGCCGATTGCAGATTCAGTCTTCCCAGCCTGGTGCAGGTCTACAATTTTGTTTCTGGTGTCCTTCGACAGCTCTTTGGTCTTCACCATAGTGGAGTTTGGAGTGTGACTGTTTGAGGTTGTGGACAGGTGTCTTTATACTGATAACAAGTTCAAACAGGTGCCATTACTACAGGTAATGAGTAGAGGACAGAGGAGCCTCTTAAAGAAGATACAGGTCTGTGAGAGCCAGAAATCTTGCTTGTTTGTAGGTGACCAAATACTTATTTTCCACCATAATTTGCAAATAAATTCTTTAAAAATTAGATAATGTGATTTTCTGGATTTGTTTTCTCATTTGTCTCTCATAGTTGAGGTCTACCTATGATGTCAATTACAGGCCTCTCTCATATTTTTAAGTGGGAGAACTTGCACAATTGGTGGCTGACTAAATACTTTTTTCCCCACTGTATATATGTGTATGTGCAATATATGTGTGTGTATATGTGTGTATATATATATATATATATATATATATATATATATATATATATATAGTTATTGCAAGAAAAATGCAATAACTTGGACAAGTTCAGAACCAATAAACCAGATGCCATATTAACAAAGATGTTTTACCCCATAAATACAATTGGCTAATATAAAATCTCCTAACCTTTATAACCCTTCGTTATGATACAAAGCAGTGAGTATAAAAACTTACGAGGGCTCATGTCACTTTTATAACCTTACTATAATAGTTATATGTTCTGAGTCAATTAGACCGGTCACAGGGAGGGCAGCTTATCCCTCTCCCCTTGCACATTCATTTTGACATGTGCAGTTCTCAGTATGACCATTAGATGGCGATATTGTGACAGATTTTTTTCTGAGCGTTAGGAAGTGGTTTTATGTAATTGGTAAATTTAGTGGCAGGCGATCCTTACTCAGCAGTATGCATTGAGATGTGAAAAGTGACATGACATCTGAAATGTCCATTCATCAACAGTGCTGCAGAGAGAGAGAGAGAGAAAGATGTAGAAAGAGGGAATACACAGCAGCTCCTCTGTACCTGTCCTAATTGGACATTCTTTGAAAATCCCCAACTGTTTGGCAATAGCCATGGGACTTTAATGGTGTCCTCTTTGTTTAATTCCACAGTTGAGTGCAGAGTGCAGGTTACAGTGAGATTCTGCATCATATATGACATTATATGTATAATATATATGTTTCATATTTGTATATTTATCTATGAACCCAATTACAGAAAATACAGTAAAAAAAAAAAAAATCCAAGAAGCCAAATGTTGTATACTAAAATATTTAAAAGGGTCCTCCGAATAGGTCACCAATATATAGATAGTCCGACAACCAGAACCGTGACGGATCAGTTGTTTCGTGCTGTTGCAGAGCTGGAAAAGATACAGTACGAATGAGCGAATGGAGCAGGAGGTCTTTATCTAGTATTAGGCTACTTTCACACCAGCATTTTTGGAACAACCATCCGCATCCGTTATGAACGGATCCGGTTGTATTATCTTTAACATAGCCAAGATGGATCCGTCATGAACTTCACTGAAAGTCAATGGGGGACGGATCCATTTTCTATTGTGTGAAAGAAAACGGATTCGTCCCCATTGACTTGCATTGTGGGCGTTGACGGATCCGTCTTGCTCCACATCCCAGGACGGAAAGCAAACGACAACATACTGCTCTCCGGTATGAGAACAGAAAGGAAGGCATTTTGGAGCGCTCCGTTCTGCTCAGTTACGTTTTGCCCCCATTGACAATGAATGGGGACAAAACGGAAGCATTCCACCCCCCCCCCCCCGGTATTGAGACCCTATGACGGATCTCAATACCGGAAAATATTAACGCTAGTGTGAAAGTAGCCTTAGAGATATCTGCCCGTATTATCAGCCTATAACACTGATCATATAGTCAGTATGAGAATATAACAGATTTCCTCTGGGTAGACAGGTAACCCCTCTCATGCTCCATACAAGTATATTTCACATTGTATTAGGGGGTAAAAACTTTCCAAACACTTTTCAGAGATCCCCCTGCAGGGATAAAGACCCAGCGAGCTCCACACATTAGGACATGACAGGTACACGTTAATATTTAATTAACATTTAAGCATTAATTTTTTAAAATGTTTTTTGCAGATTATATTCATGAACTCTAGTAAGTGCAGCAGTCACTGAATTACACGCAAGTGTCATGTGGGGCGGCAGTGAGGGGGCAACCCCCAGGTTTTATTTTCCATTCTTGATCAAATTTACAGGGGAATGTAGACAGGTAGTGGACCGACTGCAGAGGATGAAGAGATAATGTTACATGAAATGAGAAAATGGAAAACTATCTATCTATCTATCTATCTATCTATCTATCGTTATCTATCAATCATATCTATCTATCTATTTCATATTCTAATCTTATCTATCTATTCTATCTTATTTCATATCTATCTTATCTATCTATTATCTATCTATCTATGCTAACTCATCCTATCGATCTAATCTATCTATCTCATATCATCATCTAATGCTATCTATTCTATTCTATCTATTCTATCTATCTAGACTCCGGTCTATCTATCTATCTATCTATCTATCTATCTATCTATCTATCTATCTATCTATCTATCTATCTATCTATCTATCTATATATCTATCTAGACTCCGGTCTATCTATCTATCTATCTATCTATCTATCTATCTATCTATCTATCTATCTATCTATCTATCTATCTATCTATCTATCTATCTAACTATCTATCTATCTATCTATCTATCTATATCTATCTATCTATCTATCTATCTATCTATCTATCTATCTATCTAGACTCCGGTCTATCTATCTATCTATCTATCTATCTATCTATCTATCTATCTATCTATCTATCTATCTATCTATCTATCATCTATCTAATCTATGTACAGTATATATTTTATTACAATCAATATGACCACCATTACAACTAGCGTTTGGATTGTCATTCATTGTCCTAAATTATCTTCCCAGTTCTTTCACACCGTTATGTTCTCGCTTTACTGCACTGTGGGGCTCATTTATTGCGGGTGAAAGTCTTTCTTTTAACAACCAGTCCAATCAACACAATATACAAACTTGCAATAAAACTCTTTTCTGACTTATTACCATGGGCAACGCATTCACCTGAGCACCAGAACTAACCAGCTGCTGTCTAGTACATCATTGCTATCACGGTATATGATTCATTTCTGTATGTTTTTCCTTCTGTCAGTATGCAGGGAAATGGGAATATAATTTTGAGGTAAGATATTTTTGTAACATTTCTAAACGTAGATAATATATAGTAGATACCATAGATAGTAAGTAACCAATTCCTTCCATTGCTGCTTCTAAAATACTGAATGTTTGCCTTCTACCTACTGCAATTTAATATGACCAGCCATCAACTTCATCAAATTGGTGACATCTTTCTCGAGAACGGGCAAATTCAACAACTACTACACCCATCAGCCAGACATCCCATCCCCCAACAATACAATAAAAACAGGCTTCTTGTTTTGAAGGGTCAACCACAGCATGGCTGCTTCTTCTACAAGTAGTGCCCCACCTGTCTTCAGGCTGTGAATGGTATTGCAGCTCCGCCCCATTCACAGCAATGGAGCTGACGTACAAGCTATGGGCGTGTATGACTTTTTAGCCATGTTCCTTTTGACTCCTTCTACTGCCCACCTCGGATTCCTATTTTAAATTATTTTTAAATATGTAGATATGAATACAATAGTAATTCACTGAAGTTTCATGCAACAAAGTTTGGATCCACGGAGCCAAATACATTTTAATGCTGTACAGAAACAGTATGAACATTGTTTTTGAACAAATCATGACTTCAGATCTCTTATTTTGAAGGTTGATTCGCTCTCAAGCATATATGCCATTAATATCCCAGATGGCAATAGTTCTTTAAAGTCTTCAGCACATGGCATTTATTATGTAGAGAAAGTTAATACAAGGCACTTACTAATGTATTGTGATTGTCCATATTGCCTCCTTTGGTGGCTGGATTCATTTTTCCATGACATAATACACTGCTCGTTTCCTTAGTTACGACCACCCTGCAATCCATCCGTGGTGGTCGTGCTTGCACACTATAGGAAAAAGCACCAGCCTATGTGCGCTTCCACGGTCCCGGCCACCAAAGAGACTGGTGCTTTTTCCAATAGTGTGCAAGCACGATGTGATGGAAAAATAAATCCAGCCAGCAAAGGAGGCAATATGGACAATCACAATACATTAGTAAAGCCTCATTCACACGTCCGTGTCCGTGCTCAAATCCGTGAGCAGGTGGTCAGTGATGCATCCGTGAAGCTGTCCGTGAAGAATCTGTGGTAGGACAAGATAGGACATGCATCCGTGCTAAAAAAACCGGAACCACTGACTGTGATGAAACACTGATGTCTGAACACACACATTCAAATGGATGGGGATGTGTGCTATCCGTGGAGAACACATATAGCACACGTCCGTGAAACACTGACGTGTGAATGAGGCTTAAAGGGGTATTGCCATCTCACAAATGTAGTTTGTATAGTTAGATATAGCCATACCAATATTATTACTAATAGAATGTATTTATATAAAGTGTACCGTTTAGAAGATTTCCCTATTTGTATATCCATTGTCCAACACACATCAGTCAGGCCGTTGCCCCTAGTTACGACCACCGCAGCCATGTAGTAGTGGTGACCAGTTTGCTCTTGTTCAAACCCGCTCTGAGGTAACTGCTGTATTGTGAACGCACATTTCATGAACATGCACAGACACATCTTAGGGCACTTTCACATCTGCGTTTTGGACTCAATCTGTTCAAAACGCAATGGTCAGGATCCGTCCAAAACGCAGACTTTATAAACGGATCCTGCTCCATAGAGATGAATTGATCTTGGAAAAGAATCCATTTCTCTGCGTTTTGGAAGTGCAGACAAAAATACTACAACCCTAAGAAGTGTCTCCGCATGTTCATGTAATATGTGCTTACAATACAGCAGTTACCTCAGAGCGGGTATGAACAGGAGCAAGCCGGCCACCACTACTACATGGCCGAGGTGGCCGTAACTAGGGGCAACGGCCAGACTGATGTGTGTGGGACAATAGAAATACAAATAGGCAAATCTTCTAAACGGTACATTTTATATAAATACTTTCTATTAGTAATAATATTGGTATGGCTATATCTAACTATACAAACTACATTTGTGAGATGGGAATACCCCTTTAAGTGTCTTGCATTAACTTCCTCTACATAATAGATGCTATTTGCTGAAGTGAGACAACCCCTTTAACAGAAATGAATAGCGAACACAAAGCCATTTTGCACCTTTTTTATAGAAGGAAAAGAAAAACTTACCTCGCTGACGATCATTAATGTTCCTGTGCTTTCAGAGTGTTGTCCTATTAATGTGCCAGGACCATAAAATGCTGTAAAACTACACATCTCCACCACTTACCAGCAGAGAACGGAGACGTCTCTGGAATAGTACACGGTGTATCGCTGAACATTAGCACATCTGGTCTTCGCTCATGGACAGAAGGGCATGACATTCTTTCTCTAAACCAGGATAAAATATACAGTAACTTATCTCCGCTCTCTCTGTGACTTCTTATGGTATAAAACTTGGCATCAACATTGATCTCTTAAAGCAGTATTTTAGTTTTACACAAAGGAAGGTTAATGTATAATGAAAATTACAAAATTTTCCATTTTACGTTCTATGTCAGTTCACACTGTTTTCAAAGTCTCCAATATGTCTGCTTGCTGTCATCTGATAGAAGCCTTGATTGTTTGCTTTTGTTGGATAATCCAGGTCATGTGATGAATACAAGGGATACAAAGCTCATTATGTTCTCACATAGCAGCTGTGAGCGGCCAAAACCTCGTCCTCCAGTGGCGGCCACGAATTTGTAGGTTAACGGAGGTATTATATTCAAAACCAGATGGCTATTGGCAACCATGTGCAAACAACCTAATTTATTAGAGCTGTCATGTAATAAGCTGTTCAAGTGAGTGCCCATCACATAACCAGAGTTTTATCCCCTGGATTTAAAGGGCATCTGTCAGCAGATTTGTCCCTATGACACTGGCTGACCTGTTACATGTGCACTTGGCAGCTGAATGCATCTGTGTTGGTCCCGTGTTCATATGTGCTCGCATTGCTGAGAAAAATAATGTTTTCATATATGCAAATGATCCTTTAAGTGCAACGGGGTATTGCCGTTACACCTAGAGGCTCTGCTCTCTCTGCAACTGCAGCACCCTCTGCACTTTGACAGCCTGTCTCCTCCTAAACCATGTGACTGATCACATGGTCATGACATCATTGAAGGTCCTTGCAAGCTATGGTGAATGGAGTGTTTCTTCTCTGCCCGGTCCTGTCAATCAACAGAGCCTCTAGGAGCAGAGGTAACGCCCCTTGCACCTAGAGGTCTTATTAGCATAAAATAAAAGTTCATTTTATATAAAAATGGGGGCACCAGTAAATAAAACAGATATATATTTGGAATCAGGTGACATTAGCACATCTCTAATGTCAGCCTGATTCATACCGAAAAAACTGGTGACAGAAACCCTTTACTATAGGAGTTTGTAATTTGCTGACCTGCTTCCTCTATCAATTAGCTAGAATGGCTACAAGTAGCGTCTAGAGGACCCAGCAGAAAATGATCTATATATTTCAATTTGGAACTGTGCAATGCATCATTTCCCCTGTGGTGGCGCTGTAGGGAGTTGAACGCTCGCTGATTGCCGGGGATCCCAGTAGTGACTGTCCATCTATAAAGGCACTGTGGCTTGCTCTCTTCTTTTTACCTGGTTTGGATTTCAGGATGTCGGATGTTATGTATATGTGTATTCTGACATTTTATATCTTCTTTATTATATAACTATAGTTCTCAATAGACAAGAATGAAGTTTTATGCTTACAATGCATTGCACACCGATCCTAACCTTATAAGACACAGATTCCCTCTCTGGTGTTCCAGGAGCTACCACAAAGCATCAATAACATCAAGAGGCTTGTGGGCTCCTCTCTGCCCTTTTTTTGTACAAAGCTTCGGGGGACATAATTGGGATTATTGTACACTACAGGAAATGCTGCGGCGCACAGATTTTATTTTCATACCATCATCATTTTATCATTAACACTTATTTTCCTCAAATGCACAGACAGAGTAAACTCCTGTTTAGTCATCATACAGTCTTAATGATGGAGCCTCAATGTCCAGCCTCAATGTGGTCACATTGTGATTCAATGGAGAAGTATGAACCTTAGGTTTGGGGCCTGCTCTTATGACGCACAATTATTATTACTTTTTTTTTTAATTAAACAAAAGTAAGGGACAAAGAAATATATGAGTCTCAGGAGACCTCAAAGATTTATACACAAATTTTCAGGTCAACTGGAGCATCTTCGATTAGGGTTGAATCAGTTTGGGCCTAAATCGGTCAACTGTTTTGGCCAAATCGAACTTGAATCAAATTTTGAGTGATTCTCTAATCTCTAGCTGTAACCCTACGCCCATACAACATGCATTCATACTTATCAACTCTGTCAGAACATCCAGGAAGCTCCTGGAAAAAAGTCCCGAAAGAGTTGGAAAATCTCTTGGGTGCTGGCGAATCCTCTTGGCACCTCCTCACCTCCTAGCTGTGTGGGGCTCCTGGGATGCATCATCTTACACAACCTTTGTATCTAATTACTCATTGAGGGGCAGAGTAAAGGAGTTAGACTTGTAAAAGGGGAATGAATAGACCCCAAAAATGTTGACACCATACGTAGTGCACCAGAATTCACAAAGCCTTACCTACTGGAAGCTCATGCCAAACAGTTGGCAAGTATGAACTACTTTTAGTTTGTGGCCTGCCAGACATCTTCTTTCCTCAAATGTCTAGTAGTCACTTTTTATATGGGCAACATACACACTGCTCATCTCTGCTCATCTCTCAGGTAAATGGGAGCCCCCAATGACCGTTCTGTAATCACGCCTGTGTCTGAAGTCTAAGATTGTTCTAAGGTCCTCCAGTCAAGTGTGACCCCCCCATAGACACCTCTCCTATATATGGTTTCAATAAGGAACCTGGATCCAGAGGTTGGATAGCAGCCCCAAGCCAAATGGTTATTTGGTATTATAGTACTGATGACCCTTCCATCAATATCAGGTCGATAGGCGTCCAAGTTCCTCTGATCAGCTTTGTGAAGGCTTCTTACCCTCATTACGCTGTACACCTCCACACCAGAGATGAAAAGGAAGTAGGCACTAGGTGCGATTCTGCACCTCCTATAGCTAAGACGCCTCTGGCACATAAGAAGACCTCAGTATTGTATCTATGGGGGTCTAAAAACTGGCAGCCCCAAAGATCAGCTGTTTCAGGCAGCCACAGGGCTATAAACTAACAGTGCACTGAACGGGAGCAGAAGGCACTGTACACTGTGTAGGTTCTGGCGTCAGTGTATTGAATCCCTGATTCTATTCAGTTGAATGGGAGCTGAGCTGTAGTACCCCAGCACGGTCACTGCCCAACGTATGACGCTGTCTGCCTCCAGCTCCGCACAATGTACAGTTCTGGCACCGCAGTTTCCCGAAACAGCTGATCCGTGGCAGTGCCAGGAGATGGACCCCCTTGATCTGATATTGATGACCTTTCCGGAGGTTATTATTAGCTGTAGGCTGGAAAACCCATTGCTATGACTGGGTTAACAATGTCTGCCGCTTACAGAGAATTGTGCATTACATGTTATCCGTCATTAAAAAAAAAAAAAATCAAAAACTGCAAAAATTTGTGTATTGTGTATGTGCTTGCGCTTCTGTATGTGAATACGACCCCCCCTTCCCCATCTTCTTGTGTTTGAGAATCTTATTTTACTATAATTTATTATTCACGCCATGATTTTTTATTTTTTTTTGCTTTGATTTGTCTTTTTCTGTTGCACAGACCCATTCATTTCTCCATATCATAACCCAATCATATTTGACTTTAAGCCAAATAGAGGATGGCACATTTGGCCCTACCGTGGAATACTGTAACGGCGACAGCCGACAAGCCTGGATACTGAGGAATTATACCAGACTGGAGGTTTTTAGAAATGTTTTTTACAGTCCCACTGATTACTTTCTATGAAAGCTATATGAGGTTGGTATAATTGTGCTGTTCGCAATGTAATGTATTCTGTAAGGCAGCTCTGAAGTCAAAGTATGGATCTGGTAATAATAACGCAAATTCTGTACATTTTATTGCAAACGCAATATATACGTCAGTAATTTCAAAAATGCCATATAAAAAGTTTTTTTTTTAGTAACAACTTTGGAGAAATCAGTGATTGTAGATTCAGATTGAATGTTACCCTTCTTAGTCTCAAATGACAGGATGTATTTCATAATGAGCACATTTACTGTAGCCCCACAATTGAGGGATGCTGACTGACTGTGGGCAGACATTGCAGACGCCTCTGTACACTTTTCCTTCCATTATTCTGCAGGAAATCTTTGCATGCCATGATATGTAGAGATGAGCAAAGATCTCAAAACTGTGATTCGGCTGGTTCACCGAATTTCATAAAGAAATTTGTGTCTACGGTGATGTCCCCCCCCCCCCCAGTCATTGAACCCCTCAGATGCTGCATTCATCACTGATCGCGGCATCTGAGATGACCATTGAGGGCTATGAAGGGTTAATCTGTTACAATAAAACACACTCGCCTTATTTGCTTGCGAAGAGTCGTCCGCAGCCATCTTGATTGAAGATCCAGAGTGATGAAGTCACCAAGCTGGCTGGCATGGTGACGTCATATGTCACCACAAATGAGATTATGCGCTGGATCTTCAATCAAAATGGCCGCAGCGGACTCTTCGAGCGCAAATGAATGAGGTGAATATGATTTTTTTTTAACCACCATTTTAGGGAAAATTGATTCGTTACCACGAAGCAAGAGGAAATTCGACTTTACGGCAAATTGAATCTTCCCTGAAATTCAGATCCTCAAAGTTCGATTCGCTCAACACTAATGATATGCAATTAGTGTTTCCTTTTTTCACATAGTACTATCTGTGCCTGCATCATTACATTCATTACATGGAGAGATTAGAAGGTAGTACTGTGTGTGTCTGTATCAATTAGGAGGCATCCATGGAGAATCATATCCTCCAAATGTATGCCGCCAAAATACACTGCAAAAGCTCCGTGAATCTATCCTCACAGAGAGAGACAGCACTGTCTGTGCCGATGTGAATCTGTTGGTGAAAGTAGAAAGGTGGTCACCACATTACAGGTTTTTGCTATGGTGTTTTTGACTGGTTAATGGCATATAGAGCAGGAGGAGCTGAGCAGACTGATATACAGGTTTATGGGAAAAGATTCAGTATCACTGGTATTCTATCCAGTGAAGTTTGTTTGAACATATGTTATACTTAGGAGTCCAGTGGGAGGTTCTAATTAGTGACTGACCACCCACTGGACTCCCAAACATACAAAAAGCAGAGATTTATCTGGACAAATGACAAATGACAATGATAATGAAGAGCTTCCCACAAAACCATATATCAATCTGCTCAGCTCCTCCTGCTCTGCTGCTGGCAGATAAGACTGAATTTTCAACATGACAAGTCCCCTTTAAGAAACTACGCTTTCCTTTTCTGCTATTGTGATCCATCATAGGATTTCAATAGCGGGGGAAACACTTCTGTTTTGTCCCTATTCATTGTCAATGGGGACAAAACTGAACTCCAAAAAGGAGTGCACCAGAATGCATTCTGTTCCGTTTGATTGCGTCCCCATTGTGGACAGAATAAAGCTGCAAGCAGCAATGTGGTGCGGAGCAAGACGGATCCATCGCGACACACAATGTAAGTCAATAGGGACGGATCCGTTTTCTCGGACACAGTAGAAAACGGATCCAGCGCCCATTGACTTACAATGGTTTTAGTGATGGATCTCTTATGTCTATTTTAAAGATCATACAACCGTTATCTGTTCATAACGGATGCAGGCGGTTGTAGTAGTGGGAGATGATTATTAGATGGTCTACTGTTCTAGGTGATAACATAGGGTAAGGGGTCTCTATGGAGGGGGTGAGGATGATTATTACCACCAGAGAATATAATATTTGTAATACAAGTGCTGGCGCTGATAAAAGGTTAGGTTACGTCCACATCTGCAGCAGGCATTCCGGTATTGCGTTCTGGCAGAGGGGCAGAATTCCAGAATTGCTATATCCGGCACAGCAGGACACTTACTTAGGCCTGCCTTCCATCTATGCAGGTGATGTGCCCTTTGTTGATATCCTTGTACACACAGGACATATCGTTAAAGAGACACCTACCTCAGAAAGGGGTATGTTTTTTTAAATCATATTCATTTCGGCAGCAGTATACCATTGATTAAATTAAATATAACTTATTGTCCTTCTGTAGCAGTCTGCATAGAGAGATAAAGCTCCTATATAGACAAAAACTCATTGTCCCTTTACTGCTGCTGTGAAGGAAAGACATTATCTGCTAATATAATAGTAGGCATAGAATTGGGATAACAGTACAAAAGCTCTATTGTTCTCCTGATAGGCTTAGATAAAGCTGCCCACAGAAGAGAAGCGTAATTAGTGCAGTTATCGTGTAATGTACTGAATAAGTCACTCATCCCCTTCCCTCTCTGATTGGAAAAAGTCAAGCGAGGTTGTTGTAGCAGCTGCGCTACAGGTCCCAAGATAACAGGAAGTGAAAGGGCCAAGGCAGGAAGTTGAATACTTAGAAAAGTGAAGTTAGAAAGCCAACCATCATTTTTTGTAAAACATATAGAAATTTTACATATATAAGAAAAATAAATGTTGGAGTGTCCCTTTAATAAAGTCTAAGAGGGTACTTGTGGTCACTCCATAAGAACTAGACCCTAGTGGGAAGTTTTGGGCTGCAACGTCAGCTCCAGATAGGGTTGTCTGCTGAACCTTTATAGGACTCAGTGCGTCATAGTTTCAAGCAACATGGCCAACACGGCAGTCACCGCATGTGGCTTGTGATCCAGCTGCAGAGTCATCTTTCAAAACTGCAGGAAAGCTGGGTGACACTGACAACCTCTGTGCAGGCTGTTGCTGCCATTACACCATCAGGGGTTGTCACTGTCGGAGAAGGTCTTCTTGATTTCATGTGGAAATGCAATTTAATCAGTAAGGGAATGTAGCCGCTGTCACAGATTTATATTTTCTCGGGATACACATTTCTCCGACTATTTTTACCAGAATCATACACAATTATCCATTATTCTGCCTCAGACATAATCGCCTTCCATTTGCTGTTGTTTGGACTAGAGAAAATGAGCTTTGATCTTGGAAATGCTTCTGAATGGATCGGAATTATTATTTACCATCATACAGCAGAGCGCATGGACACTGAATACAGTATAGTATATAGTATATGCATTATATAGACTCCTCCAAGAATATTTACATCTGTCTATTATTTCATTTAATTGCAAATTGTATATTTACAGTATATACAGAGATATTGACTTTTGAAGATAGATTGATAGATAGATATGAAATAGATAGATATGAGATAGATAGATAGATAGATAGATAGATAGATAGATAGATAATAGATTGATAGATACAGTAAATAGATAGATATGAGATAGATATTAGATAGATAGATATGAGATAGATATTAGATAGAAAGATAGATAGATATGAGATAGATATTAGATAGATTGATAGATAGATAGATAGATAGATAGATAGATAGATAATATATTGATAGATACAGTAAATAGATAGATATGAGATGGATGGATTGATAGATAGATAGATAGATAGATAGATAGATAGATAGATAGATATGAGATAGATGATAGATAGATGATAGATAGATAGATAGATAGATAGATAGATAGATAGATAGATACAGTAAATAAATAGATATGAGATGGATGGATAGATAGATAGATAGATATGAGATAGATATTAGATAGATAGATATGAGATAGATATTAGATAGATTAGATAGATAGATAGATAGATAGATAGAATACTGCTCTCTAGTTCTGGATTGCTGTATCTGTTCTTGTGTCCACAGTATTAATCTCATACAATATTTAGCTCACATCTGTTGCTTTCGTTTTGCAGCATTTTGTACTGAGACATATAAACAGCAACCAGTGCTTGGACGAGCCGACAGATGAGGATAAAATGGTCCCCACCATGAAAGAGTGCAACGGAAGCAGATCCCAACAGTGGCTGTTACGTAACATGACCTTGAGTGCTTGAAGCTCCGCGGCGGTTGACGAATCGGCCTCAATTGCAAAGTCTGAAGACCTTAATTAACAGCTATAAGAACACTTGAATGGAAAATGACACTTTCTTCACTCTCACTGACATAAAATAATTGAAAAACCTCTTTGATTCCACCTGGGAGGACATAAATAGCACTTTTTCTAATTATTCTTCCGTTAACGATACCTGACTCTACATGCCCAGCTGCAAATTGTGTCTGTTTACCGGAGGAATAAGACGGGCACTCTGGAGGCTGTATATAGCGACGCACCCCAGGATCCACTATATTTGTCAAAGAAATGGAATGAGAGAAGATTGGATATATTGTAAAGTAAAAGAATATTTTATTACGAAAACATAGGCCCCGCACCCGGGTGTGTGCAGGAATGATCATAGAGAGCGCCGAAGTCTTCACATGTCTACTCTCTATTGCGTCTGAGGACTTTTCGGGATAAGTTAAAACATGAGAGAGCTTTAGTATAGAGAGTGTCCAGTGTGCTCCACATTTCTTCTTATCTGATACCCCTGATTCTAAAGTCTCTTAGGACAATTCAAAAAGTTTGTACTGGGAGGGGCTTGCCTATTATATTGGCCTAAATGGTTATTATAATGCGTAGGAGTATCTGGAGATGGGATGGTGCTGCATGTAGGGTTTCCACCACCACTGGTCCAACCAGTAATAAGAGGGTTGTGTTATGATCTCAACTTATCCACAGCATAGGTTAAGGGATATACACCTGATTGGGGGTGGTTTACCCCCAGAAACCGTGAGAACAAGGGTCCCTTGCACCCATATGAATGGAGAGATGGGTTGAGCAAGTGTGCTGGAGATAACAGGACAGTCCCCTAGAGAATGAATGGAGCAGAGGGGCATGTGTCATTTGCCACCCCATTCATATAGTTACATGAGACCCCCATTGTGGTGGTCTGTGGGTCTCGCAGCCATTAGATAACCACCCATCGCATGCTTATTCCCTATCCTATAGATAAGTTTATATCATGGCACAACCCCTTTAACACCAGATGGTCGTTGCTGGTAATAATTTTCTTTTTGTTTTGAAATCCGGAAATGGTATGGTGGCATGGTCCTACAGTACGTTGGCAGGCGCAAACCAGCGCTATTAACAGTCAAAAGTTAAGGGTGGGATTAGCGCCGCTATGGCAGGTTTTCAGACGGCCAGAAAAGGATGCCAACAAGATTATTCGGATTATTCAGATTTTAATTCTCTATTGGGTAGAGTCATATTTGGTAGCCATGTCAACATACCCTCATAGATAGTTTTTTCTCCTGTGGGTATCTATGGTATGATCTATTGCATTGGCTGCTAAAAATTCTATTTAAATCTCTGTACAAAAAATATTGACAAATATTTAAAGGGGTTTTCCGGAGAGTTCCATATTGATGACCAGTCCTCTGGGCGCCCTCACCGATCAGCTGTTTGGAGAGACTTCTTCCTAGGCCAGTGACTTCAAGTACATCGGTCACATGACCTAGGCACAGCTCTGTCCTAATCAAGTAAACAGGCCTGAGCTGTGATACCAAGCACAACCAAGATACAATGTACGACGCTCCGCTTGGTAAGTTGTTCGAGAAGGCCAATGTGTTCACTGGAGAACTGTAGCCTTCTCGAACAGATGATCATCTGGGGGTTCCAGAAGTTGAACCCCACAAATGAGATATTGAAGACCCATCCTAAAAGGTAATAATTTTCTTAAGAGGCAAATCTCTCTCTGGATGAAGCCACATCTATGAGGCTATGAGCAGGCATCAATGTGTGGCATAATTTTTAGCAATTTCTGGGGAAGTCACTGTAAATCTAGGGGCTGTGTGAGGCTATGGTCCCTACTGATAAACCTCACCCATTCTCCTAGTAAATTTTAAAAGGAGATGATAAGTTATAACATTACAAAAAATTTTGAAAAAAAATAGCCAAAATTTGCACTCTGTTTATGCCATAAGGCTGCAGTAAAGCCCTTGATAAATTCCCATCTGCATCTTTTCTTGGGTGAACGAGAGCCCAGCTACCGCTCTGTATGATGAGGTCTATGTGAGCCCAATTTAAGAAAACAAAAACTGCCGTGACGTTCAAAATTTGTCAAACTTTCTGTCATAATCTTGATTAACTTCCACCATTTTCTATCATATTTAGACTGACACGTGACCCCCCAACCCCATAACATTGGTGACAAGATTTATATATAGAGACAGTTCAGTGAAATCTAGAATTTAGTCTGGTCCCTGGAACATGTCAATCCACTCGATGTAATGTTCTGCTTGCTTTTTCTGGACCAACAAGAATGTTTTGAATAAAACACGGATACTGAGTTCTGTATTTTCCATATTTCCTTGCATTTTATGTGTCATTTATTGCCAAAATTTACAAATCACAAATGGGCCTTATGTATGGAAACTGTCTTAACTGAAAAAACTGATCTTGCCTATAGCAACCAATCACAGCTCAGCTTTCATTTCTTAAACTCCTCTGGAAACATGAAAGCTATGCTGTGATTGGTTGTTTTTAAAAGCAGTACAAGCAAAGAGGTACAAAGTTTCCAATGGCAACCAATAAGATAATTTGGTTTATTTTAAAAAGAACCTCTCAAAAATGAAAGGTGGGATTTCATAAGTTGCTCTGAGGCAACAAGTCCAGTTCTAGTTTTGATAAATGAGGCCTCACTTTTCTGAAATTGGGGAAGCTGACAGAAATGAACAGGCAACATAGCTTGTGTGTTATGGTGAGTGGTGAAAAGTAAGGATTATCATAGTTACTGAATTGCAAGCTTTCAAGACTACTTAGGACACTTCCTCAGGCATCTTCAGACAGTATCTGAAAATTCACCTATTTATACACCAAAGTATAATGAAGTAGATGAGACAAGTAATATAAAGCAGATCAGTATGAGTGGAGGAGGAAACAAACAGTTGTAGCAGTAAATTGTTGTAGCAATGATAGATAAGGAGTGTGAAAGAATAATTGTTCTCTATTAGATATCCAATCCATGAATGCAATAAACCCAATAGGTCTGAGGGGCACAGAGATGTAGAAGGACATCAATCCATTAGACATATTTCATTCCTAATATGAGTGTCATAAACCTATGCTTTGTGGATAATTCCTGAATGTTTTTGAGCAGTCCTGGGGTCTTGGAAACATTACAAAGCTTGTTGGCAGCTGTCCCTACTGAAAATTAAAGAAATATTACCAATCGGTGGGTGGCACAGAAGAAGGAACTTCTCTCGAAAGTGATTTGTAACAGACCAGGGTTAGCATCCAACCCGAAATTTCTGGCCAGTCCCTAAAAAAAAAGGCCCATGAAAAAAATGGGAGTGTCTGTATTTTTTTTTAGGCTGGTGGTACATGACTAGATTGTTTTGGTGGTAATTATCATAATTATACAGTTTGACGCCACCACCTGTCCGTTATAAGGTCGTCAGGACACCCCTGAGTGTTCCACTCGCAAGAAGACACACAAATGGTAGTAAGCCTCATGGAAAAACAACATACAGCCTCAGACTGCACATACACTCTTCAGGTTCTTAAGGTTACAAGACAAACCATCAAACTTTTAGGTTTAAAGTATGGAAAATGGACAGCCCTTGGTTACAAAAATTAACAAGAGACATACATAAATGGCAAACAATTGTAAAATAAAAAGGAGAAAAAACTGAAAGTTCTGATACTTAGCAGTGGCGTAGTAAAAGTCCTTCCTCCAAGGAGATTTGGGCAGAGTAATGGTGCACAAACCAATTAGGTTGGATCTCCCACTTTGTGACAAATATGCCAGGGATTACATTTTTATATTTTTCCTCAAGGGGCAGGCCTGAGGGGCTTCTCCCTCACACCTCTGACTCAGCCCCTCTGGGCTGAGCTTCATTACACATGTAGCCTGCCCCCTGGCCATCTAGAGGACACGTGTGAAAATATCCAAAAGATATTTTTCCAGTTGCCCTGGTGAAGATACAGGCCCCACCCCTTCTTCATAATTCATATCTCACTGTTCTGAGTCCTAGATTATCAAATGGGAGACGTCCACGATGTTTGGAAGGTGAGATCCTTCTTTTAGGAAGAAGAGGGGCAGTTAATACGCCATGTCTGGTGTTCATGCGATGCCATCATCATACCAGAGGTGATGAGCTGGATTCTGGATACATCTGCTCCCTCCTCAACAAGTTATGAAGTACTAAAATTATTGTTCATTCTCTGGTTAGGATTTCCCCCCTGCTGTCTCGAGGTGTCCGGGCGTTTGCAGTCCTCTTCCTGAAGAGTGATCCACAAATGGGCCAATCCACGTTAGCACCTCGGTGATAACTACCTCCCAGGGAGCAGTTTGGCTGCTTTCTATACATCTCATCCTGCATAATCTTTCATAATCATCATTTATGTTATCATAGTTGCCAACTGTCCCAAAAAGTTGCACTGTCCTCGGCCGAAAATGGGTTTGGCTAGCATAAGCCCTACCCATAAATGGGTGTTTCCTATGGGTTTGGGGCATTCCCAGGGTGGGGCTTATATACCCCGATGTTACCAACTGATATGTTGGTAAGTATGGGTATATATGACTATGGTATGTGACTTGATCTGGTCACATCTAAATAAGCATCTAAAATTGTAACCTAATTAGTAAAAGAGGTTTAATATCTATTTGAAATGCAAGTCTGAAAAAAAATATGGGAGTGGTTCCTTAATCATTTGTGTGCAACACATGAAAGTAATAGATTTACTGTACGGTGGATAATGCAAAAGCCATTAATAATTTTAATGGAGCTAAGTTAAAACATTAATTTGCAATCATAGTAATTGTCAAATGACACCGTGATCCTTCACTTGGCCATCATCAACCCTCTTACCAGACCACCTACATTTTTGCCATTAAAAACGTTGGACACTTTATAGCTGAGTGAGTTATTACTGACTGTTTAGGATTTAAAGGGACTCTGCACAGATCTCAAATACTGTCTTAGGGAATTCCGAGTTAATTGAAGGGCTGTACAGAGCAGAGAAGTTCTACAAAACGTGCCTCTGGAGGACCCAACATTTCCATGCATTACATAGACAACCCATTAATTTCAGTAGGGAATGTATAATATTTCATTTGTCCTGTGGTGCTTGGTTCTTCACAGATTTCAATGCCAAGGGTCACAGCAGAGGGACCAACTTTAATCAGCTTCTTTTTAGCAGAAGAGTTATAAAATATGTGCACAATACACCTGTGTTAAAAAGTGGTCAGATGGAGGAAGCAGCAGTACTAATTATATCTAATAATAAGGTTGGCAGATTCTCACAGGTTCTCCTGGCAATCTGCAATCTATGTTGGGAATAGGGGGGTAATAGCTAGATCTTTTTGGATTGTTACCTATAAAATTGTTTCGTTATCCTCATATATGTGACTCTAGAGGCACAGTATCCGGCATAAGCATATTTTAATATTTTCATACAACAGAGGAGCCTATTT
Organism: Rhinella marina; assembly: GCA_900303285.1. Classification (NCBI taxonomy): domain Eukaryota; kingdom Metazoa; phylum Chordata; class Amphibia; order Anura; family Bufonidae; genus Rhinella; species Rhinella marina. The sequence goes on from ONZH01004303.1 coordinate 73,912, forward strand.
TTAATAGAGGAGTTAGATAGGATAAGCCATTTTATGTCTATTGCCAACTATTCCTCCAATGTTCGTCTCCATCCTACTGGGAAGAATTCCAGAGGAGCATGTATGGCCTATAAGTCTCCTCATGCCGTTTAAGGCGCTCTCTCCCCAAGGAGAGATAGGACCCCCCAAATCTCCACTCTACTCCATCTTTATTGTTCTTTCCTCTCCACTCTGACAATACTCCTTCTTCTTCCTCCTCTCTCTCTACTTCCTCCTCTGTAACCTATTTAACTCATTATTTCTCCATCTCCTTTTCTCTCCCTCAAACTCTTCAGTATGTCCTCTGCCTTTCCGTACTCCTCTATCTTCCTCCCAACACTCTCTCTCTCTCTCTTACTCTATTTTCTTGTCTCTCTTCTTTCAAACTTTTTGCTTACCTTACTCTCTAATTCTCTCTTTTGCTTCCTCCTTTTCTGTTCCCTACTCTTTCCCTACATCTGTCTCGACCTTCTCCGCTTTCTCCCTTCATCCCTTCTTCTCTATCTCTATCTCCCTCTTTCTCTTTCTTTCTACCTCTTTCCTTTCCTCATATCTTCCTCCCTCCCTTTCCTTCCATTCTCGTCCCTCTCCTTCATAATCTATTCCAACCCCCTCTGTCTCTGGCCATGCTCATGCATGCAAACATACAGTAGTTGCCAATAGTCCAGAATCTCTAGGGACTGTCCATAATTTTCAGAGACACTCCCAGCAAAAGCTGCCCTGGGCCCATGAGTGGACATTCCTGGGTGTATTTGGAGCCTTCACAGGGTGCCACTCACATGCCCTGAATTTACAAACTTCAATGTTGATAAGTGTGAGTCGCTAGACCTGCCCCTCCAACAGGATGGGGGTATAGGGACACCATTCTCAGGATCAATGTGGATAAGTTAGTGGATAACCTTTATCACCTGGAATCCCCCTTTAATTCATAGACATAGCATCATAACAATCCAATATGTTGTAATGTGAGGGAGGATTATTATTATTATTATTATTATTATTATTATTATTATTATTATTATTATTTTTAAACAACATTTTTTATGAATTCCTCTTGTAGAACAGACCATGTTACTAGGACTAATACTAGAAGGAAACCTGCTGACATTCGAGAGCACAAATCAACAAAGCAATCTGATGTCCTTTGCCAAGTCCGCTGCTTGCAGGTTTTTATGTAGAATATTCTGATCTGATCACAGTTTGTGATTTCCTTTTTAACAGAAGCATTTGGACTGTGAAACTGTGATGTTTGGAGAGAGTTCAAGTAAATTCCTGTTATTTGTTTAAAGTCATGTTCACATTTGTGTCATGGCTTCTATTTACTGACTGCTTTTTTTCAGCCATTGCCTATAGTGATGAGTTCTTCAAACATCTCACCATCCCTTGGGTAGATCTAAACTGGCCAACTCTGTATGTAATCGGGGACATACGTATGGTGGCAGTAGAAAGATGGATCTGAGCATGTGCAATCAGCTTAGTAGGTGGACATACACATTATTTTACAGATTAAAGACCAGGGGGCACAATAAAATGAAGTCAATAGAATATCTCACAGCTGGAGCATTTTGTAAATTTTCATGCTAAATTATATTATAAAAAAGCTACCCTTTTGTGGACGCTGATTTTTCATTAAAACAACTTTATACCACCTATCGGTTGGCTTACTTTGTAACACAATTTTGCAAGCCAGGTACAGTATCAGGAGCTTTACAGGTTGCTTCCTCTCATCTCTGTCTCTGGCGGGGAGCAGGACCAGCTCACTCCTACCAACAGCCCTATTCCTGCCAAACTTTGTCAGTCATTCCTTGCTGGTAACTACGGCCAGAAGTAAACAATAAAACACATACTACATAACACCAATAACAAATACATAATATATAACACCAGAAATTGCACCGGAACTTCACAGCTTTGTCCACTGTGTAGTGGACAGAGCTGATAATTACAGTGCTACTCCCATTCATTTCAATGAGATCATCGATCGATGGAACTGTGTAGTTCCAGCACTGATTTCTGGTGCCGATGTTGCAAGGTAACAGCTGGGTGCAGGGTATCAGACCCCTGAACATCTGATATGTGTGGCCTATCCTGAGATTAGTCCATCAAACCCTGGAATACCCTTTTAAGGCCAACACTGATGACATTTAGGCCACATATGCAAACGGAAATGTAATTTTTTCCACTTTGAACTGAGACCTAAATATGGATGGCCGGCCAAGGATCCTTGGTAAGTATACTGCCTCTTAAAGAGTTCTCACAAGAGTATTGAACACTTTGGTATAATGATGCTTTATAAAAATATGAATATTGTGTATACTGGTTACTATGGCTATCAGTAAGAGACTAAGTACTGTATATACAAACACAAAAATTGAGGCAGCCCTTCACACATTTTGGAGTGCTGCCTCAATTTTTGTGTTTTATATACATTAGCGGATGTGAATAACCATCATCATCATAACTGTGCTGCTGCATCTTCTGTATATATATATATATATATATATATATATATATATATATATATTATATTCTTGTATACTGAAAAAGGCCTAATTTCCTGCCAAAATGTTGTAAAGACACCGGTATGAATAAGCAGATCTTGTCATGAGGAGGTCTATCTCTACACCTTTTTGTTTTATCAGTTAATTGGTGTTTCACATTGTGCTTCTAGTTTATTCCTCAGTAGAACTGTATTCTATGACTCGTTGCTTTCAGTTAAAACAAAGCCTAATTTCTACTGTGTATTTTCTCGCTCTCCTGACAATTGGTTGTGGAACCATTTGCATATCTTTGGTTTCCGTCTTGGAGAATTGAAACTTTACTTCCCAGTTTACCGAGAGGTTTGGGATGTGACGGAGCTTATAATAGCATTTTGCCATGTAAATTACTGTCACACTTAAGGATGCCGATTGGGATTTATGTATGGGAAAAAAATAAGTAATTATATGATAATTCCCAACAAATAGATTTCCATACATTTTCTTCAAACCCTCCTGGAGGAATAATAATGGCTGAAGGCAATTTAAAGAGTTCTAGAAACAAGTCGGAATTTGTTAGGGTAAACTCTGCCGGAGGCTTACACATTGTCCGCTTTGATGCACAATAAAAATGTGCATGCTTTAATTGGGCCCCCAAGCTCTCATGTTGGGGGCCACAGCTAGTCAGGACTGAAGTTCTTGTATTTGCTTTACAGGTGACGAATGCCTGTTCAAGGAGTACTTGTAGCCATATTGGTTGTCATCCATGTCTCTAAAGAACTGATATAAGTAAGAAACATATAGAAGAAAACAATGGGGGTTATTTATTAAACCTTCTATGTCAGTTTCTGGGCGTGGAAAAGTCACACAGTTCCATATAGCAAAAATATTTGTGACTTTCTTCCCTTATTCACCACATGTTTCAGGAATGGGAATGGGGAGGGCATAGACAGGACCTATGCAACCTGACAAATTTTATGAAATGCATGACAGAAAACTAACATACATTGCAAAAGAAATCTATGTCAGCTCCTGGCTGATGCACGGACCACTAAAATGCACCAAAATTATCATAAACCATGCTTCTGTTAAAAAATGGGTGCACTTAATTTTTGGCTTTAGGAAATGCCTGTCTTAATAAATTCCCATCCACTGATTGAAGTCATAGATATTACATCAACCAAGCATGCTCAGCTTGGCCACGTGTGTGCATGTTCTCAATAGGGAGAGAGGAGTATGGTGTTGCCACACATCCCTGGGCTCAGCTTATCTCTTTCGAGAAGAGCTTGATCTGTAAAAGGGTCGTCCAGATTTTTTGACTTTTTTTAAAGGTCAACCACAGCTTGATGTACCTCATATTCACCTGCCCCCAACTGCTTCATTCCAGCTCACTTCAGCGGTTTTCCACTACCCATCCTGTAAGCTTCTAGATGGACAAGGTCATGTGCGCCACTTCAGCCAATGACTGGCTTCAGCCAAGGCCAATAATTGGTTATAGCGGCACATGTGACTTTGTCCATCCAAACAGGAGACCACTGAAGTGAGCCGGAATGGAGCAGTAAGGAGCAGGTGAGTATGATTTCTTTGTACAACAGGTAAAACAGGCCAGGACATTCAAAAAAGTCCAAAAAGCTGTTCAACCCAACCCAATCCATACCATACACATTCGAAGGCTGGCTGACATATCTAATGTATAGCAAACCAGAGGTATGGATCCTGTATTACCATATGTATAATAACTCAATGCTTAAATAACTGTGATCACCTTTTATTCTTCCATCTAGGCAAATGAAATACGTGGACAATGAACAAAAGCTGAACTTAGCATTACCTCAGTAGATAAATTAAACAAAGTAAATCGCAAGTGGATCTGCTCCATCTGCAACTTTCATGAGCGAACGTTTGCCTTACGTAACTATTGACATATAAAATATTCATTTTCTAAACTTTTTGCCTCCATTATCATCAAACTCACTTTCCCAGACCTGTGCATCTCATTAATATTCCATTTTATGATTAGAATAATCATCCGGCAAAAGTTTTGGCCCCAAACCCGTCATGTAGAGCGATAACGCAACAATGGCTGCCAATTGTGATCTACAAATCTTAGGAAATGAATGCAATGTTTTGGCGCACCTTAGAAGAATGAAGGCAACGTTCTAGGAGCTGAGGTCTTATCACAATCCCCCCCAACACTGAAAATATATTTTATTGAACCCTTCTTTAAATAGAAATCCGTATATATAATTATACCCAGAAGCCGGGGATCATGCAGTTTACTATTCAAGTATGTCAGATATGTTTCGTGTGTTGAACTATAATTCGGGTGTAATCCATTAAATGGTGGTAAAAGAGAAGAGAGCACATACTACGCTAATTGTATATACTTAATCGACTGCCGCTCTGCTATTATCCCGCCTGACACTTACTCTGCTATTAAACTGCTGCTCCCTACCATTAAGGTTACCTCAATCAAATCTCTCAGCGATAAGTCATTTTCACGAAGGTTCAACTGCAATCATCTCATTGAAAATTGCAATCATTGTGCAAACTTGGGAAATTATCACTCAGGGAATTCAGCGGGTTATTTATCCTAAAGGGGTTTCCAGAGAGAATTTTAAAAATATGAATAAAAAAAAATCCACAACAGTATGATAAAAGAAAGCAAAGAATCATTTCTCACCTCCACTGATCCTCCACCGTTGCCGCTCTATTCTGATTTGCACTAATTCTCCTAGCTTGACATGACAGAAATGGTAGGAAAGGCCTAATTACTGGATTAAGCGGTGAACCACCTCAGCCACTAATTGGCTGAGTAGCCTTTCCATTGTGTTGAGCTGGGACAGGAAGTGCAGAGCAGTGGTGACAAGAACAGCAGCGTCCAGGGTTCAGTGGAGGTGAGTCATGATTCTTTTTAGCTTGTTGACTATTTTTTAACTCTTCCTAGAAAACCTCTTTACCGGGATTGGTCACTTTCTGCCTTAAACTGGTGGGACTGACATAGAAAACCCTAGTTCCAATGTATAAGCAGTGGACAGCTGTGTGCTCTATGTCTGTAGCTGTCAAGGTGGTGGCTTCTCCAGCTGCATCTTCCTCTTTGTGTGCACTGAAAGTGTTAAGCACATGTGAAGATGCATGCAGCAGAATCTATTGAATCTGCTCTGACTGCTTTAGGAAGATACAGAAGACGCAGCCAAAGAAGAGGTCTCGATCACCATGATTGCCATATACGTGGCAACTGCAGACATCCACACTGAATCCATGGGCAGCGGAGGTCCGGGAACCCAGGCACTTCAGTAAGAGAGGGGTAGTGCACCAGTTTAGAACATGTTAGAGATTTTGTCACAATGTGGCCAAACCCTTTAAGCATGAAAGGGCTTTAATAGGATTAGAAAAACATGGCGTGTTTCTTTAAAAACAGTGCCTCCGCAGGTCGTGTGTGGTTTTGCAACTCAGACCCATTCACTTCATTGGAGCTAAGCTGCACTAAGAGATACGACCCATGGTGCTGTTTTTGGAAAAAAGCCAACATGTCTTTCTAATCCTGGACAAATTTTTTATATAATTTTCTAAAAAATCATTTTGAGTTGTCTCATTGACTTGCCAACATGTAATCTGTAGGAATCTATTCTTCACGAATGTCGAGGCTCCTTACACAGTTCTCAGTAATATGGGAAATTCATCAAAATTGGCGGAAGGTAAAAACGAAGGAGTTACCAATCATATTGCTTTTAGGATTTCCAAAAAACAAGAGCTGGTTGCTACGGGCATGGCATAATAGTAAAATTAGGCAAAAACAGACAAGAACAATGAGCAATATTATTAGGTAATCACACAGTCACTGACTTCAAAAACTTAAGTCAATCATGATTACCCGGATATTGAACACAAATTCCTTGTGGAAACAGAACAGACAATGATTTATTACTGAAAAACATGTCAGCGACAAATGGGAATTTATCCGAATAGATAATAAGAAAATAGATTATGCAAATATTTGATCATTTAAAGATCATTCTATAATATTTTACATGGCCCCAGGGAAATGTATGAAGATCATAACTGGGATGCGGATCTGAAATACGGTGGAATGAATGAGGCCTAACATTCAAGTACAGGATGCTAAGATTAATGGAAAAGAGAATGGTTCTACAACATCCCGAGTTATATTGTGTATTAAAGAGATATTCCCATTTTTATAAAAAGCATCTGCCATTACATTACGATAGTTGGAAGGCTGACTTCTGGAACCCCGACATTCAGGAGAATGAAGGTGTCCCATGCTAAGTTTTCTGTGCACAGTGGTACTCCCAGCCACCCCCATTCAATGAATGCAGTTCCCTGCAGAGCCAAGGGGCAGCATTGCAGGGAAAAACAGTGAAGGTGCTGCAGCACTACACCATTGCAGAGGACCATTAATTCTGAGAACTGGGGGGTTCAAGTGGTGAGGGCCTGACCAATCATAAAATAATAGCATATCTTAGTATGTCATTACAAGAGATTTCCCAAAATTTGTTTAATGTCTCATTCCACTGAATCGCCATCAAATTCGATTTGGTCGTAATAAATTAGACCCAAATCAAAAGTTCCTTAATTGCCCTGAAAAAGCCCTTGAGACTCCTAGGACTGTATCCAACCCCTTTCAGGTTCTTTAAAGCCAATACAGTTGGTACAAGGGCAGATAAATAAACATAGTGGATCTTAGCAGGGAACTAACAAGCTAGACAACCTAATGCTCAGGCACCCTCCCACAGTGGAAGGTATGTTAACTACCCCATGACTGCCAACCATTGATTGATGAAGAGCCAGAGAGAGCATGTGTGCGCCCTTTGGGCAAAGGAGGACACACCTTGCCAGCAAATTGGCTTCAGTCTGTTGAGCAGAACAAAGTAATGGTTGGTGACCATAAGAGCTTTGAAAAATACTTCTAGAACAAAAGAGCCAGGATAGTCTTTGGCCTTTAATTTGTAATGAGTAACCTACTAGAATAGATGTTTTTCCCCTATTTAAAATGTAAATTATTTGTTGATCAACATGTTTAATTTCAGTTTTAATTATTTTATTGACTTAAATTGATTTGGCTGAATGTAAAAAAAACTGAGATTTTTCCAGTTCCAGACCACTCATTTTAGACTCTGGTCATGTTAAAGGTCAATCTAGGCACAAGGAAAGCAATTTGTAGACATGCTATAAAAGAAGGCACTCCACAAGCGTAAAGGGTCTGTACAGGTTTAAAAAATTTCTGCTTTTTTCCAGAAACGGTGCCACACCAGTTTATGGGTTTTCTCTGGTATTGCTGCTCAACAATATTGAAGTGAATATGATTCGGTTGCAATTCCACGTACTGTACATAATATTTGACACTATGTATCTATGTGCACGGAACAGTCAGCAGAGACGCTGTCGCTGTCAACCGAACAAGTGCTCAACCAACAGCTATTCAAGATCTATAGACATCCATAAACCATCATTTAAGCCAGTTATATACCTTTAATAGAGGAACATATTACTGGGGTGTGGGGGTTGGGAGTCAGGTCCCGTGCTGAGCTTCCTCTCTTCCCAAAGTGAAAACACTGCATTTTCATGCAGCAGTCACTAGGAGAAGCTCAAGGCAGAGAGGTTATTACAGTAAATGTCTAAATTCCCATGCACTGAGCTCCCCCTAGTGGTGGCTGCAGGCAGATAGTTTTATAATAAATTATATGAGGGGAAGCAGTGATTTAGAGCTGTATCAATATATTTATGCTGGTTGGTATAAATACATTGAAAAATATGTTCAGAATGAGCACTGTATTTTTAAAGCACCTATTCCAATTTTTCCAACATAGAAGTCGGATAAAGTGGGTAAGACTATTGGTAACTTATTTTCTAATTAACTGTCTTCTGCTCAATAAAATAAAAGTAAAACATAAATCTTGGACATGGCACTTTGCATTCTGCATTGCAGGGAAGTGTTTTATGCATGTATAGTGGCACACTGGGTGGGGAGGTGACCCATACTACATTTTCCTATACGGCTCTATGAGATTTGTGTACATTCCTGATTTTAGATGAATTTTTATCAGTTTGTTAAAGAGGTTTTCTGGGATTTTAATATTGGTAACCTATCTTTAGGATAGGTCATCAATATCAGATCGGTGGGGGTCCAGCATCTGGCACCCTCGCTGATCAGCTGGTTGAAGAGAAGGCCCGGCTCCGTGCGAGCGCACCTTCCCTTCATTTTTTACCTGCTTGCCTTCAACATTGCGAGTGAGCAGGTGTAATTACAAACCATGCCATTGAAATTATTAGGACGCCCTGTTCCTATACACTTGAATAGGAAGGAGCCATCCCATTGAAGTGAATAAGATGGCTTGCACGGAGCACGGCCTTCTCTTCAACCAGTTGAACGGCGGGGTTGCCAGGTGTGGGACTCTAGCTGATCTGATATTCATGACCTATCCTGTGGATAAATCCCAGAAAACACCTTTAATGATTCAGCTTAAATTAGTGTTTATGAGCTCCCAGAAATTTATGAATGGAGGCTCCTCTGATGGATTTTACTGTGAAGAAGACAGAACAGATATCACTATATATAAAATGAGACAGGCTCCAAAAATGAAACAGTTGAAAATTTTTCATAAAAAACTATTGGAGAATTTAGCTCAAAATAAGTGCAGTGAAAATAATAATAAATGCCCATAAAGTTACATAGTTACATAGTTAATACGGTAGAAAAAAGTCCATTAAGTATAACCAAGGGATAGGTAGGGACGTGAACCCCAGCAGGAAGTGAGACTCATATTTCTACACATTTTCATAAGCATTAATGTCATTTACTTTCAAGAATTCATCAAAACCCTTATTAAAACCATTCACTGTTCCTGCTGTGACCACGTCCTGAGGAAGTCTATTCCACGGATTCACAGATCTTACAGTAAAGAAGCCTTGACACTTCTGGAGACTGAACTTTTTTCTTCTCTAGTCGGAGGCAGTGCTCCATTGTCTTGTGAGGGCATTTTACATGGAACAGTTTTTCACCGTATTGTTTGTATGGCCCATTTATATATTTGTATAGGTTAATCATGTCCCCCTTAGATGTTTCTTATCAAGACTAAATAAATTTAATTATTTTAATCTTTCTCCATAACTAGGACCCTCCATGCCCCTTATCAGTTTATGTTGTCCAAGGCCTTTAAGTCTTAAAGGGACACTATCACGAAAAAATAAAAAAACATATGTTATAAAACATTAAAAATAGTTTTTATAGGTATAATTAAGTTTATTATGTGTGTATTGTGTTTTATGTATTTTACATTTTTGCAACTTTATGGGGGCTGCCATTTTCATAGTCACGTGTCTATGTGTCACTGAATGACACTTAGACAAATGACTTATGGTCGCATGCATTCCCAGTGCGGACGGAGCCGACCCTATTGAAAAATCATGGGAGCGCTGTGTATGTCTAAAGCACAGGCGCTTTACACATACATAGCCTGCCCCCTCCGGCGCCATGTTATTGAAGACTTCAGTAACATGACACCAGAGGGGACACCCATTATATGTCCCGGTTTCTGGCAGCTGTCTCTGCGTCCATAGGACGCAGAGACAGTTGCCTGTTGCCAGGGCCGGATTATAATTGGAGCACTTTAAAAAAGCATACTTACCTGTTCTGCGCTGCTGCTGCCATCAGGTTCCTTGCTCCGCTGTCTTCCCTGCCGGCGCGCACTATGACCTGAGGTCTGATGGGGGCACATGGGGGCACATTGTGTTGATCTGAGGTCTGATGGGGGCACAAGACGCTGATCTGAGGTCTGATGGGGGCACAAGACGCTGACCTGAGCTCTGATGGGGGCACATTGTGTTGATCTGAGGTCTGATGGGGGCACAAGACGCTGATCTGAGGTCTGATGGGGGCACAAGACGCTGACCTGAGCTCTGATGTGGGCACAAGACGCTGACCTGAGGTCTGATGGGGGCACATTGTGTTGATCTGAGGTCTGATGTGGGCACAAGACGCTGACCTGAGGTCTGATGGGGCACATTGTGTTGATCTGAGGTCTGATGGGGGCACAAGACGCTGATCTGAGGTCTGATGGGGCACAAGACGCTGACCTGAGCTCTGATGGGGGCACATTGTGTTGATCTGAGGTCTGATGGGGGCACAAGATTCTGATCTGAGGTCTGATGGGGGCACAAGACGCTGACCTGAGGTCTGATGGGGGCACAAGACGCTGATCTGAGGTCTGATGGGGGCACAAGACGCTGACCTGAGCTCTGATGGGGGCACATTGTGTTGATCTGAGGTCTGATGGGGGCACAAGATGCTGATCTGAGGTCTCATGGGGGCACAAGACGCTTACCTGAGCTCTGATGGGGGCACATTGTGTTGATCTGAGGTATGATGGGGGCACAAGATGCTGATCTGAGGTCTGATGGGGGTACAAGACGCTGACCTGAGGTCTGATGGGGGCACAAGACGCTGATCTGAGGTCTGATGGGGGCACAAGACGCTGATCTGAGGTCTGATGGGGGCACAAGACACTGATGTGAGGTCTGATGGGGGCACAAGACGCTGAACTGAGGTCTGATGGGGGCACAAGACGCTGATCTGAGGTCTGATGGGGGCACAAGACGCTGATCTGAGGTCTGATGGGGGGCACAAGACGCTGATCTGAGGTCTGATGGGGGAACAATGTGTTGATCTGAGGTTTATTATCCCTGTACAGTGACATCACTGTGTGTATTATCCCTGGACTTTGACATCACTGTGTTTATTATCCCTGTACGGTGACATCACTGTGTTTATTATATCTGTACTGTGATATCACTGTGTTTGTTATCCCTGTACTGTGACATCATTGTGTTTATTATCCCTGTACTGTGACATCACTGTGTTTATTATCTCTGTACTGTGACATCACTGTGTTTATTATCCCTGTACGGTGACATCACTGTGTTTATTATCCCTGTACGGTGACATCACTGTGTTTATTATCTCTGTACAGTGACATCACTGTGTTTATTATCCCTGTACAGTGACATCGCTGTGTTTATTATCCCTGTACAGTGACATCACTGTGTTTATTATCCCTGTACGGTGACATCTCTGTGTTTATTATCCCTGTACAGTGACATCGCTGTGTGTATTATCCCAGTGCAGGAAGAGGTAAGTGGTCTGTGTTTGTGTGTTTGTTTTCTATTTTTCAGGGTCGTGAATGCAGAGGACTACGTCGGATTTGGTGGACTACGTCAGACCAGCTTTTTTTTTTTTTTTTTTTTTTTTTAATAAAATGGTCAAACAGGGGTCTGGGGGAGTGTTTATTTCAATAAAATGTTTTATACTTGTGTGTGTGTATTTTCTTTTACAATACTACAGTTTTAGTAATTATGGCTATCTACAGACGGCCCTGATTACTAATACTGGGCTTAGTGCTTGCCGGTATGGCAGGCCAGCACTAACCCCAACATCTATTACCTCGGCACCCACCGCTACCAGGGGTGCCGGGAAGAGCCGGGTACCCGCAGGACCGGACCTTCTAAATTGAGGGTCTGGCCCTGGGGCGGCTGCAGGCTGGTACCATTAGGCTGGGAAGGGCCAATAACCGTGTCCCTTCCCACCCTGGTAGTGCCAGGCTGCTGCTGCTGGTTGTATCTGGCTGGCGAAGGAAAAAAGGGGGGGACCCCACGCCATTTTTTTAATAATTTTTTCAATATTTCCTTTAATGGTAAAAAAAATATAAGCACAAAAAATTCTCTTACATTGCATGTTTTAACATTTTAGATATATTTCTCATTTTTGCCGACAGTTTTCCTTTAACAAGAAAATTTCAGGATGATGATACTCTTGTCTCATTGTAATAAATACAAAAAGTAGGCATGTCCCATAACCACGTGTACTGATATTATTGACATGATACTATTTGCTTTGTTGACAGGCAAACCAAACCGATGGATGTTGTTCAATAGCAGCTGAAAAGCCACAGGTTTTGTGTGGCTAATCCAAAGAGAATTAAAGTTTCCAGTCCCTTAGACAAAAAAATCAATCTGAGCAGCTGCCTCTACAGGGAACATATTTCACTGCATTGATCTTTAAATAAAATAACCTGGTGGCTTTGTAAGGGAAGAATTCTGCTGCGGATTCAGTATTTCAGGGCCATATCCAAGCTCTGAAGCTCCACTCGTATAACATACCAAGACATCATTTCCAAAACGGCTGCTGCAAAAAAGAACATTTTCTCCTCCATTATATTCGATAATTAGTGACACATTTTTAGGGAAATGCAACGAAGCAATTTGGAAATCAAAATCATATCTATTAAATCAAGTTAAAAATTGCAAATCATTAACTGTAATAACCCCATTAACTTCTTTTCATTAGAACTCTTCATAATTATTAGACATATATAGCACACGAGGAGAACAATAACCCAGTTTTAACTGTTTTAGGTTTCTTGGTTTATTTGATATTATTTCTGGTTACAAGGGCTGTTCTTTTAGGAAATGAAACCCAGAGCAGCAAGTAAAGTAGGGTGCATATGCAGCGAACCCCGGAGGAGCCAGTGCGGAGAATGGGGGTAGTACTGGTCTTGGCTCCCTGGGAATCAGTGCAGTGGAAATATAGTATTAAAGAATGAGGAGAAAAATAAGGGACCCCTTGAATAGAATAGCCTATATAGATCCTCCTTAAGCGGCAATCAGTTCCACCAAATGTCCAAATGGTTCATGTAGCTGCAAATAAGATATGTACAAGATTGATGAGGAATCTTGGACCGTTCCTTCAGTTCATGAATATTTGTTGGGTGCCTTGCATGCACAGCCCTCGTTAAGCCACAGAATTCCAAATACTCAAATCTTCTGCCATTCCAGTTGATTGAATGCTTTTGGTTATTGTCTTGCAAGATTATTCAGTGTCTCTTCAGCTTGAGGTCATGGGTGGCTGCCTTTACATTCTCCTGTAAAATGTTTTTTCATTTCTCCAAACATAACATTGTGCATTTGCGATCAAAGTTCCACTTAGACATCATCTGTCCATAGAAGATTTTCTCAGAAACATCCAGGTGGTCTTGACCAAAGGACAGGGGCGACATGGTCTTCATTCCTGGGAACGTTTACCCAATATAGTCAATAAAAGACACGAACGGTAAAACTGTCTGTGTGCCACTAGGTTACTTAGGTTGTATTTGTCTTTAATTGTGACATAGATAACAATCAGTTTATATTTATAAGTAATCAAGGCAGAAATTCATATCATTAAAAAGGGTTCACTTACTTTCTTTTTTTTTCCAGCTCCATGTTTACATGGCACATTACGTGCGACTGTGTGGATTGACTTCTCACCGGGTAGGATCTGAAACATCAATACAACAATAGATGTACTAAGGATGAAAATTAGAAGCAGCAGGTTCCTGAAAAGTTACTTCCCGTGTGTGACGCGCATGTTGGGCAATAAATAATTCACTCAGGATACCTAAACTGAACACATCAATCCAAAGAATAGACTTTCCATAAAATTACTTTCCTCCTACCCAAAAATTGCATACAGATGCTATGTCACCTCCTCATGTCCAAGATTTACAACAGTTATGTCTGCCCACCTTCATCATACCCAACACTTCCTTAACTTTTGTAGCAAAGCAGCCACAAATCTGAAGTACTGTGCAATAGCATACAATGCGTACAAATTGTAAAATAAGATAAAGAACAAAGAGTACTAACTGGGGGGAGTGAGGTGGTGGAAGGGAAAGGAGGGGAGGGAGGAAGAAGGGGAGAGGTCTTTTTTTAAAAATTAAATTACCTATGATAAGGAGAAATCATTGGGAGAAATTTCTAAATGTCTTCCAGAGATCCCATACTGCCTGAAACCATTGTGTTCTTCTTGTCTCCCAGCCCGCAATCTGTTCCATTCTATATAATGTAAACTGTCATACTTTGTCAACCACTGTGAGTATGTCGGAGCTTCCCTAGACTTCGAGTTGGTTGCTACCAAGACCCCGGCAGCGGCCAACAAAACTTCAAATAATTTCCTCGATTGTCTGGTGCATTTAAAGGGGTTTTCCGAGTTATACATATTGATGACCTATCTTCAGGATAGGTCATCAATATCAGATCGGCGGGGGTCCGACACTTGGCACCCCCGCCGATCAGCTGTATCAGCGCTGCCTCCTCTTCATTGTTTACATGCTCGCCGTAACGGGGTAGTGGTGAGTAGGTGTAATTACACCTCACTGCCCCATTCATTTCTATGGGAAGAATCGCTTCCATACAAGTCTACGAATCGAATCCCAGGTTCGATTTATCCTGAAATAGTGTAAAAAATCCATACTTACCTCCTCCATTTGCTCGCGACGGGCCGCCAGCTGCCATCTTGATTGAAGATCCCGGGCAAAATCCCGCGCGTAGTGACGTATGACGTATGATTTTTTGATCCCGCGCTGCACGAGATTTCGCTCCAGATCTTCAAGCAAGATGGCGGCGGCCGGCCCGTTGCGAGCAAATGGAGGAGGTAAGTTTGATTTAATGTATTTTTTAATGTTTATTTTACACTGTTTTTACACTGTATGAACGTGGCATCTGAGGGATACAATGACGGGGGCGGCGCTATCGCAGCTCCCTGTCATTGCACCCACTACTTACAAAAAAATCTGAAGTAATTCGTCACGAAGCAAATTTTTTTGTAAAATTCGGCGAATCAGCCGAATCTAAATTTTCAAGAAATTCGCTCAGTTTTAACCTTACTTATGTTAGTGAGTGTTAAATCTATTTGTCGCCAATAAGCTGTTATGTCCGGACAGTTCCACCATATGTGCAGGAATGTGCCTGTTGCTGCAGGATAACACTCGGGGAAGAGAGCGTGGAGTTGTGTAATACCACCTGTTAAGTATTTTGTAAAAATTCTCCTGCAGCTTTATGCAGCTGGACAACTTTGGTGCAGAAGAAAGAAGGTGAGCAATGTCTTTGACTGAAAACTGTGTGGTAAGGTCTTTCTCCAATTGCTGAATAAAATGATATGTCTCTGGTCTGGTCTGGGAGACCAGATTGGCGTATATCACAGCGATTTTCTTTTTCTCTACTCTGTTTGTTAGAGCCATGATTTCAAATTGCGTTTGAGGCATAGGTTTTTCCTTTCCTATTAGAAATTTAAGGTGCATTTTATATAAAAATGTGAGTGGGAGTAGTCTGGGGGTCAGAATCCCAGTGATCTCGAAGAATCCCATCTGTTTCTAATAAGTCTACCAGTGGCACTGTTATCTGTGTTATCTCTTCAGACAGTGTAAAAATGAAGGCCAGAGAATAGTTCCACAGAACGTCTCCCAACTGTAACACCAGAGTAGTTGTTGTCGAGGAGAGAAATACTTTAGAAAGATTGGTATGCCAAATCTTAATAGTAGTTCTTGTCATCATAGCCCTATAATTGTATTGTTGGTCAGTATAACAGCATATGAGCCACATGTGCAAAGTCCCAGGTGCAACTATAAACTTTGCACCCCCTATAATCAACCCACTGATTATAAAGTAGCATACACTTGCATAAATGTTGCAATATGAGCAAATTATGGGGAGGCCAGCATTATACATTGCTTTATAATATGAAGCATTGTATATCTGCTACTTATAGAATACACCTAGATTTTTCAGTGGCACCATCTAGCAAGGGATCATTTGCACATTTCTAAAACAGCCAGATGACATCAACTGACAAGCTGGGTTATTGGCAGCGGCTATATAGCAACTGCTGATTAATATGATGCTAAAACACTTATGGGAGGGTTAGTTACTTACTGTTCCCACAGAGATAGCTTTTCCTGATGATTGCCCATTGATGTGTATTCCTGAAAACCCCTTCAAGTGCATTTCCAGTCATAAAACAACTTTCCTTTAATAATACAGTTGAATAATAAAAAAAAAACTTTGTAATATATCTTATTAAAGAATCATGCTTCCTCCTGAAATTCTCAGTCTGCTTTCCTCCTCTTTCCCTCCACTCAGTCTCTTATCTCTAATAGCTCCTGTCTCTGTTCCAGCCTCACATGCAAAAGTCTATGGAGAGAAGAGCAGGGATAAGGACACTGCTGCCAGCTGGTAAGTGATTTATTACCTCCCTCTCACAGTTGTAGAGCCTTGTCTTACTCAATAAAGTGCTAGGTGTAGCAGAGCTAAGAAACTGTAGTTTGTGTGTCTTTCATCCAGCAGCCTCCCCCCCCAACCATTCCTTTTAAAAGTAGGAAAGTGCAAAGTAGCCAGATAAAAGTAGATATAAGCATTTTTCTTTAACAAGATATATTGCAAAGTTTCTTATAGTCACTTATACTATTAATTTATGGAAAGCTGCTTTATAACTTGAAGTATGCCTTAAAAGATGTATAAAAGATGTATTAAAAAAACATGGAAATCTTATTTAAAAAAAAAACAACTAGTGCCATACCTGTCCATAGGTTATGCATGGTACTGCCCTTCATCCACATTCACATCATTGGAGCATCAGACAGGAGTGGCAGTCCTTATCAAACCAGCTACCAGCTCATATAATAACTCTTTTTTGTTCTTTCTTTGGAAATGTTTATTGTAACGCTCAAAATCTTCTTGAATCCCTGCTCCATTTGTCAGATTACAGAATATACAGATCAGCTCCACCTGCGTTTTTCCTTCCCCGGAGTTTGCAAAGAAGAAAGCTCAGACTAATTGTCCCCGACCATAATTACTGTACTTTCTGTATTTGGTGAAATACTGGGAGAATATATTTAATGAATGTTTTCTTTGAAATGACAGCCTTTATTCAATCATTTCCACTCCACATCTGCTGTTGTTTTGTGTTATTCTGACTTTTTATGTGATACACGCTTAAGAGTCTTCAGTGCTACTATGTAGCATATGGCTTGGTGCGACTGGTTTTACCAGTTACAAATTATTCTGGGATACGTATATGGCAGACATGACTTGCGGACAACACTTGTGGTGTGAAGTCAGGCTGGCACCATCTCCATCCCTATGGGCAGGGTAAACTTGAGCAGACTCCCGATCCTGTGCAGACAGCACAAATAAAAATAAGCAGGGAAACCGGTCAGAAAGGCATGTGGCCCCCTATATTAAAATGGATGAGAAGTTGGGAGGTGATCAAGAAACCGGTCCTGTCATAATGGATGTGATGGCATGATAATCATCATCTTCAGAAGGGAGAGCTCCATTTTGATTTTTGCAGTGGGACTTCCTGTGTCTCTGTGCACCAGTGGCGTTATATCTATTGTTCCGCCCCCAGATGATTTATATCACTTAGGCGTCGTCCACATACAGATATAGCAGCGCTAGCAAATAGAGTACGCATCTGATGATTTGTACGCTAATGCTACGCATTGTATGCTAATGCGTGCAAATTTGTATGCTAATGCTATTTATCGTACCCTAATGCGTAAAGATTCACCTAATTAGCGTACTTTTACTGCGAGTGAAAGGAGTGAAAGAGGAGAAGTCGCAATTCGTTAGCAACGCTATGCGAAAAAACAATGATCGCTAGCGCTGCTACATCTGTATACGTAGATTTTCATGGACCACGGTCCGTGAAAACCTGGCCTACCGTCCTCCTGAGTGCAGGAGTGCATGGCGTCATTGGTTGCTATGACGACGTGCACTTCGTGCAGCCACCGCAGTACAGTAATACACTCCTATGATCTATACCAGTGTATTACTGTACTACAGCGGCTGCACAAAGCGCACAGCGTCATAGCAACCAATGATGCCATACACTCCTGAACTCAGGAGGAAGGCAGGCCAGGTTTTCACGGACCGTGGTCCGTGAAAATCTACGTATATGTGGACAAGTCCTTACAGAGGTTCTCCACTTAGACATTCTGTACTAGTCAGAAAAGTCCCTTAAAAGTAAGCTAGGACCTCCAGTGACTACCTGTAATTGGTGGGTAAACCTAACGGTAAGTCTGGCCACTTTAAATGGGCTGAATGCTCCTTTGGCTGACAGCAATGCCTCCTGACCCCCTATATACACATAAAAAAACTATTCTTTATGCAAATGAGGGCTTCAACTGAGAAGCTGGGGTGCACTGAAGGGCTTGGCCCCACCCCTCAGTGCACTTAAGCTCTCATTTGCATAAAGCATACAAATCTTTTTTTTCACAGAAATTCTGCGGCCAACTTTCATGAGACAGGTATGATTTTAATCAGCTGGATCAACCCTACCAGATAGAATAACCGGCTTTATAGGGTTGATCCGTCTGACACACATCATAGCGTTAGGGCCCAGGTGTGGTTGCAACTTCTACACCCATGTATTTCCTTTTTTAGATATCCCTATAGAATATGCTGAGTATGGTGTCATTCACACAACTATATCAGTTCACAGATACAGTGGTAATGCATTGCAATGATGCCTCGCATAATATACTATAGCACCCAACCATAGCAGTGTACACAGAGCACTGGTATAACTAGAACTGACTGGGCCCCACAGCAAATTTTTCAGTGGGGTCCCCCCTACATCAACTTCTTTGCAACCCCCTCCTCCTGTGCAACCCCCACTCCTGCTGTGGCTACTCAAGATAACTCCTCAGACCAGGCCCAGCAGCGGCTCCATACGTTTTCTAGAGTGTCTCTGTATATAATGTCATTTTATAATACTGTGGAGGGTACCCTGACAATAAAATCTTTCAGGCTTCCTCCGGGTTGGACCCATTCTGAGTTCAAGTCCCAAAGCAGCTGCTTCCCCTGCTTCCTCTATAGCTACACCCCCGATATGGAGGTCTCTCTATGCTAAGTTTTCTTCTAGAAGCTCTTGTTTCTATATTTCTGGTATTAGATATGGTAACACACCCAGCTCTATGCAGATTACAATATGGTTCATGATACAGTAATCTGCAGGTAACTGCACTCTCATTGTACTGTATCATTGTCGGAAGATTGTATCAGCCCGGCATTTGCAGTTTAAATTCCATCTGTGCAACTGGGATTGAGACATTCTTCAATACAGAGCCAAATAAAAATGTACATCTAGTGAGTAAGAATGTTCTGGACCACTCCGAGTCATTTAACTTATATGTAAATTTGTTTGGTTTCAGTAAAAGAACTGAAAGCGACTATGGATAATTTAGAAAACAGATATTGTTACCATGCATGAACGCACTCGGAATAGTAATCACCTTGACTTGATATTATGTATATTTTGAAACAAGATATAAACATAATATGTGATAAATATTAATGCCGCATGCCTGGATGAGCAGCAAGAGCAGGGTGCTGTCAGTGGCATCCTACTGAACATTAAGGATCGACAAGTAAAAAAGAATAGCATTCCCAAGGTTGATTCTGACAGCAAAGTGCTCTGAATTTCCGCATTGCCTCAAGGCAGCCATAGAAAGAGACAGCCGTATTCTGAAGCCCCGGTATCCACGTTTGTCTGTCTGAACAGAGGGCATGTGTGAGAGCTGGCAGATCTTCCCAAAAACAAAGAGATGAGTCTTATTTGTCTCAGTCATAAAATGTGATATTAAACTTAGAGGAGCATTTGAAGTCCTCTGCAGGTGAACAGAACAAAGACAGGAGAAGTCTGAAGTTACTGCTCTTGTTTCTAAAGTATGAATGAACGGAAATCTATCATACTGAAGTACATTATAGTGAACTACAGATACTTAAGAAGCAAAATGACAGTGTGATGTAGATAGGCTTTAAAATATTATAATGTGTTGTTTTCTACTGGGACATACAGTAGAAAGGAGCGATCAACATGTCTAGTCTGGAGAACCTCTATAACAGCAGTCTAGATGTGTAGTCTGGACCTCCCCCTAATACAGTAGTCTGCATGTGTAGTCTGGACCTCCCCCTATAACAGCAGTTTGGATGTGAAGTCTGGACCTCCACCTATAACAGTAGTCTGCATGTGTAGTCTGGACCTCCCCCTATAACAGCAGTTTGGATGTGAAGTCTGGACCTCCACCTATAACAGTAGTCTGCATGTGTAGTCTGGACCTCCCCCTATAACAGCAGTTTGGATGTGAAGTCTGGACCTCAACCTATAACAGCAGTCTGGATGTGTAGTCTGGACCTCCCCCTATAACAGCAGTCTGGATGTGAAGTTTGGACTTCTCCTTATAACAGCAGCCTGGATGTGTAGTCTGGACCTCCCTCTATAACAGCAGTCTGGATGTATAGTCTGGAGCGCCTCTATAACAGCAGCCTAGATGTGTAGTCTGGACCTCCCCCTAAAACAGCAGTTTGGATGTGAAGTCTGGACCTTCCCCTATAACAGCAGTCTGGATGCGTAGTCTGGACCTTCCCCTATAACAGCAGTCTGGATGTGAAGTCTGAACCTCCTCCTATAACAGCAGTCTGGATGTATAGTCTGGAACATCCCCTATAACAGCAGTATGTATATATAGTCTGGAGCACCCCTATAACAGCAGTCTGTATGTGTAGTCTGGACCTCCCTATAACAGCAGTCTGGATGTGTAGTCTGGACCTCCCCTATAACAGCAGTCTGGATGTGTAGTCTGGAGCGCCTCCTATAACAGCAGTGTGTATGTGTAGTCTGGACCTCCAGTTATAACAGCACTCTGGCTATGTAGTCTGCACCTTCCCCTATAACAGCAGTCTGGTTGTGTAGCCTGGACCTCCCCCTATAACAGCAGTCTGGATGTATAGTCTGGACCTCTCCTTATAACAGTAGTCTTGATGCGTAGTCTGGACCTCCCCCTATAACAGCAGTCTGGATGTGTAGTCTGGACCTCCCTCTATAACAGCAGTCTGATTGTGTAGTCTGGACCTCCCCTATAACAGCAGTCTGAATGTGTAGTCTGGAGTGCCCCTATGACAGCAGCCTGGAAGTGTAGTCTGGACCTTCCCCTATAACAGCAGTCTGGATGTATAGTCTGGACCTCCCCCTATAACAGCAGTCTGGATGTGTAGTCTGGGGCACCCCCTATAACTGCAGTCTGGATGTGTAGAAAGGACATGGTTGAAGGGAAGGGATGTAGGTAGCAGTAGTCTATTTATCATGATTAGGGCAATCGTCAAACAGACAACAAGATCCAGAGAAAGCCAAAACGAATGTTTATTTTACAATCGGATCAGTGGTAGAAGTGTAACCACTTTGCCAAGTGACCAGTTTGGGCCAAACCCTAAGGGCATTATCCCTATTCCCCCTGTTTTTCACCCTTTAACCTCTATACAGGGATCTAGTCTTTGCAGTAGGGGGCGACCAAACCACTACCTCCCGGGATATTCCAGTACACTTGGCAGATGTCTTGGAAGAAAACAGAGATGCTGGTGCAAAGCACCAGCAATCCAGGCATGCACTAAATAACACAACTCAGGATCACATACAGAGCCACATAGCCAGGAACCAATGCAAATCAGGATACATGGAACATGGTGAACATAGAAAGATCAGAACGTATTCAGAGAAATACAAGCATGTCTGGAACTCATGTGGAACAGGAAGAATGGTTACAAAGCCTGGAAATCATGCAGATCAGGGTTCAGGGAGTGCAGCGCACAGCAACCCTTTCCCCAGGCTTAGGATTCAGAGCGGCGGTATGGTTATGGGGGGGTGTCACAGTGCTCCTACCTGGATCCGGTGCTCCAAGATTGGGCCACGTAGTGGCTACATAGAAAGTTTGTAATTGGTAGGAACTGAATTGAGTAAGGTCCCGACTTTGAGGCAATTGATTTGATTTACTTGATACTGGCATAAACAGATAGCAGGTGATACACAATCACCATATGTAGTTCTTGGCTCTAGCAGGTTTTAAGGTGAACTGGCAGGTGAACTCTATTCCCGCTGTGCTAAACTCTCCCTCTTGTCTGGTATCTTGTAAGGGTCATCTTTCTTCTGGGCTACATGCCACTGATAGCAGGCTTAGTGCCCAGTGGGCTTCTGTCCACCTTTTGATGGGCTGTGGGGTCTCGGTTACTCTTACAACTCCTGGGTTAGGGCTAACTTGACTCTGGCTACAGATTGCCTGCCGTGCTCCTTGTCGGGCGTCTAGGCCAGAATTGCACTGCACTACTTCTCTAGCCTCTGACTAGGACCAAAACTCAGGCTCAACTACTCTAAACAGGCAAGACATCCCTCCGCTTGGAAGATCTGGGCGAGCCCACTCCTCCAAAGAGGTGGAGAGAATGGAATGGTTAGTTCCATTCTACCTATAGCTCACTGCCAGACACACTGCCACCTGCTGGTGAACCAGGCACAGTGGACAAAATACAATGCATAACAGTTACATAGCACTTTCTGAACAGACCTGGAAAGAGAAGGCATAGTGGTGTCACACATTGGTTAGGCATTAGAGACAGTATCAGATTGTAGGAATGGCAGTGCCCGCTCTGAGGTACTACAAGACCATGGATTTTACAGACAGACATGCAAACATACCTGGAACTTATGCGGAACAAGGAGCATGACGTTCACAGACATACAAACATGCCTGGCACCCATGTGGAACATTGAGCATGATGTTCACAGACATATACAAACATGTCTGGAACCCATGTAGAATAGGAAGCAAGGTATTCACAGACAGACGTACAAACATGCCTGGAACCCATACGGAACAGGAATACAGGGAGCATGGCGTTCACAGCCAAATCAACACAAAAAGACATTAAAAATGCTGGGAACCAATGCAGAACAGAGAGCAAGGTGTTCACAGACAGACTAGGACAGAAGACATTAATGGATAACCAGGCAGACCACACAATTCAGGGTGGAGTAACAAAGACTCTGGTCAGGAGAGTGCAGCCAGCCTACACGCCAACACAGTGTCACAGTGAACCACACTGCGATACAGTCACAAGGAGCAGAATATTCACAGGATACAGTTCACACTAAGAAGGCCGGAGCTAGCACGCACCACCCAAGCGATCAGCTTGCACTGGAACATCAACTGCAGCCAGTACACAAGAGCACATGCAGCCAGGTTACACGGCAGCGAGTGCCACAGTGAACAATACTGTGACACTATTTGTATATTCTGTTCTTTTCCTTATAGGAGCAGTCTGGATTTGTAGTCTTGACCTTAATTTTATTAGACATCCAATATTACAGACTGCCGGGAAATTCTAAATTGCAGTTCCTTCTGAAGATTAACAGACAATCATATTGCAAACTAATTGAATTTTATCATATCTGCAGCAGTATTTTCTTCACCTCAGTCCTGTTGACAGGACTTTTTTTTCCGTCATACATAACGGAAAAAACTGAACCATTATTTCTGCCCATAGAAATCTATTAGGACGGAGCAAAATGAAATGCCTCTTAAAGGGTTCCGTTTTGCATTCCATCTTAAAATTCCGTGATATTCTGTTATAACTCTGTTATAATGAAACACTTTTACAGAATTTCTAACGCGAACAGGTCCTTACCTAAATATCTTCCCAAAGTTAACGTGCCCACCTGAGATTGGATGTAAAATATTTTCTTGCCGCTCTCATCACGAAATCATGTGTGACGAGGGAACAACATGAAATTTCAAATGACATTTTGATAATATTGCTTGGAGATCTGGTGTCAGTGTCGTACAGCTGGCATAACGCTCAGCTCCCATCACCAGGGAGCAGAAACACGTCCCTCTGAGATGTGACTTTTGCAGCAGTTTATCTTGCGGCAGCACGGGAAGCACCAGTCTTATGTGATAAGTGTCTGATATATCATCTTCTTTATTTGTTCAATGTACCATAGCAGCCACACATGGTTGAGAATGAGATTTTATAAAATATTTTTGTCTATCTGCCTTCCAAGAGCCATAACTTTTTAAATGTTATGCTTAAATAGCTTATGAGGGCATATTTTTGTAGGAAAAGTTGTATTTTTTAATTGCACCATTGGATTCACCATATAATGTATAGGAAAACCGGAAGAAAATTCTTTGGGGGTGAAATTGAAAATGAAAATACAATTCTATGGGTCTTGTGTTCATGGCATGTACTGTATGCTAAAAATGACCTGACAGCCTTGTTCTGTGGGTCAGTACGATTGTGGCAATACCAAATTTAACACCACATTACTGCCATCTACATGAGCCCTAAACACAACTGCAGCATAACCAGAACAAACCAGTGTCTTCTTACATGTAGTTTGATGTTGGCACCACGTAGGGAGTATTGTTTAAGCATTCAGTCATCTCCTATGGATCTTGTACCCTTGGCCCACATTTGGTGCTGGGAAGAGCAACTGCACAAGATACTGATATGTGACCTAGTTTATATTCCCTAGTTTATTAATTGTGCAGCATTATTTGTGTGCTCTGTGGCACATAGACATTCATTTATTTATTTATTTCATTTATATATCGCTACAAGGCAACAATACTAATCACTGAGCCACCTTGGTGACCATCCAACCTAGAGATCTCAAACTAGTGGCCCTACAGCTGTTGTAGAACTACAACTTCCAGGAGTTGTAGTTTTGCAACAGCTGGAGGGCCACGAGTTTGAGATCCCTGATCCAACCTAAGACTGGCCCTGCAAGGAGCAACATAGTATGTATGATTATGTATTTTATTTATTTATTAATTTATTTTGTTACATAGTTTATAAGACTAAATAAAGACATATGTCCATCCAGTTCAGCCTGTTATCCTGCAAAATTGATCCAGAGAAATAAAAAAAAGAAAAACCTCTCATGATGTCAAAGCTAATTTTCTTCAATTTAGGGGGAAAAAAATCCTTTCCAAGCCATTCAGGCAATCAGAATAAAGCCTTTTTTACATGGTCAGTATGTGGTCAGTATTTTTGATCAGTATTTGTGAGCCAAAACCAGGAGTGGGTCCAAAACACAGATGAGGCACAAATATTTCCATTATACCTTTTCTTTTCTGTAGGTGCCACTTTTGGTTTTGGCTTACAAATACTGATGCAAAATACTGACCAAATACTGACCACGTGAGAGAGGCCTAAGGTCCAGTTCACACTTTAGTTATTTGGTCAGTTATTTCCATCAGTTATTGTCAGTCAAAACCAGGTTCAGGTAAAAAAAAAACACAGAACAGGTGCAGATTAGTGTTGAGCGAGCATGCTCGGCCGAACACCGAGTGTACTCGAGCGCAATGCTCGAATCTCTTCCCCGCACTGTAATGTTGATTTGTACGCTAATGCCTACAAATTTGTATGCTAATGCGTATTCATTTTATACGCTAATGTATATGCATTTGTATGCAAACGTATACGCATTGTGCGCTAATGTGTACGCATTGTGCACTAATGCATACAAATTCAGTTAATTAGCATACTTTTACGAGTGAAAGGAGTAAAAGAGGAGAAGTCGCGATTCTGACCTTTTTCTATTAACCAGACACCCTCCCCTCTTCTGAGCGGGGGATGCCTGGTTTAGTCCCATTGACTAACATTATGTTCGGGTGCTCAGCCGAGCACTCGAGCAACCCCTAGTGCTCGGCCAGAGCACCCGAGCATACGAGCACAGAGGTGCTCGCTCAACACTAGTGCAGATCTTTCCATTATATCTTATATCTGTGTAGGCTTCACTGCTGGTTTTGGCTCACAATACCTGATGGCAATAACTGACCAAATAACTGATGTGTGAGCTAGGCCTAACTAAGGCTACTTTCACACTTGTGCTTTCCCTTTCCGCTATTGAGATCCGTTATAGGATCTCAATAGTGGGGGAAAACACTTCTGTTTTGTCCCCATTTATTGTCAATGGATGAAACAGACTGCACCAGAATGTATTCCATTCCGTTTGGCTGCGTCCCCTTTGCGGACAGAATAACGCTGCAAGCAGCGTTTTTCTGTCTGTGATGTGGTGTGGAGCAAGACGAATCCGTCATGACTAGAGATGAGTGAGCGTGCTCGTTATGAGCACTGTAGTACTCGGCTCGTCTGCGAAAGAATGCCCGCAGGCATTCCGGATCCGTCCTCAGCTGCATGTAAGTCAATGGGGACGGATCCGTTTAGTATGACACTCATACCAAACGGATCCGTCCCCACTGACTTTCAGTCGGGTGAGGAGGACGGATCCGTTTGGTATGAGTGTCATACTAAACGGATCCGTCCTCATTGACTTACATGCAGCTGAGGACGGATCCGGAATGCCTGTGGGCATTGCGCAGAGGAGCCGAGCGCTACAGTGCTAGTAACGAGCACTGCTCGCTCATCTCTAGTCATGACTCACAATGTAAGTCAATGGGGACGGATCCGTTTTCTTGGACACAATCTGACACAATAGAAAATGGATCCAATCCCCTAATGACTTTTAATGGAGTTCTTGACGGACCCGTCTTGGCTATGTTACAGATAATACAACCAGATAGTGTTGAGCGAGCACCTCTGTGCTCGGGTGCTCTGGCCGAGCACTAGGGGTTGCTCGAGTGCTCATCCGAGCACCCGAGCATAATGTTAGTCAATGAGACTAAACCAGGCACCCCCCGCTCGGAAGAGGGGAGGGTGTCTGGTTAATAGAAAAAGGTCAGAATCGCGACTTCTCCTCTTTTACTCCTTTCACTCGTAAAAGTATGCTAGTTAACTGAATTTGTACGCATTAGCTTACAAATCAACATTACAGTGCGGGGAAGAGACTCGAGCATTGCGCTCGAGTACACTCGGTGTTCGGCCGAACACCGAGCGGACCCGAGCGTAGGCATGCTCGGCCGAACAGCGAGTTTGGCCGAGCATGCTCGCTCAACATAAGAATGAAAATGTTTGCAATTTTTTATAAAAACTCTATAATGATGACAGATTGTCCGATGCTGAACCTCCTGCATGAAGTGTGTTGAATTCGATGTATGTTGTAATATTGTGATGAACTTTTCTCATTTCTCAGCAATACTAAAATCCTGCGCAATGTGCAGAATATTAAACTAAATTCTCAACTTGTCACAAAATATTATTAAGGTCCTTTGTCTCCAAGTATCCTTGCTTTAATCGCTTCTGTCTGCTTTTAGAAACCAACTCATCTATTGAAATAATTGCTAATAATAATTATTTTACAGTAGTGAAGATTTTGTACGCTCTATGGATCAATGTAATAAAGAATATTTAAAAGGAGTCTGTCAGCTCCCAAATCACTTCCAAAATAAGCATATTGCCTTGATTGAAAAAAACCCTCCAAAGGACCTGCGACAAGCGTAAAGACGTCACCACATGATCACGCTTGCCACGTGCGGTGACATCATCACTGATGATGTCACCGCACGCAGCCAGCGTGATCATGTGATGACGTCTTCACGCTCGTCGCACGTCCTTTGGCAGGTTTTCTTCCATCAAGATGGGAACATACGGCCTCCCTGCGATCAAGTGGATGAGGTGAGTATATTTTTTTTATTTTCAGCCACCATTTTAGAAAAAATTGATTATCAACCATAAAGTGTGAGGAAATTCAGCTTTGCGGTGAATCAAATTTTTCCTAAACTTCGGATCGAATTCCACTTCGGATGCTTCGATTTGCTCAACACTACTTAAAATCATAGAAAAATAATTGATATTGGGCAGGGTCATGCCATCTGGTGTACCATCACTCCCCCAGTATCGCTGCCTAGTAAATCCTTACAATGTTGGCATATAGTAGATGTTATGTCCAACAATGTTGGCATACAGTAGATGTTATGTCCGACATGCCTATAGACTTCTATGAGCCTAGCTGGATCTGACACCAGAGCAGGCTTTGATAGGTCCTGTAGGCTTGTACCTATAGGCAATCCTGGGTGTAGGTCATCAGCTGATTCAAAAGTTTACACAGCTATAAACTTCTACTTTGCTATGCCTGAAATCAAAACCAGATCCTTATGTAATGATGGATTGTGCTGCATCAATATTAATGAATTAGTGTTTCGACTTTCTTGTCAAGTCTTGTTCTTACTGGAAACCATGTCAAAGATTTCCAGGTGGAGTCCTTAGCCTAATGGAGATATCTAACTGGAGTATTGGATATTGATTAATTCTGCTAACATTTTATTGATAATCCTTCCTGAAATGTGTTGGTAGATGACAGGAGCAGCTGCCCTTTTTCTCCCAACAGAGTCCACATCCTTTGAAGAGATATTTGCACCTGTTATATCATGTTAGGTAAGTCCATTCATGTATCTCATGTATCTCTGGTAGGAGGCACACATTGGTTTAATTGACTAATATTTTAAGGCTGTTCCCTAAAACTGGATTTCATTGACTGATATTCATGATATTTTGTTATATTAAAGAGAATCCACCAGCTCTCTGGCTTGTCTGTTTTAGGAAATAATTGTATCCCCCTTAAACAAATCTGGAGTGATTTGTCTTATAACTCTGTGTTGTGCCATTGCTATGTTTTCCAACTTGAAATTTGTAATAAACTGACAGCTGGGTCTTACTGTTGCCCTCGTTAATGGAGTGTATCTCTACAGAGTCTAAGGGCTAATGCACATGGCCGTATGAATTTTGCGGTCCGCAAAATATGGATCCGCAAAAAAATACGGATGACGTCCGTGTGCATTCCATATTTTGCGGAACGGAACAGCTGGCCCCTAATAGAACAGTCCTTTCCTTGTCCATAATGTGGACAATAATAGGACATGTTATAATTTTTGCGGGACAGAAATACGGACATACGGACACGGAATGCACATGGAATGGAGCCAATTCCAGTTTTTTTTGCAGCCCCATTGAAGTTAATGGTTCTGCATACGGGCCCAATGTTCATGTGCATGAGCCCTAACGCTTTCAGCACTGAGATGGACAATGGCAGACTGTGCACGGACACACCCTATCAACAAGAGAAATATGGCACCACCCACTTGTCAATGTACTCATATATTTGTAGGAAGAATAAAAGAGGAACGGCACAATGCAGAGTTTCAAGAAAAGATGCATCAGAACTCTTACCTTAAAGAGGACCTCTCCTCGCTCCTGACATGCCTGTTTTAATAGCTTCATGCATTCCCTATGTAATAACAATTTTGGAGCATCTATTGTTATGGCTCTATGTTGTGCCATTCCTTTATTATTTCTACTAGAAGTTATGAATGAATTGCTAGCAGTCTGCAGTAAGGGTACAGAGGTGAGGTAATCAGTTGGGGGAGGTGTACCTGCACAGTCTCAAAATGGCAGCACTGATTGGATAGAGTGTGTCTGTGCAGGTACACACCCCCAACTTGTTACCTCCCCTCTGTACCCTTACTGCAGACTGCTAGCAATTCATTCATAACCTCTAGTATAAATAATAAAGAAACGGCAAAACATAGAGCCATAAGAATAGATGCTCCAGAATTTTTATTACATGGGGAATGTACGAATCTATTAAAACAGGCATGTTAGGAGTGGTGAAAGGTCCTCTTTAAGGAGAATACAAGCATTTACTAAAATAGACATATCCAGGGAGCAGAAGGGTCCAATCAACCACTTGCTTACCGCCGCACGACTATAGACGTCGTGGTGGTAAGCTCTTATCTGTAACCCCATGTACAAAAGCTATTACATTACAATCTATCAGTGGCCAGTGGCGCTGCAGATCGCTGTGAATACACAGTCATTAGACAGCTGTGGTCACAGTAAGAATCTTAGAGACCAGAGAAAGTGGTCTTCACTGCATGGTATTGTTGTAACAGGGTGTTACAGTGATCCATTGCAAAGTAAAGTGAAAAAGCAAGTAGGGACGGGCTCAGCTAAGATCTTCTTGATGTGGGAGTGCCCCCTGCTGACTATAAAGTCAACAGTGACACTACAGTTTGTGAATTAACCTCTTCCTGCCATGACTGTGGCCAAAAGGGGTTAATGCATTTTTTCATTTGAAAATGAATTAAAAAGCAAAATAAAGAAATAATTAATAAAAAGTGAAATAAAGAAAATAAAGTAAAACGTTCTAGTTATTAGTTTTAGCAATAGTAAAGCAGACTATACATAAACACATTCCCCCCCCCCCTTTTTCCTTTCATAAAAAATAAAATAATATATTTATTAGTTTTAGCAATAGTATAGCGGACTTTGTGTGTATAAACTATACAAGAGTTCACACATTTTTTTTCTTTTTTTCCTTAATAAAAAAGGTTAAAAATACAACTTCGTTTTAACTATATTTAGTACAGCAGGGGTTTGTTGTACTGAAACTATACAAAAGCAGTCATATTTTTTCATTTATGATTTTTTTTATTTTTAATTTTTTTGAAGCTGGAAAATTACAATTTCAAAATTTCCTCCAAATGAATACTTTAGGAAGTCAAGGAAGTGAAGTGAAGGAGTTTCTACTGTATTGGCACTGTACAACATGCAGTACGGTGCCATAGAACCAGCAATAAAAAAAATAGGTTGCCAAAATCCAACATGCGCTCTAGTCCTTTAAAGCTCAGCCAGTAGATAAATTACACAAATATAGTGTCCATTTTCACAGTACCAACATATGGTAACGGTTTTAGAAATATTTTGGCCTGAAATCTTTTGTAGCAATTATAAAAAATTTGATAAGGAAAATATACATTTTTCTCCTTATTTTCATAATTTTTAAATATAATATCTGTCATCTAATGGCACAAAAGAAAAGTCTAAGGCTGTGATGGCTAACTTCCAGCAAGCCAGCCGTGGTAAAACTACAACTCCAAAGATATTCACCTACTTGGCTGTTCTCAGAACTCCATAGAAATGAAAGGAGCATGCTGGGAGTCGTAGTTGCAGCACGGCTGCAGTGCCGGAGGTTAGCCATCACTGGTGTATCAGATACATGTAGGTTGACTCAGAAATTAAATAGTAATTTGTGGAACAATTGGCCTGCTAAGGCAGGGTGGTAAGTACTCTGATAATGAAGGGGTTAACTAATCTGAAGCTTCGGTAAATGGATAATTAGATCTGAAATAATACTTCTGCTAGTTCCTTATTCCCTCCATGCTTGTAGTCAGTGTAATAAATTCAGTAAGTCCAGTGAGTTATAAACTGTTCTTATTTTCTGCATATGTAGGGCAGAGCGACATCTACAACGATGCCCGATGTCCCATCCAATTTACACAGGGCGGTAATCCAGTAACTTCTACATGGAGAAGCTGATGAGAACAGCATGTCCTCGTCTATTGAGAAGCGCTCCTCTCTTCCAAGAAGACGTCTCTTGAAATAACTTGCATGAACAGGTCAAGTGTAATAATATGGGGTCACCAGAGAAAGACTACGAGATTAATAGTTATTCAAGTCTAATGAAAGCCGACAAATGTTTCTGGAATAACCACAATAATTCTATAATTCACTGATTCGCAAAACAGGGGCGATGTCTGCGGAGCAATTAACTCTTGTTGCAGGGCATGGAAATCCAGAGATGAGATTCTGCCGGTGAATGATGGAATATTATCCAGACATGAAGTGGTAAGTGATGCAGGAACATGATTAATCAAGCCTGGATCGCTGACATTCACTGCCACAGACAATAGAAGCTGTACAATGGGAATTATCCATCATGCAGGTCTAGTGTTATAATACAGGAAGCATATATACACATAGCGGGACATTTATTAAGACCGGTGTATTACTTGCCTGTCTTAAAAGGCATCTGTCAGCAGTTTTGTACCTATGACACTGGCTGAGCTGTTACATGTGCACTTGGCAGCTGGAGACATCTGTGTTGGTCCCATGTTCATATGTGTCTGCATTGCTGGGAAAAATGATGTTTTATTATATACAAATGAGCCTCTAGGAGCAACGGGGGCGTTACTGTTACACCTAGAGGCTCTGCACTCTCTGTAACTGCCACAACTTCTGCACTTTGATTGACAGGCACAGGCACTGTGTAAACATGATCAGGAATGGCACTGTCAATCAACTTTCAATTTTGGGGTCTCAAAACAGCCCATCAGATTCTAGCTCTGATTTTGTAGAACAGGTGTAAAAACTAATTAAATTTCAATCAGTATTACATCAAATTTTCCAGGTGTGTTATACTGGTGACTAGTGTTGAACAAATCGAGCTTCGGATCATAGATCCGAAGATGATTCGCTCGAAACCTAATTTGAATGTATTAAAATATATGTGCTCCGGTTTAGTTACCACCAAAGTCTCGCGAGGCTTCAGTGAAGAACTTCAATGTTTGATTTTTAAACTTGGAAACCATTTTAAAACAGGAATCCAAAGTTGGCTTAGGTACCAGCTGGTAACTCAGTACCGAAGCCAACTTCAGATCCAAGTTTTAAAATGGTTTTCAAGTTCAAAAATTAAATCCCGAAGTTAATCACTGAATTCCCGCAAGACTTCGGTGATAATGAATTTCTCTTGCCAGAGCCCATATACTTGAATGCTGTACGGAGACGAATCTTCAAACAAAGTAAATTTTGAGCTAATCAACTTCAGATCTATGATCCGAAGCTCGATTTGCTCAACACTACTGGTGACCTATGCTCAGGGTAGGTCATTAATATCTGATCGGTGGGGGCTGACTCCCAGCACCCTCGCATATCAGCTGTTTGAGGAGGCCATGGCGTTTAAGTAAGTGCTGCGGCCTCCACATAGCTTACTCTAGGCCAGTCATGGCTGAGCAGGAAAGTTTGCCCAGGGCAAACTCGTCCAGTTGTGGCCACAAATCAAGTTGAGATGCCCAGTATTCCAAGGAATCTTGAATCTGGGGTGACAGGGTGCAGTACAACCATGCTACCACCTGGTGGTTCAGGTTCTGCTCCATATCTTGCTGCTGCTGGGTGGTTTCTTCAGTAGGCGGCTGAAGAAAAGTGCTCATTAAAGGCTCCAGACTAAGTTGCTACTGATGGAGCTGATGCTGATACTGCCGCCCCCCCCCCACTCCAGCAGGCATGGCAGTGTGAGGATGGGCAATGGCGCACGTAGGTATCAAACAACTATAAAGGATGTCTCAATAGTAGTTGAGTTTTTCATACCCCTCAGAAGGTGTAAAAAAACCATTTCGGACTGGTATCAAGGATCTAACATTGTGGAAAGCCAGTAGTCATCCCTCGGCCAAATGGTGATAATGCGGCTGTCACTACACAAGCAACTCAGCATGCATCAGGCCATTTTTGCAAGGGACTTGGAGGGACTCCCTGCCTCCATCTCCACGGCATGCTACCACGGTTTTCAGGGTCATCTGTGTCGTCTTCGTCATTGCAATCTAGCTCCTCCTGCTCCTCCTGCTCCTTTCCTGTTGCTTGGGCAGATAAACCACCTAGTTCTGTATAAAAATTCCTGGGAATTTATGTCCTCCTTGACCTCATCATCCTCCTGTGCCAGTTCAGCCTCCGCAGAACTCAGGTGGCCATGAGATGTAAGTGCCATGTCTTATGTCCTCCTCATCCTCCTCCAGAACAGATTAAGTATGAATGGCTCAGCAGTTGAAAAAGATGTACAGGGCAATTACACTAATCCTGCAGTGCCCTTGCAGTTTCCCTATGCTCTCCCTACAATCTCCCTATACTCACCGTAAAATTATGGAGACCAGGCAGGATTAGTCTTCTATGGGGCTGTGACATCACAGGGGATGGCTATCTGCAGGTTGGCTGGCTGCATGGCATTATGAGTGATCGTGTGTTCTTACTTTCAATTTGTAACATTGAAAGCTTCTTACTTTCATTTTGTAACATTTTAGAAAAAAAATTGTTCCCATGAAACGCAAGGAAATTCAGATTCATTGTCAATCAAAATTTTCCTAAACTTTGGATTGAATTCCACTTTGGGTGCCTTGATTCACTCATCGCTCATGAGTCCTTGTCCCCAAAAATTGCCATCAGATTTCACTGAAAATCTGTGAACAAGATTCTAAAATCTATGGCCTTTCTTAGAAGTGGCCTTAAAGGGCTTATCTGAGATTTTTATATTGATGGTTTATACTCTGGATAGTTCATCAATATCCGATCAGTGGGGGGCTGACACCCAACACTCCTACCGATCATCTGTTGAAGAGACTGCGGTTCTCCAGTAAGCAGTGCAGCCTCCTCACAGCTTCTACCTTCCTTCTATTGCAGCCCAGGCCCAATCACTTGAATGAGACTGAGCTGCGCCTAAGCGATGTGACCAATGAATATCACGTCACTGGCGTAAAAAGAGGCTGCAGGGCATGAGGATAGTCCATCACTATTTACAGAGATATTGCAACTTTTGTAATTGGTTATGTCAGCCATTTGGGCAAAAGTAACAGTAGGAAGTGCCACCATATTGTTTTTCAATCCTGAATTAGTTTTTCTAAATCTGGCACCAGCATGTTCAGTTAGTGGCATTATAAGTTACCGTATTTTTCGCCCTATAAGACGCACCGGCCCATAAGACGCACCTAGGTTTTAGTGTAGGAAAATAAGAAAAAAATATTTTTCATCAGATCCTCTTATCAGACTGCCCATAAATTTAAGGACATCACATCAGACCCCCATATCAGCCCCCTGTGCCCCCATACCATCTCACTGTGCCCCCACCAGACCTGAGATCAGCAGAATGTGCCCCCATCAGACCTCAGATCAGCAGAATGTGCCCCCATCAGACCTCAGATCAGCAGAATGTGCCCCCATCAGACCTCAGATCAGCAGAATGTGCCCCCATCAGACCTCAGATCAGCAGAATGTGCCCCCATCATACCTCAAATCAGCAGAATGTGCCCCCATCATACCTCAAATCAGCAGAATGTGCCCCCATCATACCTCAAATCAGCAGAATGTGCCCCCATCAGACCTCACATCAGCAGAATGTGCCCCCATCAGACCTCATATCATGCCCCCATCAGACCTCAGATGAGCAGAATGTGCCCCCATCATACCTCAAATCAGCAGAATGTGCCCCCATAAGACCTCACATCAGCAGAATGTGCCCCCATCAGACCTCATATCATGCCCCCATCAGACCTCATATCATGCCCCCATCAGACCTCAGATCAGCAGAATGTGCCCCCATCAGACCTCAGATTAGCGTCTTGTGCCCCTATCAGACCTCAGATCAGCCCACCCAGCCACTGATAAAGACCATACTTACCGTACCTGTTCTGCGCTGCCGCTGCCGTCCGGTCACACGCTCCGCGCTCCTCTCTCTTCCCTGCCGGCACGCACTATGACCTGACGCCGCAGCGTCAGGTCATAGTGCGTGCCGGCAGGGAAGAGAGAAGAGCGCGGAGCGTGGGACCGGACGGCAGCGGCAGCGCAGAACAGGTAAGTATGGTCTTTATCAGTGGCTGGGTGGGCTGATCTGAGGTCTGATGGGGGTCCCTACGTACAAGTGAGCGCTTCCTTATGGAAGCGCTCACTTGTATTCGCCCTATAAGACGCACAGCATTTTTCCCCCTACTTTTGTGCGTCTTTTAGGGCGAAAAATACGGTAATAACCTAACAACAGTTTTATCTTGACTTTCTAAGAATTTAGGTGACAACTTTCGAGGTTGCACTCCCTTTTTTGCAAAAATATGCTGCACAATTAATAAGTAAGGCTACTTTCACACTTCTTGCTGGATCCATCATGGACCGGCAAAAATGTTTCAGTTCTGATAATACAACCGGCTGCATCAGTTCTGAACGGATCCGGTTGTATTGACTCTAAAATAGCCATGACGGATCCGTCTTTAAAATTATTGTAAGTCGATGTGCGCCGGATCCATTTTCTTTTGTGTCCGAGAAAACGGATCTGCCCCCTTTGACTTACATTGTGAGTCATGATGGATCCATCTTGCTCCACACCACATCGCGGACAGAAAAACGCTGCTTGTAGCATTATTCTGTCAGCGATGGGGACACAAACAGAACGGTATGCATTCTGGTGCATTCCTTCTCGTTCAGTTCAGTTTTGTCCCCATTGACAATGAAGGGTGACAAAACGGAAGCATTTTCCCCCCGCTATTGAGATCCTATGAAATGAGTGCAGATCTACACATAGTCACAGATTCTACAGTGTTCTTTTGAAATGGAAAATTAAAATTAATTAAATGTTCTATTTAAATCTGGCAAGAAGTACATTTTAAGGCAACATATAGTGCCGCATTAAATCTCCGTACATTTAGTTATCAGAAATTAATTGGAGAAAACAGCTGAATCTGATTTTCTCTTCATATTGAATATAAGGCCCCCGAAACCATTTCAGTGAAAGATTCCAGCACATGAAGCACCCTGGGGAGCAGCGTTCATTTTGCAAACATATTTAGTTACTGCAAAGTGTTTAATTTATTAATTTGTTACATCTTTACATAGTGATGTAACCAGCGTGTTGTCGCTTCTTTATTTCCTAATTGTTCATATAAAGATAATTCGTCTGAGGCCTCATGCACAATGTGGTATCATGGAGCCATGTTGTACCATAGATACAAGTAGAAAATTTGATTCGGCTATCTCTCCTTGGGGAGAAAGCGTCTTAATCGGTGTGAGGAGAGATAGTATCCCAAAATTCTTACTTAGGCCTCTCACCCAGTTAAGCCAGTACTCTCTGCTCTGCACTGATGAGAAGCAATCACCCCGAAACAGCTGTCTGCAGATGAGCTGCTGGCTTGTTTATTATCCAAGTCATGTCTCAAGGCCTGTTTAAGTGGTTGAACATTGACATATAGGAAAGCTGCCACATCTGGTGGCATCAGAGGCAAAGCTTGTTAAGAACTCATTTGCATCCCTTTCTTCCTTTGATTATTATATATTAAGGCACATTCTGAGCCATAAACACTCCAAAAACATTTAAAAATGACCCTTATTATATGCATTTGCATAAACCCCGATCCCTTTTGTGGCCCAGTTGGTGGGATTGTTCCTCCAAAATCAGAAGTGTATTCAAGAATGCATATGGGGACACACAAAACACCAACTGTTCTGTTACACAGAGACTCTTTGTGTGTTCTCCTTTATGTGGCCTCTCCTGTATAAGGTCACATCGAACATCAATAGACCCTACGCATTTTCAGGTCCATGTTAGAGGAACATCACCTGACCCAAAATGTTTTTACCAAACCAAGCTGCAAGTGGTAAAGTTGTTAATGTCACTGTATTTCATATATTGCATGTCCCATAGGCTGTGTATGGAGGTTCCCTAGTGGCCGGGCAAGGTTGGCATCACTTCTTCTTCTCAAGGAGGAAGTTACTTTTAGTCTAATGTGAGCTGTAGATGAAGGAACAGCTACGGAGCAGTGCTGTACAGGCGAAATTTTCTCCTGTGGATTACAAAAGCAAAAGTGACAATGTATGTGCCAGCCCCCGAAGAAAGGAGATCTTACAGAACGTACAATAGCTGCCAAAGAATATTTCAGAACATTTGACAGAGAAATGTAATGCACCTACATTGAGGCTATGCATATCTCTGCATGTTGTGGGAGCAACAAACTTCAGACTTCCCATTATATGAAAAGGACAATGTTCATAGACTGTATTCCACTAAGGAGTCTGGGGTATCTAAAGATATTCAGAGACAGTTCATCTCTTAAGTTGAGAAAGGAAAGATTGAGAGACACCAGCCTTCCATACACAGCCTTGGAATAGCAAATGCCAACGGTGAAGACTGCATTTGATTTATACAGTACCTGCGAAATGTATCTGTTAACTGCTGCAGTAAAATGCAGTGAACCTGTTGCACCAAACCAGGCTTCATCATTGACTCACACCTCAGAGAACCCTCCTTTGCATCGGCAAACCTAACACCATCAAGGGCATGCCAACCTTAACCAGGCAAGAGACTTTGGGAAATAGGGAGTGCCTCAAAGGGAGCAAAAGGTGATCCGTCCCTCATCCCTGCGCATCCCAAGAAGTGTAAAAAAAGTGAAAACTACTGCTTCCATCTGGCCACACGCTTGAGGACGCCCCTGCACTATTACAGCAGTAAATTAATATTTTCCTCTACAAACATTCATTTAGATAATTCCTATGGGATAAATCTGGCATCATATGTTAGCTTCAGGTCTAGGTACATGACGGTAAGTTCACATTTGCCCTTTTAAAGTGTTTTTGGCCTCTCTCACAGTTAACCATAGCAACCATGTGTTATATGTTAGGCAATAGGATACTTGAGGATGTCCTACTCTTGGTGTTTGTGTTGGATTTTTGGTCCATTGACTTTATTGGTGGGAAAGCTTCCTATAGAAAGCACAGTTGCCTTGACTATTGGGCAATGTCTCGTATTTGTCATGGTCCCTGTCTCTGGACACTCTTCCCGTGGCTCAGAGCAGGTGTAGGAGCCATATAAAGTACAAATCAGTGTCAAATGAAACCTTGTTTCATGATAACGAGTCTAATCGAGAGCTGCAATAATGAATGTTTATTTTGTCTCCTATTACCATGTGTATTCTCTGCATAATCAGTAAATGCAAGATTGCTGGTCCTTGTACTAAATCAATTGAACAAGTACAATGCGAAACAAATGAAGTGCAAACCAAACATTGTCTAGTAATTATACAGTCTGCAGGGGAAAAAATGACAGACAATAACCCATGAGCCTTCTGTACAAAGTCCAGGTAATCCTGAATAGCCAGAGAACAATGGAGAGCCGGACCAGGTAAATCCTCTAACCGGAGATGCTCAGTCTGCGGCCCTCCAGCTGCAACTTCCAGCAATCCCTAATAGCTGAAGGATGTTCAGGCATACTGGGTGTTGTAGTTTTGCAACGGCTGGTGGGCTGCAGGTTGGGCATCCCTGCTCTAAACCAACGGCCAGCATTTCTCGTTAGGTTTTATAGCACCTTGTGGCTACAGCTAAAAATCTAGGGGCATGTCGTTATGTGCATGACTTTAATTGTTATAATAAGATATATTTACAATTGATACTGCCTATTGTGTTAATAATTAGCCATAATTATTTTGCTATTTACACCTTGCCTCATCTTCACAGGGCAGATATAGTGGCATAGGGATTTTCTACGGAACCATTTTATCACAATATATTAACCCCTAGAACTAATTCTTTTTGGCAGTGTCGGACATAATAGAGAAGGCCCCAATGCAAAAGAAGACCCGAGTGCAAAAATGTATCAGCCAAGACTAATGGGCCTAGCATTTGTGTTCTTCTTCATACCCTTTCCTTGACCCCTGAGAGCCAGAGAAGACATGGTCCACTACTGCAAATAAAATGTCATAGCCTTCCCTGGTGAAAACTGCCTTTTGCCAAGTAAACCTGACCAGCAGTAACCCCATTTAAAAAGAGTTGTCTTCATGACTCTTCATGACTCTTAAAAAGAAATAAATTTTATAAAGTCCAATAAACATACTACTATTATTAGAGACGAGTGAATCTATTCGCTGCTTCGGAGATTCGTTACGAATCTTCGTTATTTTCTACACCGAAGCGAATCTGAATCTTTTCAGATTCACTTCGGAAGATTCGTCTTAAATCTTTGTACGCTAACGCTACGTACGCATCATATAGTTTGTACGCTAATGCTACGCATCTGATAATTTTTACGCTAATGTGTACATATTCAGTTAAGTAGTGTACTTTTACTGTATATTTGTTCTTTGTGCGGGCCTAGGCAATAATACACTAAAGCTTTGTACGCACTTTGTACAGTCATGCGTAAGTATTAGCGGGAATGTTCACAGAACACAAATATTTTTTAACGCAACTTGGACCGAATCGAATCTTATCCGAGGCAAATCTTTTAAAAAATTTTGGAGAATATTCGCCGAAGTGAATCTTTGAATATTCGCTCATCTTTAACTATTATGAATCACAGTTTTTAGGGTTTACTGTATTTTTTTAAGTGACACTTGCCCTATCCCTTTTTTTTCCCTTGAATGAAACACTGGGGAAGCAGCAGCTACAGATAGAAATCAAGTAGAGATGAGCAAATGGATTCTATTGGCTTGGAATTCATTACACAAAATTACGCTCCACAATTCTACAAATAGAATGAAGCACGGTCCAATGTTGCAAAACAAAAACAAAAGAAGACTGCACATCATATATGATCTCATCTTTATTTAAACATAGTTAAAAATTACAATAAAAACATGTCTAAGCATCATATGGAACAACATATCAGCTAGATCTTATAACACCCAGGGTCCAATAAAATGCATAGTGCAATATTACTATCTCTGGTGCCATGCAGAACCTGCCACACTGCTACACAACCTGCAACACCCCTAGGTAATCTGCCACAACACTGCACAACCTGCTACAACACGGTACAACTTACGATACCTTAGTAGAATCCATTACAAGCCTAGTACACTTCCTAGCAAAGAAAAAAATAAAAAATTATCTGAGATATTTAGTACAGAGCCAGTCACGGATAACTCTGGCCCCAATTTATTTTATGTCCTCAAATCAACATGGTATAAAATTAATGGACGAATCAAGGGGGAAGCTGAGATTGTACAGTTTTGGTTCTGTCTCTTTTCTATATTTAGAATCTGGGATATTTTAGGCTACATATTGTCTGACAAGCTTTTGACTTTCTTTGTATTTTTTTTTTTAGAATTGCCATAGAAACTGATAAATTTGCAGTAAATATGCTGTTACTATGACAACACTTGGGCTTCCTATAATCTAGACATTTCCCAATATTTTAACAATTATGTAATGGGTATACCTCTGAGAGGATGACCAGATGTTGAGACCTCACTAGGCGCAGATGAATAGTAATGTTGATGTCTTGGGTTCACATCATATGCTCAGACCAAGCCCTGAGAAGAAGACCTAATAAGATGGAGAATCCTTGTGTGTACACAGGTGAGTTAATTGAGGGAGATGTTGTGAATGTGATTCACCCAGATAACAGAATTATTTTCCCCATTTGAGAATAAAGCTACAATCTGTGTACCTTAAAGGGGATCTGCCACCAGATCCCTTGTTTTATTATATTGGCGGCTTTATATCCATTGCATTGTACCTGCTAAAAAGCAAAATCCAGAGGGAAACAAAGGTTATTTGGGAGCAACACCTATATACCATTCCCTTTCCTTGCTAACAGCTTCAGCTAGGCTCAAAAGTATCTGCCATCAACAAAAGGCAGAGCCAGACTAGACAAATAAGTGCTCACCCAGCACATCACTCTGGCAACCTAACTAGAACTGCCAGTGTTAACTACTTGCTTGCCTTATATTCAGCCATATGGGATACACAGTGCATGACATCAACCTTTTCAGCAATAATTAACCCTTGCAGTGGTCAATAGGGATGAGCGAACTTTTGAAAAGTTTGATTTGGCTGATTCGCTAAATTTTACAAAAAAATTTGCTTCGTGACGAATTACTTCACCATGAAGCGCATTTTTTTTGTAAGTAGTGGGTGCAATGACAGGGAGCTGCGATAGCACCACCCCCGTCATTGTACCCCTCAGATGCCGAGATCATGTATGAGTGCAAAAAAAGTGTAAAATTAACATAAAAAATAAATAAAATCATACTTATCTCCTCCATTTGCTCGCAACGGGCCAGCTGCCATCTTGCTTGAAGATCTGGTCTGAAATCTCTCGCAGCACGAGATTATGTCATCATGCCATCCGGCGTGGTGACCTCATACGTCACTATGTGCGGGATTTCGGCCGAGATCTTCAATCAAGATGGTGGCTGGCAGCTGGCGGCCCATAGCGAGAAAATGGAGGAGGTAAGTATGGATTTTTTTGTTTTTTACACTATTTCAGGTTAAATCGATTCG
Source organism: Rhinella marina (assembly GCA_900303285.1). Lineage (NCBI taxonomy): Eukaryota > Metazoa > Chordata > Amphibia > Anura > Bufonidae > Rhinella > Rhinella marina. The sequence goes on from ONZH01004303.1 coordinate 115,824, forward strand.
CTGACACAAAGCACGAGGAAATTCGACTTCTAGGCAAATCAAATATATCCTGAAATTTGGATCAAATTCCACGTTGTGGGATTCGATTCGCTCACTTCTCGTGGCCAACTTGGGCACTGCAAAAGTGTAACTTGTCCTGCATAGTTCCTGGACCCTAATGCAAAAGTTGTACCAGGGGCCTCCAACCCCCTGAAGAACTATAAAAGTACCATTTAGTGTGACATGTATTGAACTGCTCATCAGGTCCACTCACACGGGCCATCTATTAATTACATTTCCTATTCCAGTCTCTTTCATCCTTGAAGACATCCACCTTTCCCATTAAACAACTTGTGTCTACAAAACCAATAGCCTTAAGTGTTTCGGTCAGAGAAGATTAAAGCAATGACTGTTTCCCTATAGACCAATATTAAAGCATAAATGCTGACAAATTTAAGTCCTTGAACTTTACTCTTTTGTCAAGTGGCTAAAAATATAATTTTCTTGGATGACGACCATGATGAATACCATCGCAGCCACCAAAGGGATTTTTCTCCAGCTGTAAGACATATCTGTCATACTCAGAAGGTTCCAGGAAGCTGAGGTATGGGGAGCTGCTTGATGAAGTCCTGTGTTGAGCTGCTAAAGCTGTCATACTAGGACATATATGTGTACTTTGATTTATTGACCCTGCAGCTCAAGGACATACACAAGGACAGATAATTCTAAAGAAAGAGGATCCCAAAAGAGTTCCCCATACCTTAGGCTCCTTGACAAATTTGATTGTATTGACTACAATCACACTTTTATCTTTAAGGGCTGTTAGGTAGTGGAGCTCATGAAGCTCAAATGCTCTGTTGTTGAAATTAAAAAGGTTGTGTCATGAATGTTATGTAATATGAATTCGAAAGATATGAGAATAAAAAACTACCCTTACAATACAATGAAGAAAACCCCTTTTTTTGCCAGTCACACATTTCTGCAATGGCTTCTGCTGGTCAAATGTAGGTTACACCCAGAGAGCTAATTTTATTAGAAATACATGATGGTGTAATCACACCCCCCTTTGTCATCAATTTTAATATATCCAATCACAATCATACAAGTATACATGTAACATCAAATCAAATCAAAAGAATGATGATGGTAGCAACCCAATGCTAATGAGGACACGTACACATTACTTCATCTATCTGGGAAATTCCATATGCATATTTCAACTTCTGCTAAGTTCCTGTTTTCCTATAGACATATCAAGTGATTATGAGTCATTTTTATTTTTAAGAATATGTTACATCTAATGGAGATTAGAGATTATAAGATATAAGAGATATGGATATAAGGAGATGGAGACCACCTAATAATGAAATACAACCCTAGCACAATTGTGCTCACCAACTAACTAAATTTCTTTAACAACATGCTGGTCTTTAAAATGAATTTCCATCCCTGTACTGCATGAACTGTCAGATAAAGAACTGCTCTATCAGAGTGACTCTACATTCCGATACAAAAGGCGGGGTGTCCATTGTAAATGGTCCACCACCTCCAACACAGACTTTGTGGGTCTCCTTGAAGCTAGGTGAGAGGAAACCACTAGCAATTGATTAGAACAGAATTTAAGAGAATTGTTAACAGTACTTCTCATCTGAAAGAGTACATGTTTGTGACACACTCGTGGCAGAAAGCATGTTTCAAAAATTAATAAAATTATGCCTACAAATGGATGTTATTTTCTTATAACCCTGATCTTATGGCTCTCAAAATGGTTGGATGTTGGCACTAGAGAGACAGACTTCTTACTTTTGAAAAAAATATATTTTGCATGCTGATAAAGTGGATTGTTACTCCTCTTATGCTACTTAATGTAAGGTTAGCACCGAGCAGATACAAAGGTCAGAGACAGATACTGTAATTTTATTTGATTCATTATTTTTATGTGCTTAAAGGCAGGTAGTTCTCAAAGAGAAAGCCTACAAGTCCTGCTTTTTCTCTTCAATGTAGAAAAAGACTGTGAGTCCTGTTTTTTTTCTGCCTACTCATAGAGAAAGTCTGTGAGTTTTGTTTCCTATGTTTATTGATAGAGAAAGCCTGTGAATCCTGTTTAATATGTTTATTGATAGAGAAAGCCTGTGAGTCCTGTTTCCTATGTTTATTGATAGAGAAAACCTGTTAGTCCTGTTTCCACCCACTACACCTACTTCTAGAGAAAACTTGTCCTGCTTCTTTCACCCACTCATAGAGAAAGCCTGAGAGTCCTTCCTCTTCTGCCCTCTCATAGAGTAAGTCTGAGTTCTGCTTCCTATGTTTACTGATTGAGAAATCTGGTAAGACCTTCCACTCATTCTACCCAATCCTACAGAAATCCTGAGTCCTGCTTCCTCTGCCTGCTCATACAGAAGGCCTGTGAGTCCTTATTTCATAGAGAAGGCCTGTGAGGTATGCTTTCTCTGCCCTCTCATAGAGAAGACCTACGAGTCCTACTTGCTCATAGAGAAGCCCTGTGAGGACTGCTTCTTCTGCCTGCTCATAGAGAAAGTCTATTCTTCTTCCTATAGTTACTGATAGAAACTGCCTTTAAGTCCTCCTTCCTCTTGCTCCACCCAATGCTACAGAAAGTCTGTGAGTCCTGCTTCTTTCACCCACTCATAGAGAAAGCATGCTGTATGCTCATAAAGTAAGTCTGTGAGACCTAATTCCTCTGCCTTCTCATAGAGATATCTGATACAGTTTTTCTTTTTTTAGTATATTATCATACTGAATGAGATTGCAGAAAGCTGGGCTCATCACCTTTAAATTTATCCTGTGTTGCCCTGAGAAGACCTGACCCAGATCCAGATCAGATACAGTGTTTTTCAGTATATCAAATATGTGTACACATGCACAGAACTGCACCTATAATTTGCGTTGCACCACTTGGTGTACGTGGTGGCCTCCTTATTTTGCATTTCATGTAGAACACCATTCAGTTTACCAGAAGGGAATAGTTTTAAGTAAAATAAGGACCATGTTCTGTGAAAAAAGAGAATACATTCAAAATATACAAAGTTTACCAGAAGGGAATAGTTTTAAGTAAAATAAGGACCATGTTCTGTGAAAAAAAGAGAATAAATTTAAAATATACAAATGGCCAAATTACCAATCCCAGAAGTAATCTGGATGCTCTAGAAAAAGCAAAAGGGATCAAAATTCACAGAAAGCCATTTACTATGCATTCCTGGGCAATACAAATGGAATTTTCTTTGATCAATATGAATATTACCAGTGGAAATGTACAACTTATTTTCCAGTTTAAGACCATTATTGAAAAAAGCTAAGGAGGTAGAAGGGAAAGGCTATGCCAAATACAACAGTGATGTGCAGGGAGGTTGACTACACTGGCTGTGTATTCTGTGGCCTGTGATAATGACGAATGGCTGTGTCATTGTATAAGACAGTTAGGGAAGGAGATGGTGGAATATGTTTATCTAAATTCCGTATAATTGACATTGCACAATGCCGGGTTTGTACAGTTCACATGCACATAATCCATTTTATGGGGCATTTGAAGAGATAACAGATAGCGCATGATGCATTTCAAATGAGTAATAAAATCCATATTTGAATTTGAATTTCAAGAGTCTCAGTTATTTACATTAGACTGATGATAGATGCGGCTGAGTGGCATTGTTCAAAATTTCCAAGTAATAAATAAAAGTTATGATGGTTCTTTTATGCATCAGACAGCGTTTTACTTCCTATAGGCAATAAAGACATTTTTTTTTCTTATGCTGTTTTCAGAATGAAATATAGATGGATTCTACATCTATATTATAGCCACAATTTGAGGCCCAGCCACGGATCTGATCAACCAAACCAACAGCCTTGAAAGGGGCTGTCATGCTTTCAAGGGCTAGAAACCATTTTACTTTACTCTGAAATGGGTCTAAGTGAGTTTTAAATAAGGTAACCAATTCTTCTGACAATTGCCATCTAGAAACACATCACATTACGTTAACTAGATCTTTACACTGTTTTCAGGGCAGTCCATTATAGCATGGGACCACCTTGGCGATTAGCTGTTATCCTTGGCTAAAGCCCCCCAAAAAGTTCACAAGTTCACATATTAAACCCTCTCCAAAAAGCAAACGGCACCCAACCTATTCTTTTGACAATTGCCATCTAGAAACACATCATCACATTGTGTAAACTAGACCTTTACACTTCTTCCAGGGCCATCTGGACCACCCATTCTGACACGGAGCCACTTTTAGCTTTTATCATTGTGTATAACCTCCAGGGGTGGCTGGGAACTAAAAGTGGCCCTGGAAAAAAGGTAAAAATGGACCTATGTTGCAGGCTGTTCCAAATTGACAGAAGGCAGGGCAACATAATTAGGCAGGGACAACAGAAGTAGACAGGGCCTGCAGTACCATAGTGCAGAGCAATATACATGGCTCCCCAGCTGAACCAAATACCAAAGTGCAGCACAAATACTACCACCAGTGCCAGAGTATTCAACTGTATTGCTGTCCTGAGAACGTTGATATTGTTGAAATCAGGATGGCATCTGCAGCTGCTGGCCAGATGTGTAAGAGAGAGTCAGATCATTATGTACCCGGCTGGTGGATGCGAGGAGGGCTTGGGTGGCCCCCCTGGGAAATTTACCTGTACTGTCTATTTCCAATCTGCCCCGATAGCCTCCCAAAGTTCACAAGAACCGATTAAACTCTCTCCAAAAAGCAAATGACTTCCATCCTATACTACAGTTCTCCGAACCAAAGCACCCTGCAAGTTTTAGGAAGAAGTGGCTTCCACTCGTTGTAGCTTAGGATAACCATATGGTGCTTCTACATCTGTCCCTCAAAAATCCCTCCAAAGTGGTAAGTCAGGTTGAGGGTGATGGTAATACACTTACTTGTAGACCTTCAAAAGGTCTACAACCATTTGGGCTCTATACCCGGAAGAATCCTAGACATGCAAATATGAAAAAAAGTGCACACATAGGGGACAGAAAATGAAAGTGGTTGCCCAGTCAGTACTTTTTTCCCCCTAAAATGCTTTATTTTTTTTTTAAGGAATACCTCACCAATCTCCTGCTACTTTTATTCACACCCTTCCCAGTTCCCCCACCAGTATCTATACATTCTGGACCCTTATGAAATGGATTTGTGAGAAAATTTAGACTAGCACATCCAAAGCCACAGGTGCACATCCATAAAGCTAACATGCAGACAGCAAACAAAATACATATGGCAGCACACTGTTCTACGTACATTCAAACAATAGAACTAGTGATAAGAAGGGACTTATGATGCTGACGTCAATCACAGGCCATAGCAGTTCACCACAGCAGCCAGCTATTAATTGAGCATTTTCTGTGTCAATAAGGACCAGAAGGAACAGATACAAGCAATGGACCGAGGAAACATCTGAACAGGATTGGTGAAATGTTTATGATTTTAAACATTTGTAAAATGTAAAAAAAAAATTAAAGCATTCTTAACTTTGCATTTTAATTTAGCATCAAGGCAACCTTTTTAAATATTCAGACAGAGTTAAGTAAAATAACTAAATAACTAAATGTTTGTTTGACCCTTAAAGCATGCCTACACTTTCAGCTTACTTTTCAAAATAATCCGGCATGGGGTGTATACATGAGAAATAACACTATATCTGACCATGATATGACTTGTATCTTGCATTGTTTTACTAGTTTTTCCTCTATAGGGACCACCTTTAGCTATCAATTTTCCCTTAGGTAGTGTCAGCACAGTAGGCAGGAACACACACACAGTGAGCCCTAACTGGAAACAGCCCACTTACCCTGCCTACTTACAGTGCAAGCCCTAGGCGGCAAGTTCGCAACTGGTCGACGTTCCCTACTCTGCTACGTGCAGGACTGACACACACACACAGAAGAAACTACACAAAGACAAAGTTGTATAGGAATGGGTCGGCAGAGGGTAGTCAGAACAGTTAAGTCAAAGTTAGAACTAGATGGTAAACACAGTACCAAATCACAAGTGATCAAAGGCAAGCCAGAGTCAAATCAATAAGAAATCCAAACACACACATAACAGAACTGAGAGCACAGCTAGGGAGTGAAAACCTATCACTGGCAATGGTATCTAGCCAGGAAGGGGCTTAAAAAGAGCAACAAGTCCTAGGATCAGAACCTGATAGGTCATGACTCCATTAGTGCTCCATTAGTCAGAACACAGGACACAGGAATTGAACAGATGAGCAAGCAACCCACTGCTAGTTTCTCTCAGCACATGTTCGCTGTGGGGAGAAACAGAGCATTGCATCCTGTTGCTAAGGATCTGTCCCATTATCAGGGGAAGTGGCTTCACAGAGCGTCTTTCCCAGCATGGTCTCACCGAAGCTGGAGAGCTCTCCGCTGGTGCCTGGACAGGTAAGTTTGTGACAGGTAGTGATTAGCTGTTATGATGTCTCCCATAGAGTGAACATGGGAAACTAGAAGCTTCTGATCCCTAAGACAAGGTTCAGATGGCTGTTCTAATTTCTGTCCAAAAAATAAGAATGTATGTCGACATCCGTATGCCTAGGGCTGCATGGTGGCTCAGTGATTAGCACTGGTGCCTTGCAGCGACCAAGGAGAACATTTGCATGTTTTCCCTGTGTTTGCATGGGTTTCCTCCAGGTTCTCTGGTTTCCTCACACACTCCAAAGACATACTGCTAGGGAACTTAGATTGTGAGCCCCATTATTAGAAAGCAAGCAATTACAACATCTGTAAGGTGCTGTATAATATCTTAGTGCTACATAAGCGAGTATAAAAAATAAGACAGTATAATAATTCTTTTTTGTGGACCCATTCACTTGAATGAATATGTCTCAGACAAAAACAGTTCTTAGTTTCTATGAACATCTGTAATTTAATCCCTCAGTGAGCTGACAGTATGTCTTGAGTGACCAAGTGAGTGAGTGAGTGAGTGAGTAATCAGTTAAGAAGACAGGAAAAAAGAAGTCATTTTTTCTGATAAGATACATTACAAAATTTCTTTGTCATGTACTGTTGGTTTATGCAACAGTTCTGTAGTGCATATTCCTATCTAAAGATTTAAAGCCAGTCTGTCGTCTTTTTTGCCATACCAAACTGCTGACAGCACTAAACAGGAGCTGAGGTGAGCAGTACAGAAATATCAACAGTTTAGCAAGGTCAAAACTGCTGACAGACTCACTTCAAGGTTGTGGCTTCTCAGCCAGAGAGTGGGGAAGTCAATGGTTACCAACCATTTTGGTGACATATTGGCTCTATAACTTCAAATATGGTAAATACTAACTATAAGTCTGGAGCACACATGGCTAAACATTTTAGACAAGAACTACAGATAAATTCATGAGCAGTCAAGTTTGTATTTTGTGTAAAAAAATAGATTGTAGTGAAGACATCATAAAATACATTTATGCAACATTTTGAAGATACAGAACAGAGGATTCGACCATTGACTTTGCATACAACTGATTATCTTTATCTACCATGTCACACATCTAACTGGATGAGACCTTGCATGCAGACCATCTTACTTCTTAAGGACGTTCTTTCTTATCTATTCACATTCTTCATTCCCAGAACGTTTAATGTAGATGGCATTCCAGAGTGAGCTCATTTCACACTTACTCTTCATTTCCTTTCTTCTGTGTATGACAACAGCACCGACATTACACAGCTTCACAAGAAATGAAAAACTTTCTGATAAAACAATCTCTTCATTTTAAGTCAAGGGCTAACACCACAGTCATTATAACTAAATTTTTAAACACTCCAGATTTTTTTATGGGGCATATAATGTTAAGGCTAGTTCCTGGCAGAGTTCACTGTATCTGTCCTAGCCAGATACTGCCATTTACCCCCAGACCTCATTGACTGTAGTAGGACCAGACAAGGGATTTGCCTGGTTTGTGGCATGAACCATGAGGGTTTTGGTTGGACAAAGAGATCAGAAAGCCAAATGTCCCCAAAAATGGTACCAATATTGTTTATAGATTATTCAAAAAATAACCCCTCATACAGCTCAGTCAACAAAAAAATAAAACATTATGGTTTCTAAAAATCCATTTCAGCAAATTTCATGTTACATAATCCAGATGCAGCTCATATCCCTTCTGAGTGCTGCCGTTTCCTCAAAGAGCAGTTTATGACCATATATGGGTTTTTTTGTACTCAGGAGAAACTGTGCAACATATTATCTGATTGTTTTTATCCTTTTAACCCTTAAAAAACTAAAAAATTGGGGATAAGGCAAAGTATTATTGGAAAAAAGTATATCTCAAGGGTGCTGTAAGCTTGACATGGCACCCAGGGACATTCCAGTAAAATCTGGGTTTCAAAGGCCAGATGATGCTCCTTCCTTTCTGATCCCTGCTGTCTGCCCCCAAACAGCAGTTTATGACCACTTATGGGGAATTGCAGTACTTGGAATTAATGACGGAATGATTTTTGGGGTGCTTTTTCTCCTGTTTAACCTATGTATAGCTACTTTCACGTCTGATTTTGAGATCCATCAGAGGATCTTAAAATCAGACCAAAATGGTTCAGTTTGATTTAACACATCAGGATGCATTTGTTCCGTTAGTGTAATGGAAGGCGTACTAAAGCATTCTGAATGGAGCATACCGCATTCACAATTCATTGGCCCTAAAAAGAATCATTTTGGCCTGGTTTTGAGATCCTCTTCCAGTTCTCAAAACCGGAATGCCAAGATTATGAAAATGAAAGCTGGAACTACATATTATAAACATGCAATTTTGGATTTTCATGCCTCAATTGTAATAAATTCTATAAACACTTGTGGGGTTAAAATGCTCACTGCACCCATATTTTAATTCCTTGAGAAGAGCAGTTTTCAAAGTGGGGCCTTTTCGGGTGTTAGTTATGTTAGCACCTGCAAACCTGAAATGGTGCCCAAAAAGCTTTCTAAAAAAATGGAGATCCAAAATTAATTAAAATTGAAAATGTGAATAAGGTGAAACAGCTAATGGGTTAACAACCTTCCTAATCCCATTTTGAATACTTTTAGGGCTGCAGTTTTTTAAAATGGTGGTGATTTATGGAGGATTCTAATATGTAGACCTCTAAAAGACCCTTTAGAACTGGTCCCTAAAAAAATTGAATTTGGAAATTTTCATGTGAATTTGTAAAATTGCTGGTAAACATCCAAAGCTCTCTAAAGCCCCCAAAAAATAAAAGTACTTTTCAAAAATGCTAACCAACCTAAAGTAGACACGTGGAAAAATGTTAAAAACAAACTTTTTTGTGTGGTATGACTTATCTGTCTTAAAAGCACACGTTTTCATATGTTAAAAATTGCAAATTTTTAAAACTTTTTGTAACATTTTGGATTTCCCAAAACAATGCAAAAAAATAAAAAATCACATGGATACGTAGAAACTTTTTGAAGTTATTGCCATGTAAAGTGACACACCATGGGGCTTTGTCCTTATGGGGTTAAAGCTAGATCTCTGCAGGAACAATCTAGAAACCGCATCTCTCACAACCAGCCAGACCTACCTCTCTGGATTGCTGAGGAAAACAGTTGTGGCTGCAAGTTATTTTTCGAATGATAGTTACTCATTTTGAGGGTTTTCTAGCCCTCCCAGATAGACATAATAAATAAAAAAAAGTTTTTCCTAAAACTGAAAGTCTAGCTTATGTGATATTAATAGCTAAAATGAGAATTGAGGACTGCACGTAGAGGAATTGTGAGTAGGATATCATTTTGACAGTTTTATTAAGCTCTGAAATTTTCATTAGAATTTTGTAGATGGCTGTGCAAAGTCTTTTTCATTTGTGTTGCTAAAATCCACAAGGGCTTGCGAGAAAATTAATATTCTCAATTTGTTAAATGTTAAAAGAACATCTTGCCACAATTAGTGCCAAGGCCTGCATTTATGTGGGAACATATTTCATAGAGTGCTGTGACTTTTATAGGAAGCTATATTTAATTACAGCTGGAGTAGTGTATTCTTAGAATTTAAATGTATTAGCCTGTGAAATTGACTGTACGTCTTGTACATCAATTGGTGTACCTGACCAGAATCAGACAATCTAGAAAAGGGATTTCATGTAAAATTACAGAAATACAAAGAGGTGTTAAATTGAAATGGAACAAAACAGACCCAGAAAATAAAAACGGATCTGGCACCATTGACTTACATTGTTTTTAGTGATGGATCCGGGTTTGTTCTGCTTCGATGACCGGACACAAAACAACAACTTGCAACGGTTTTGTGTCTGGTCACAAAACGGAATGCTACCGGAATGAATCATACCCCATTCACAATACAATGGTCCTAAAAAGAACCGATCTCAAAACCGGAATGCCAAAATAGCTTAAAAAATTAAAAAATAAGAGCTGGAACTACATATTAATAACATGCAATTTAGGATTTTCATGCCTCAATTGTAATACATTATATAAAACACCAGTGGGATTAAATTGCTTACTACACCCATATATTAATTCATTGAGAAGAGCAGTTTCCAAAATAGAGTCTTTTTGGGGTGTTTCTTAGCACCTCAAGGACCCTGCAAACCTGAAATGGTGCCCAAAAGCTTTCTAAAAAATGGAGAGCCAAAATAAATTAAAATTGAAAATCTTCAAATAAATAAATAAATAAATAAATAATACATTTTAATGTCACCTCTATGTGTGCATAAATTCCTGTAAAACACCTAATGGGTTAACAAACTTCCTAATACAATTTTGAGTACTTTGAGGGGTGCAGTTTTTAAAATAGTATAGGCCTCTCACAGCTGCTTTAGAATTGAACTGGTCATATTTTGCATCCATGTCTGATGTTTCTTTTTTTGGTGGATTGCACACGGACTCATTCATCATTTCTATGGGTCCGCAAAAAAATAAAAATAATAATGATATATGCATGTCATACGTGTGCTCTCCGCATCTGTATGCCCATCCCGCAAATCATAGGGCATGTCTTATTCTGTTATTTCTATTGATGAGAGTGAGAAAAATGCAGATTACACTCGGAAGGTATCCATATTTCGCGGATATGTAGCTTGCGGACCGCTACACATTCAGACACAGTCCTGTGCATGAGTCATTATTCAACTAAATTAATCTGTATAGCGCCACCTGCTGTTTTTCTTTTGCTTATTTCTCTGTCCGCCTCAGTAACATCACTGAAGTGATCGCACAAGCTTACTTCTATTCTTCAACTGCTACCAGCGGGTTAGAATCTACTGTTAGAAGCTATGACAGTTACAATGACAGAGTTGCAGCAGAAAGGACACCCCTTTAAGCTATGATAGGAAGAAAGCTGCAGCAGAAAGGATACATCTACTTATAAAGGAGACATCCCCTGAACTACCAGCCTGAAATAAATCTAGCAGAGCAATTCTAGCAATGTACAGGGAGATCTCTGGATCCATGTGAGGTACAAGGCTGGTTTTAGTCTTTTTAGAAATAAATTGTCATGTTCTATATGAAGTCTGATTTTCAATTTCTGACTTAGTCATAGAATAAACCCTTTAGGTATATGCCTGTTTCCCATAGACCTGTAGTTATAGATATGAGGTGGTGGAGCATCTTTGGACTTTGGACTTTGGACTATTTTAGGTTGTCTGCTAATTTTAGTTATGATTGATGGCAATGTAAATTATTGCCATGGTCTAGCATATGTCTGACATGTATCCCTCACCCTGCCTGTGAAACCAGGACTGTATTATTGTGTTATTGTGCTCTGCAGAATATATATTGCCATTTTTATTTATCCATTGGTATGGGTTCTGCTGGTTCACCTAATGACAGCGTTACTGCCCGTGAACATTTCAATATGGTGGCCGAGAGGTATGTCCATGGGAACAATATTTGATGGGGAAGACACATTGTATAGTAACAATCACTAAGTGTACAGACTGTGGTGCTGTTTGTGTAAAAAAAAAACTTTACTTTTAATATTCTCATACATTTCATTACGACTAAAACTTAAAGGGGGTTTCCAGTACTTAGATATTGATCGTCTTTCCTCAGGAAAAGTACGATGTAGGTCATCAATTTCAGATCTGTGGGGGTCCGACACTCAGCACTCCCGTCAATCAGCTGTTATGGACAGTCATTGGAAACTATACAGTGGGCGGAACAAGAAGCAGAAACTTCCATCCACCAGGTACTGTCCATGCCAGGGTACTGCAGCTCAGTTCCCATTCTGACTGCCTGAAACTGCTGATTAGTGGGGGTGCAGGCTGTCGGACCCTCACCAATCCTTCATTAACCCTTTCATGACCGGACCTATAAAAGGCCTGGATGTCCAGGCAACTTTTTGTGTTTTGGGCACATGGTGGCTTAGTGACCCTAATTTTTTTTTTCGTTTGAATACGAAAATAATTTTTGCTATTTTTTTTACTTGACACTTAGGACTTATTATTAGAATGGTTTTTTTAAAGATATTTTATATTTTTTTTAGGTTTAATTTAGACAAAAACCGTTAATTCTTATTAAAAAAAAGGATTTTTTTTTAATTATAGATTTTTTTTTTAAATATTAAAACTGACGCACAAATTAATTATTGCAATGGGTTCCCTATTTGATGACGATCATTTTGATATATAGCATGTATAGATTTTATTTGACGGGGCGACTATGGTGACTGTTTCTATTGGCGACTGCGTGTTTAATTTTTTTTTTTTACACTTTTTTTGTTTGTTTTTTTATTTATTTTTTACTTATATATTAATTTTTTTTTTGACAACTAATATGTCCCCCAGGAGGTCATTAAAAGACCTCTGGAGGACTGACTTTTTTTTTTTTTTCTTTTTTTTACACTTTTTTTTCCCACTGTTTCCACTGTAACTGGGGCATCCACAGGAGCCCCAGTTACAGGGGAAAACAGCCCCCTGGGGGCTCATTACACACAGGCAGAGCTGATCAGGGTCTCCTTAGACCCTGCAGCACTGCTCTGGCCCCGAGACACCCGGCGGTCACGTGACCGCCGGGTCTAACACAGGAAGCGGCGCTGCCGCTTCTTTCCTCCTGCGCCGCTGAGGAGGTAAGTCTCTCCTCCGGCTTAGGAGAAGACAGAAGCGGTAATAAACCGCTCCTGTCTTCTCCTCAGGGTCCCCGCTCTGTCTGTGAGCCGGGACCCGACCTGCTCCTGCTAGATTGCAGGAGCAGGAGCTTTAATCCCAGCGCTGATCAGCGCTGGGATTAAAGGGCCGCCTGCACGTCTATATACGTGCTATCTGCACGGGGCATGTGCAGATAGGACGTATATAGCCGTATGGCGGTCGTGAAGGGGTTAAAAAATTATCCTGAGGATAAGCCATGAATATTTAAAGTATTCATATCTCAGACAATGGGAGCATATCGTTAGGATATACCCTAGGTACAGGTCCTACCGGTGGTCCCAGCTATATCAAGAATGGAGGGGGCAAAGTGGTGGCTGGAGGACTCCGGTCTGGCCACCACCTAGCGCTCTCCCCATAGAAGTGAATGGAAGCACATCGGCCACACGGTGAAAATTGCTGAGCGCGGCCCCATGGAAATTAATAGAGGGCGGCTGTGCATACGCAATGCACCCTCCACCACTTTCGGGGCTCGGTTTAGGAGATACCACTGGGACCTGCACCTATCAGACAATAGGGGCATATCCTAGAAATATACCCCCATTGTCTGTGATGAGACAACCCCTTTAAGTACTGGAAAACTCATTTAAGGGGCTACATTTGTAACAGCTCTCCTGCCCCAATTACAGGCACTTAGAAAGTGAAGATCTTGGCAAAAACAGCAGTCTCCTATAGGACTGGCATGTGGCATGATGCCAGACTTACTTTAAATGCACTTTAAATGCAAACCCTCTTCAGGTCTAATAAAATCACTGCTTCCATATAAAAAGCAACCTCAATAAAATCTGGATCACCTCCAGAATCATATTTGATTACTGAGGTTGCCAAGACATCTCATCTCTAGTAAGTTTAAAGCGGATGAAAAGTAAAATATGGGTGTTGAAATGATTATGTCTTAATCCCTAAAACATAGCAGAGACTTATGGATGAGAAATCACTGTGATCTGTGCAATTTTCATTATGCTTTTTTATTTCACAGCGTCAAATTCCGCTGTTTCTCCGTCTGCCACTCTGTGGCGAAGTTTTAGCAAATTGTTCCTAGTGAAAACTGTGGAACATGCAAAGATGTCTTCCCCATAGTCACAGTCTTACCTTTTGCAATGCAATCTGCAGTGGAAATTTCAGCTCCATGTGGCCATAGTCTTAAAGAGGTTGTCAAGGATTTTACTGTACGTGGCCACTGCTCTCTTCACTTCTATAGGGCTGATGCAGACACCGCTCCGTCAGTCCCATTTAAAGGGCATCTGTCAGCAGTTTTGTACCTATGACACTGGCTGACCTGTTAAATGTGCACTTGGCAGCTGAAGACATCTGTGTTGGTCCCATGTTCATATGTGCCCGATTGCTTAAAAAAAGTAGTTTAATAAAAAAAAGCAAATGAGTCCTTAGGAGCCACGGGGGCGTTGTCTTTACACCTAAAAGCTCTGCAACTGCCGCACCCTCTCCACTTTAATTGACAGGGCCAGGCAGTGAGAACATCATCACAATTGGTCCTGTCAAAGTGCAGAAGGTGTGACAGTTGCAGAGAGAGCAGAGCCTTTAGGTGTAACGGCAACGCCCCTGTTGCTCCAAGAGGCTCATTTGCATATAATAAAACATCATTTTTCTCAGCAATGTGGACACATATGAACATGGGACCAACACAGATGCCTTCAGCTGCCAAGTGCACATTTAACAGGTCAGCCAGTGTCATAGGTACAAATCTGCTGACAGATGCCTTTTAAGTGAATATAGCGATGGACTGACATTCAGAGAGTCTTCTTCTTCGGATCGCAATCCAATATTTATAACCTATTCTGCGGTTAGGTGATAAATACTTTTTCGTGGGATAACCCCTTTAAGTGGTTTCATGCATGTAGGAGCCGTGCTGCTCTGCAAAAGGAGAATGTTAGAATTTGTAACTTTCATAACCCCTTTATTAATGCTCCTCTTTATTCGGGCAATTAGAAGCCATAATTACGATGTGCGTCAGGCGACTGCATTCCGTCTGCTGTTTGTGAGAACCTTGCGCGGTCTCGCCATTTGGAAGCCTGACCTTCATGCGATTACCAAGTCTAGCAATTATTTCCCCTTTTTGTAATAGTGTTGTTCATTAAAATGCGCTCCTGTTGGGATACAGAAAACAATCAGACGGCAGAGCTGTAATAAATTATTTACACCGAGCAAATCACTGCTTCTGACTTTGTGGTCTACGAGATATAGTGATGCCTGCAGCTAATATTTCAATACTGGTGTATCCTGGTTCATTACCTAAAAGGGCTTCACCTTGCAGAAAACCGGAGTGCCTCTGTCTCTAGTCATGGAAAGGTAAGAAGGACCTCGGGCTCCTGTACTGAGCTGCAACAGAGCTTCCATAGATGTGCAGGAGGGCCTCTACCATGCCTCCAATTTCATAATCAGTTTTTTCAGATTGTACCAATGACAATCTGTTCCATTCAGTTCGGCCTGATGAACAAAACTGTACTCCAGCTTCATTTTGTATGGAGCTCAGATATGATTGGACTCCTATTCTATTGCACTGGATCAGCACTGAACCTTTGCATGTCCCTGACATCATATGGAGATCTTTTCTGCCTGGTTTTGTATGAATCCATGTGAAACGAAGAGCGGCTGCAGAAGTGGTTCCCATTCTAGTGAACTCACACTGAATGGCCGCCCAGCAGTGGCTGGCTAGGGTTTCCATATCGGATGATACCATCAAAGATGTGGCCTATTCTGAACGTAAACAGCACCTGTTTATCCTTTAAAACCAGACATACTGCCTGTTAGGGTGGATTCTGATGATTTGAATAATACCTGTCTTTGAAAATCACTTGCAGTATTCCTGAGAAAAGGGTATTTAGTTCTTTATACAAATTAGGGCTTCAGTGGCATGAGCTGAAGAGCTGAGGTGCACTAAGGGACGATCATTTCATACACGCTGGAAGGAGGAGGGGTATGGTTGATGGGATGTCAGCTATTGTGTCAAACCCCTTAGATGCCACAGTCACTACTGACTACAGCAATGCAGTGGGTTAACTGAGGGGCAAGAGGGTGTCAGCTGTATGCAGCCTCATCTCCTGAGCTTGTGCCATCATGGCGCCTTACATGTACAGCATAGAGTATAAATGTCTTCCTGCTACGCCATTAATATATAGAGCTCAATAGAAAGGAGTTAATGCTGTTGAAAAACACAGCAAAACGCCAAATACCAACTGAACCATGAAAATACATGTTTAACAATCATGTGACGTGGCATGATACTCATCCATAAAATCCAGCACCACGAAGATTCATGGAATGAGGAACTTTATTATGGTATTTTTTTTAACTGGTGACAAGTTTCCAGCTACGGCACATACGCGCTGGTTTTGGCTTGAAATGCATCAGCCACTATCTGATATGCAAGTTTGGATATTCCAGGGATGGATTCACCACAAATCGTATATTGTTGATGGTCTGTTCTGCAAGGATAGCCTAATATTATTACATCCCATAGAGTATCTTAAAAGGGAAGGAAAATGGCTTTTCCAGGGCCCAGTAGGCCCCACAAACCCACCTTAATTACACATAACTCGTCTGTTGATGAAAGTTCGTAACATGTTCACCGTCCTGAAGTTTTGTGGATTGGCCGCTCTGGAACCTGGTGACATGATGCTCCATATCTGACAATCCTGCTTCTGCCAACATCTTGTCCTTTACCGGGTTTCCAGCTTGACCTATTGGTCATTGGTTCCACTGTGGCAGACGGGGGCTGGAACTATTCCTCTCCCGAGCACATGCGCAGATGAGGTGGATTCAGGAATTTGCATATGTACCAGGGAATGGAACTATTCTGGCCCTGTTCATATCAGAAGTGACATCCTGTCCATATCCCACGCCAGAAACCTGGTAAAGGACATGACGTTGGCAGAAGCAGGGTTTTCAGAAGAGGAGCATGATATGACTGGGTTCTGAGGTGGCCAATTTACGCAACTTTGGGATTGTAAGTATATTACAGATGTCTTTCTACAGGCATATTATGTTTAGGGTGGGTTCACTGGGTCCCTCAAAACCCCTTCAACTTTAGAATATCCCTACAGTTTATATTTTATTTCCTTTGGCTATAGTAGCACCCTTATATATTATACATGATTGGCAGAAATTCTATATCTTAGCTGTATCCAAAATAACTATATCCAAGAAGTGTCTCACAGTTCTAAAGACATGTGAATGCAACAGGCTGTGTCTCTCTCGGTCCCCTCTTGTTATTTTTGACTATAGCTGCTATTCTTGGCTTTATACGTTTGATCCTAGCTCGAGCCGATCTGCCGGGGTTTTGAATGGAATACAGTAAAATATTCAGGAAATAAAAGGTATGCTGCAGTTTTGAACACCGAGGCTACATAAAAGATATAGAAAGAACATAAAATGCATCTTTCTTGTGGGGTGCTAAATATAAGGCATGTGATATTCACAGGCATTTCAATCTACTGTTGCTAGGTAACTGTTCTCCTAAAAATAATAAATCACTTCCCTTCTTACTTGCAATCCATATTTCACTTATATATGTAATGGGTGCAAAAGTGTTACTATTATAATAAGTCCCTACCAGGGCAAGATCATAGAACTTGCCCCAGTATGATTAGCAGTTAGGGGTCTTCTCCATACTGATATGTCCTGCCAGGCTACGATATGTATGAATGACCAGTATGGTAATTTTCATTCTTCATCTTTGGCCTTAGCGTAGGGTGACTACCACTGTTAACAATGAAATACTGGTTGGAGAAGAACCATGTGTAATATTGGGCATGTTGTTAGGTATTTATGGTTTAGGGTAGTTAAAGGGTAATACCAACATCCTGTTATCTAGAGTAGTTAAAGAAGATATTCCCATCTTAGGTATTTATGTCATATCCATAGGATAGACAGCATAAATTTGTGTGTAGAACAGTTTTGATTTGTTTATTAAATAAAGTACTGACTGATTCTTTCTCCTTTAAGCATTATATTACCTTCTTTATTCCTGGTAATGTAGTGAGTTAGGGATAGTTAGATAACATATACAAAGCCATTGTTCTATGTCAGGCCACATTCCAGAGTGGTTAACTCACAAGACATACGTACTACATCCTTTAAAGGAGGGGCTGAAAGGTATAAACCTTTATGCACAAAGACAAAGAACTGAGCTCTAATGTGAACATCGTCCAGGTAGAAAGTTGTAGGTCACTATGTCTCTCTTGTATTTCCATGGACAATTGGCAATGTCCTACAAAGGTAGCTTGGCTACAGGAGCTCACCTGTTGTGTTGAAGGCCAGGGACTGACTATTATTTATCCTTACAAACAGTAAGTATTTAATCACATTTAGTAAATATTTTTATCATTTAGCCTGTGTAAGCCTATTTATTCTCAAATCTTCAAATTCATGTTAAAACAGTATGTCTGATAGGTGCTTATCCACCAACCAAGGCTGGGCCACTAGGTGGTATACTGAAATGGGCAATGTCAACATCATTGGGAGCTTAGTATATTAAAGAGGTCAATTCTAAAATCCTGGCTACTGCATTCAGGAAAAAAAATGAATGGAGAGGTGTCTGTGCAGGTACGATTCTCCATATTCATTGCTATGGGAGTTACAGAGACAGCTAAATATGCTTGCCAACAGCTGCCTCACTAGGTGACCCCAATTTTTCACAGAGGTTCAGATCAAAGAGGTGGGACCAACATCTATCAGACATTTATGGCATATCCTGTGTATAAACCATTAATGTCTAAGGGAAAGTTCTTTTAAGGTGTTATTACCAGTTTCCCTGGTGGGTTAGCTATTGAAATCGGCAATGCCAACTGCCTTGGTAGTTTAGTGTATTGAAGAGGTCAACTCCAAAATTCCTGGACATTGGAGGATCCCTGGTGGTCTAGGGTAGAGAAAGGGGCAATGTTATCACCATTGGTGGTTCCGTGTGGTGAAGAAGTTAAAGTCAGCATCACTTAATGCTTATTATCTAAATTTCCAGCATATTCTTCAAACATTTTAAAAACTTTCCCGATGAATGAAGTATCATCACTTCTGCAGATGGTAATAACCTTCACATATCCAGGTTTTCTAATGTGACAAATGAGAACTGAATGATCGTCTAATAGATGAACCAAATAAGATAGTTTAACGTTAATGCCAGGGACAAGCTGACAAATGATTCTCAGCAGCCTACATATCATCAAACCATCCACTGGCCGGGCCTTCCCGCTGCACTGTGTATACAGGCACAGCAATGACAATCCCCTGGGATCGCCTCACTTCTTGTTATTAACACAGAGATATTAAACTACCACTAGCTGTATTTACGTTGCGGTTTATAGACAAGTCTAAAAAGCCTCGGTTGATATATGGGTTTTTAAGATAATTCTTAGTGGTCAAAGAACTTAGGGATTGGTCAAGAGAAGTCAATAGTAATGTATAATTCAGAGCACAATTGCAGAGAGGCCAGCTGAAAGTAAAGCACGCGTTTCATGCAATTGATTGAGCAGCTAACAATTACAAATAGTCTACAATATAATTATTGAAGAGAAAGCACAATTCAGAGCCAGGAATTCAGTCAAGTTCGTAGACTTTGTTCAGTATGCAACAATGGAAGACACATGACATGGTTAGGGTATATTAGCTGCATCTTACCCATCTCATACCTCACCATGGCTGCCCAATTTTCCCCACATGAAGAATGAAATATAATGGCCATGGCATAAACATAAAAAAATCTATCATAAACCATAAAAAGAATAAACATCATCGCCAGGACATCTGAAATCTCCCGCATGCTCACTATAGCCTCTGAAATGAGCAGTGAGCCAAGGTTTACATGAGGGTTCAGCAGCACTACTGACAATATTTCCAAGCTAGGTGGATGGTTGAGTTTGCAATGGTGACTTTGTGATGGTTACTTACAGACGAGTACTTTTTCAAAGTTTTATCTTTACAAAATTGCACAGCAGAAAGTTTTACATCATAATTTTCAGTGTAATGTGATCTGCAGCGCCATGCCTTTGGTTTTATATGCAAAAAATTTCTGGCAGGCTCACTCCAGTGGGAGATCTTAGAGAGTCCATTTACAGTCAGTAACCAAAGAGAATGTCCCCATTTGTACCGTATTGAGTTAGACTAAAAAATATGTTGGGGCAAGGGCGTAACTACCATAGTGGCAGACCATGCGGCTGCTGTGGGGCTCAGGGAAAGAGGGGCCCAATTGGGATCATCTCCTCTTTACTGGAGGTGAAAACTTGGTCAGGACTCTACCCTCTAAAGAAACAACTTTTAACAAACAAGGCAGTGGAAAAATGGTCCAAGAGTCATTGAAAGGGGTTTGAGCGAAAACCCTTCTGTCCTGTGTGGAGGGTCTGGTTTGATCCTTGCTATGGGACCCTTACTTCTCTATGTACGCCACTGTGTACTGCAACCACCTGCTCTATTAGGCCCTGTTTACCAGAACTATACCCATCAGGAACAACATTTTCCATGCTTCTAATGGGCACCACCAACCTTTCAAGGTAATAAGTGCCATCCATGACCTTCTACTGTCCATGACCTGTCGGTTGACATGACAAAGACACTAATGAAAAATCACTCATGTTACCTACCAAACAAGGGCAGTAGATGGGCTGTTTCTGGTCTGGAAGTCTGTGGTACTGGTTTGCTCCTTATCCTCACTCAGGGGCGTAGCTAAAGGTTCATGGGCCCGGGTGCAAGAGTTCAGCTCGGGTCCCCTTCCCTCAGTGCTTTGTGGCAAGGGGCAGGGGAGAATATAGCCTTCCTGCTACCTGAGGCAAAAATTGGAATGGCACCCCCTCATGCCAAATTTTTGACCTAACCCCTTCCTTCCAGCCAGAAGTGTAATGTTAAGATTCTGGGCCCCTGTGCAAAATCTACAGAGCCCTCACAGCATGCACTGCATTATGTAGAGGCCCGTGCCTCTACATAATTTTGGCACATCCACCAGCAGCGTAGAGGGATTAAGACCAGCGTACACTTCGCTGTGCTTAATAAATGTCCCTCCTTGTCTGTAGTAGACCTGCCTCTGACATTCAGGTGTGAGGGTCCTATAACAAAATTAAGAAGGACCCCTTTGGTGCACCTTGGGTTAACAACACAGCCATCAACTCTTTGTACCAAAATCCTTAAAGAGGTTTGATAAAATGATGACACAAGGCTAGGGTGTGCCATCATTTTAGCCGACAGCTGGGAACCCCGGAGGACAAAGAGGATAGACAGCTGGTGTAGAGCTCCTTGTTGTATTGCTGCGTGAGGTCTTCTCTGCACAGTGGAGGTCCAGTCCACCCTACACAGAGCAGCAGCCTCTTCATTATTAGGATTGTTGGGGGTCCCAGAGTGCTCCACAGACTGCATAGCCAGGCAATATCCCATCACTTTAAAGATAGGAAAAAGCCCCAAAACACCTTGTCACTTTTAAGGTCTCATTCAGAAGGACTATTGTACCCATATTTAACTGTCTGGAATAGGGTTATTTAAGGTGGCGTGAGTCTATGTAGGTGAGGCCAAAATATGAACATGGGTAATATTACAAGCTGACCTTCAATATTGTATGATGTTTTCCAGTTAATACAGGGCGAAACGTTGGGTTATGTCCTTATTTCCCACTTAGTATGAATAGGTATAACTAGGTTCTCGAGTCCATGACAAAATGATTTATAAATATGCAATAGGTATTTCGCAATATTTCAGAAGTCAGTTACTTTAATTAGGAAACGCGGCTCCGAGAACAGAATTGCCTGAATGACAGTAAACAAGCGATCGTGTTCTTTAGGTCTGTGTGATTAATGAATCCAGGGTTGTAGGCGTCCCCTTCAATGACTAGTTATAGGCATTGTTATATCAGATGCACAGATAATTGACTGCTTCCCTTCCTGAAGTTCTGATGATCTCTCAGTCTTAGTGTGTACTTTGGTAAAGATCTGGGTTATCTGAATGCCGAAAACTTGACGTCTCAACAAACACTTCAGAACAGTGTTTTATTTTTGGAACTTTTTTAAATAAAAAGAGTTTATTTGTACACAAGAGGAATCCATTAGGGACCAACTTACAGATATAACATGCCAACAACAATGTGATGACCAGGTTATAAAGCAGGAAGAGCTGAGCAGATTGAAATATAGCTTTATAGGAATAGATTGATTATAACTTATATTTTATATATTTAAAGTTTGAAGTTAAGGAGGCGCTGCCATCAGTGAGGCGGTCCTAGCAGATATTGATGGCTATCTCTGTATGCACAGTCAACCAGGGCAGGATATAACACTTAAAGGGGTTGTCCAGGATCAGAGCTAAACCCAGACATATCCCCTTCTTCACCCATTCAGCCCGTATGAGTGAAGTATCAAAGCATTTCATGCTCCGATGCTCCCCCCTTGCCCTGCACTGCATCGCGCAGGGCAAAGGCTGTTTTGTTTACATTTCCACAGTGCTAGGTGGAAGCTTCCACCTAGCAGTGATCCCGGTAAGGTCAACAGCACAAATGGGCGGTCTATAGTGCTGTTATACAGGCTAGGGCAGCACTAAAGACTGCCCATTAGTACCAGTGACATCATGGGGCTCACTGCTAGGCAGAAGTCTCTGCCTAAGGCCTCATTCACAAGTCAGTATTTTGGTCAGTGATTTCCATCAGTGATTGTGAGCCAAAACCAGGTGCGGCTCTAAACACACAACAGGTGCAGATCTTTCCCTTATACCTTATGTCTGTGGAGGCTCCAATCCTGGTTTTAGCTCACAATCAGTGATGGAAATCACTGACCAAAATACTGACATGTGAATAAGGCTTAACAGTCCCATACAGAGACCCGGAACATCACCGGATCTAAAGAAAAAGCCCTTGACCTGCCCTATATGCTTAATAACAGGAGCCTTTAAACCAAAGCTTAACATTGTGTTCACCAATTTTAACACTCTTGAATAAGACAAGATCCACGGTAGTGGACAATAGGTGGTGCTGCTGATCATATGAGAAATTGTTTGAGAGATTCTATGGTACACCAAGAATTGGTGTGCCATAGAATCTCTCAAACAATTGCTTCAACTTATGTACTCTATAAGCGACCATCCTTGTTACGGTGTGCAGAGCTCATCTATTACTTTGATCATATGAGAAGTGACTTGAAGAGACTATGCCTTTTTTAAACCATTAAAATTTGTACCTCAATGGCGTAAAGTTTTTTGTCCCCAACATTTCCGTTAGCAGGGGTCAAAGCCCTACCCCACTATCATGGTGAACTTTGGCACATGCCATTCTTGGCTCTGCTACATCCTTATACAGAAAGAGTGTATGTGCTCTTTTATTTGCTTTATAAGCCTAGCTGTTTACATTACACACAGAGGTCAGATAATCAATAAGGACAAAAAAGTAATAAATCTCCGAGTCTCCAAAGCATTACATTCTTGGTGATGTTAATATACAGTATTTTGGGGTTGTTTAGCTGAATGTTCACCATTGAAGACCATGTTCTTATGTATATATATATATATATATATATATATATATATATATACGGTATATTAGACCTCTGTTCTAGTACAGAGTATATAACCCTCTTTTCAGACAGATTGATAATATAAAACTCTGGCTGCCACTAGAGGGAGATCAGGAGCTTACTGCATACTGTTTGCACATTGAAATGTTTGCACAATACATTACACATTAAGCTCCCTCTAGTGGTGACCGCAGACAGCCACAATGCTCTGCTTTTAATTTATGACCATGCAGTGAATTTGAACCTATGTATAAAAAAGTCCAACCCCTTTGGAGATACGGTATCTTAACAAAAGTATCTGTTCAGAATTTTCACTCTGAAATTAAGATTGCAAAATTTTTATTAGTGTCCCAGTTTCTTTACTCTGGGAGGTACCATCTTTAGTGCTCACTATTGCCCCCTGGGAGGTAGTGCATGGTGTAGGGAAAAAAACACTTAGTCCTAACACATTTATAGATTTGGAAAGTGTTCAATGCCTGACTAATGTAGGTCACATTGTGTACTATGGTTGAAACCAGTGGTGGATGTACTGGCTACAAATTAGCTAAAATGATTGTCACTGCTCCCTCCACATAACTTCTATTTTCTATATTTATACTGGGATGGTGATTATCAGAATAAAGGGATATTCCAACTTCAACCTAAATGTATCTAGGTCCTGGACAGCACTGTGCTGGACATTAAAAAAGGCTCCTTTCTCTTGTTCCATCGCTAAGGGGTTGTTCACATATCAGTTATTTGATCAGTTATTTCCATCAGTTATTGTCAGCCAAAACCAGGAGTGGACACTAAACAGAGATCAGGTATAATGAAAAGATCTGCACCTGTTCGGTGTTTTTGACCCGCACCTGGCATTGGCTCACAATAACTGATGGAAATAACTGATCAAATAACTGATGTGTGAACAACCCCTAAGAGTTTGGTCCAGCTTCCTCCTTTCCCCGGCATGGACACTTCCGGACAGAGTCACATATGCCACTGTGGCCAATCTCTGGTCTCAGTAGTAGCTTGCACCATAGTGCCCTTTAAGATCTAAGCTGGCAAACATAAACCGGTATGAGGTGGCTCCTTACAACTCGTAAGATATACAGAACCATAATACAGTCACATGCATGAGGTCCAGCTGTCCGCCCTTACTCATATCTCCATCCAGCAGTCGACTGTGCTCCCAGTTTAGTTAAACATAGCTTCTGACTTCCTAGGATGAAAGGATCTACGGCTACCATCCATACCTACCCCTTAATAAAATCACACATAGACTTTGCTTGGTGTAAAAAAGGCCATAGTGGCCACTTTATTAACAATATAACAATATAACAGTGTCAATTGTTCAACAATCTCTTATCCTTAAACCAACCAACACTACGAAGTGAAGAGATCGTAGGAGGCAATCGCACTCAATTGTGTTCGCACTCGCAAACTTCCACCAATAATCCAGACCATTACCCTCGGCCGCACTCACCGACCCAAGGGCACCAAGTCATCCGAATTCTACCCCTGCAGGGCTACCAACCGGCACAGGAGTCCCAATTTCCTTTCCACAAAACCTCCTAGGTGCACACCCACAAAGAATCATGCCCCTATTCTCCATTATACCTCCCACGATCCCCCCTTTTCTCCTGCTGCTGTGACAAACTGGCAACTCTCCGTTTAACTCATATACTCAGGGTGTGTGGGTGGGAACTGCTGCACACTTCACTACACCACTGACTAACAGACTCCTCCCCTTCCTGCAAGTGCCTTAAATATACGGCGGGAAAAAACGTTACTCCCCTTCCTGCACCCAGACCTCCCCCTGCCCCTCAGCCTATTACCCAGATTAACCCTTTCCTAGCCTGTAAACCACCACTGAAATCAAGCCGCATTTTCGCTATGGCTGCGCCCCTCTTCCATGCTATTCTGTTCATTGAAAATGGAAGTACCGCGCTCCTTTTATGAATTTGTAATGTTCACCTAGCTAAATTATGTTCCAATAAAATCATGACAAATATTTGAATTTTGACAGAGGACTCACAAGTGTCTCCAGGAAGCATGTTGTCACGAAGAGGAATCAGCATGATACAGGCGAGAGAGGGCAAAGAAAGTGAAGATCAAAGATCATAGACACTGATGAAAGGCATGCGGAGTGGAATTAGCCAAGATGAAAGTCGTATTAAACAGCACAGATTATTGTGAGGAAAGATAAAGGAGGGCTCTTTTTATTGAGATAATTATAACACTGTCGCAAAGGCGAATAGAAGCTCCAAGACACATGATATTTAATTGAAAAGAAAGGGATTTGTAAGAAAATATCATTTTCCAAGAAACTCAAAGGACGGCAGCACTCATCCTCAAAGGGAGATACTCCAGGAGCAATTGTCTTGTTTTCATTTTCCAAAATTACTACTAAAACGGATGAGAAATGTTCATGAGGAAGATGAAGCACGGCACACCGCAATGTTTTATTGCTTAGATAGGGGCTCCTCAAACTTTTCTATTAAGTCTTCATCAACCAACCCTGGTGGTGCCCTCACCAGAAAACATATTCTACTGTACCGGACCCATATTACTGCTTTAGTAGTGCCCATATTGCCCCTAGCAGTGCTAGCCAAAAAACGCCATATGCAACTGTCACGCTCGGGTGTGGGGGGAAAAGCCACACCGAGCGTATGAGGGATGGGAACAGACAAAACCAGGGAACTGGTCACCTCCTGCAGGGGACCCTAAGACTAGGCCCTAGCTGGCTACCAGTATGAACTAACCCGGGTGGTAGGAAAGCTCATACACAGGAACCTAATCTGAGTAAACCCTAGAACACCCTGCAGTCTAATGACACAAGAGAGTAACCTGTTCCTCCAAGCGTAAGGAGGAACAGGAGACTCAAACAGGAATAACCAAAGGAAGGGAAAACACTTAACTTTAAGTAGAACTCAGCAACAGGATCTCAGCCGAGATCCACACCACTCTCAACAGGTATGTAGCAGATATAAACCGCAAGGGATACTGGGAGAGGAAGAGGTAAGTAGGAGACAGCTAATTGCCCAGCGGCAACAGCTGAGGGAAAGGGGTGTGGAGAACAGCACCCAAACCACAGGGAATAGCCTGTCAAACCTGTCACTTAGAAAGCCGCGCAGAACGTCTGATTCCAGACGCAAGACCACTCGTGACAGCAACACATACAATACTCTCTCAGCAGCACCAAATACCATATAGCAGCATGAAATACCTGCCCAGCACTGCCACATACAGCAGTGCAGAACAAAATACATGCTCAGATCGTCGGATACCACAGTGCAACAAAACTTACCTCCCTGTATTACTGCCACAATACAGTGTAAAATAACATAAAACAAGTCAAACAAATAATAATTGCATGGTGGTACATAAAAAGATGTCAAGAACATTTATTTCATTCATGAAGTTGGTGAAAAGTGTGGAATGCCTGCTGCTTTTTGACACACTCTCAAATGGTGGTTTTCCTACGTCAGTATCTCAGTGCCCCTTCCTTCCCTGATCAGTACCTCACAGTGTAGCTTTCTTCTAAGCACAGTACCTCACAGTATATCCTCCCTCCCTGCTCAATACAGTACCTCACAGTGTACCCTCCCTCCCTGCTCAGTACAGTACCTCACAGTGTACCTTCCCTCTCTGCTCAGTACAGTACCTTAGTGTTCCTTCCCTCCCTGCTCAGTAAAGTACCTCACAGTGTATCTTCCCTCCCTGCTCAGTACAGTACCTCACAGTGTACCTTCCCTCCCTGCTCAGTACAGTACCTCACAGTGTTCCTTCCCTTCCTGCTCAGTACAGTACCTCACATTGTACCTTCCCTCCCTTCTTAGTACCTCACAGTGTACTTCCCTTCCCTTCTTAGTACCTCACTTTGTACCTTCCTTCTCTGCTCAGTACAGTACCTCATAGTGTTCCTTCCCTCCCTGCTCAGTACAGTACCTCACAGTGTTCCTTCCCTTCCTGCTCAGTACAGTACCTCACAGTGTACCTTCCTTCTCTGCTCAGTACAGTACCTCACAGTGTACCTTCCTTCTCTGCTCAGTACAGTACCTCACAGTGTACCTTCCTTCTCTGCTCAGTACAGTACCTTACAGTATACCTTCCCTCCCTGCACAGTACAGTACCTTACAGTATACCTTCCCTCCCTGCTCAGTACAGTACCTCACAGTGTACCTTCATTCTCTGCTCAGTACAGTACCTTACAGTATACATGTATCTTTCCTTCCTGTTCAGTACAGTACCTCACAGTGTACCTTCCCTCCCTGCTCAGTATAGTACCTCACAGTACACCTTCCCTCCCTGCTCAGTACAGTACCTCACAGTGTATCTTCCTTCCCTTCTTAGTACCTCACAGTGTAACTTCCCTCCCTGCTCAGTATAGTACCTCACAGTGTAACTTCCCTCCCTGCTCAGTACAGTACCTCACAGTGTAACTTCCATCCCTGCTCAGTAAACTACCTCACAGTATACTTTCTTTCCCTGCTCAGTACAGTACCTCACAGTGTAACTTCCCTCCCTGCTCAGTATAGTACCTTCCATCCTTGCTCAGTACAGTACCTCACAGTGTTCCTTCCCTCCCTTCTTAGTACCTCATGGTATACTTTCCCTCCCTGCTCAATACAGTACCTTACAGTGTACTTTCCTTTCCTTCTCAGTACCTCACAGTGTCCTTGTTCTGTCATTGTGGATGTTAGAGCAGCTGTGCATTAAAAATACAAAATTTCATGTAAAGCCTCATTCACACGTCAGTATTCCACGGATGTGTGCTGTACGTGTTCTTAAAAAAACCCAAAACAAAACAGACACACGGACCAAACAGATGCATCACTGACCACCTTCTCACGGATTTGAGCATGGACACAGACGTGCGAATGAGGGTTTATGCTGATTTTTATGAGACATATCCAGATCTACAAGCATACATACACATCCAAATACATGCACACACCTGAGTACACACTTGTACACATCCAAACACATACTGTATAAACAGACATGCTTCTTTATTTGCAGGTCAGGATTTTGGAGCAGTGAACCATTTTCATTATCTGGTTTGCTACTCATACTGAACTAAAAGAAGTGGTAAACAAATGGCGCACAGTCAGGCGGTCGTTGCACGTAACGTTGTTATAGTAGCACAATTTTGCTGTGATTTGTGAAAAATTGTATCCAAATTGCATTAAAACTAGAGATGAGCGATTCATCCAAAATTCGCTTCGCTGAATGTTCGTCGAATTTTTTAAAAGATTCGTACTTAATACAAAGATATTGAGTCGAAGCTGCATACAAATCATTTGTTATTCTGTCGTGTTCTGCGAACATTCCCGCGAATACTTACGCCTGAGTGTACAAAATGCGTACAAAGCTTTAGCGTATTATTGTCTAGGCCCGCACAAAGAACGGAATATACAGTAAAAGTACGCTACTTAACTGAATACGTACGCATTAGCGTACAAATTATCAGATGTGCAGCATTAGCGTACAAATTATATAATGCGTACAAAGATTTCAGAAGAATCTTCCGAAGTGAATCTGAAAATATTCGGATTCGCTTCTGTGTAAAAAATTACCAAGATTCGAAGCGGCGAATAGATTCGCTTATCTCTAATTAAAACCTTGATTTTTGTAGACAGCCAGAAACTGTGAGTGGCCACTCATTTTATCCTTATGGTGCTGCTACTGCAAATCGAGAAAATTGGCTCTACACCACCAGGGATAGTGCAGGAATACTAACCACTAGCAACTTCCCAAACTTCTGTACGTGAACATGTGTAATCGTAGGCTAGTTTCACATTAGCACTAAAGTGATCCAGCAGGCTGTTGGGGTAGAGGAACAGTCTGCTGGAGTTCATCATATCCGGCACTGCTGGAAACTACATTTCCCTGCAGGAGCCCTTTGCCTGTAATGGAACCTGACAGAAGTCCTTCCAGTTTCCGACATTAGTGCCGGGAATCTGCTGGCACTAATGCCAGAAAGAGCCTGGATTCCCAGGGGTTCCCATTATAGGCAATGGGGCCTGGCAGTGATCCGGCCTCTTCTAGCTTTGTCTGAATCGATGAACTCAGGCAGTCTGTTACTCTGGCAAATAATGCCGGATCATTTTAAAGATAATGTGAAACCAGTGGCGTACATAGAGAAGTAAGGGCCCCATAGCAGGGATCAGACCAGGCCCCCCACACAGAACAGAAGGGTTTTCGCTTAAACCCCTTTCAATGACCCTTGAGCCATTCTGCCTCGTTTGCTTTAGAGGGTGGAGTCCTGACTAAGTTTTCACCCCCAGTAGAAGAGGAGATTATCCCAACTGGGCCCCCTGTTGCCCTAGGCCCCATAGCAGTCACATGGTCTGCCGCTATTTTAGTTATGCCCCTGTGTGAAACTTGCCTAATACATGTAGTTGTAAAACTGACTATGGGAGGGGGGAGTAAAAACATAAATTTGCCATCTTTATCGTGGGCATCAATGCACCTCCCTCTCTTCATCCTCCACTTTATAAATACTGGGTTGGCCCCTGTTGTCTGTTGTGTTAGGTCCGGTTAGGTAAAATGGTGGTATGTCTACCTTTTTACAGGGGTGAGTAATCTGACTGGTCTGAACTGAATATCTCTTCTCCTGCTCTACTAGATTTGCCAGAATTTACTGCTGGTGTCTTTTGGAATCAATGCTTGGATACAATTACATGGATGTGGTTAATAGAAGCCTTCTGATTAGAATTCCCGAGTGGATATTTTTAGGTCCCCAATGAAAATACATTTTCTATTTTTGCAGATTGTTTTCTGTATTAATGTTTTTTCTGCTGCCAATTCTGGTGTCATCCTAATTGACTATTAAAGAGATACTACAATATAAATAGATCGTTGCTTCGTGAGAGCTTGCATTTTTTAACACCACTTATCCAGCAGCATATTCATTGCGTCTCGTCGTTTTTTATTTACAAGCTGGTTTTTCCTTTCCTTTGTATAACAAAATATTTTATTATTCTGTCTCTCGCTAAAGGAAAAATAATGTCAATCACCAGATTTTTTAGTTAATTTCCAGTAAAAATTATTACAATGTTCCAGTTGTTCATATTTCAGCAGCAGAAAAAGCAAAAAATTAGACCAATCCCCCCAACACCAAGTGTAGTATAAAATCCACTCTACTTTTGTGTACCTTGCTACCAATTTAACTCTGCCTCCGCAATGCTGCTGTTGCATATTTTGTTATGGTAGCAGATATTTCTACATGGTGCTGCCTGTATGGATGAAGGTCAGGGCCTGTAGAGTGCAATGGCCAGGGTATGGTGCAGGAGTCTATAACTAGGCCAGAGAAGAATAAATGCCTGACTTTACTGTTGTGCAAAATCGGCATTCTAGTACATCAAAATATAGCAAAACAAAGTTTTAACTGTACCCTGTGAAGTTTTCTCCCTCTTTCATCTCCAATCTAAGGCACGTCTGGCCAGCATGAGTCCATGTGATGGGTGTCTATATGGTGTACCTCACTGCAGCAAAGTCTGAATGGCTGTAATAACAGTTTACCTTGCGGAGTGCTATTTTTGGACACGCAGATTCCAAATTCTCCTTTTCTTTCTCGCTTTCTGTTCTCTTTCTGTAGATCTTGCAGAGATCTGTTAGTCTCTGTAGCTTTCTTGGCCTAAGGAGAGGAAGCATGAGGCAACAGCTTCCTCTCTATCTAAACTCTTACTCTCAACCCGAACCTAGGGATGGGGCCAGCCACCACTTAACCTTATGCAACCTTATACATAAAAGGAGGTTACTGTTACTCATCTGGCCCAGTTCCATTGCCACATCCTGGTGAGCAGCCTGCCTACTGTTGCTAGATACATTGACATTTTTTTCTTTTCTGTTTCAGATCCTGCCTTGTTTGGTAGCCCTGCTGGACCAGGCCCGGGAAATCCTGCTGCACATTGGTAGTGGGTTACTAAGGCAAACAAATTGCAAGAAAACATGTTGCTTGATCATAACAATTCCCTGATATGTCTGCATTAGTATAAGCTTTTATTCCTCATTAAATATTATCAAAATAACAGGATAGTACATGAGCGCAATACGTGCATTTTGACACCCCATATTGCAGATGCAGATGCCAGTCTGATGGCCATTTTAATAACCTGAAAGAAGACTTTGATTCTTTATGCAAATTAGGGTCTCAGTGCACCAAGTGTTGGTGCCTAGCCGCTCAGTGCACCTCAGTTTCTCAGTCTTCCAGTGCTGGCCACATCCCTTTGGTGCACTGAAATACTTATTTGCATAAAGAATAAAAGTCTTTTTTTTTTCTAGGGAACATTACAACCGATTTTCACAAGACAGGTATCGTTTTAATCAGCAGGATCAACGCTCCTGACGATCAGCTGTTTAAGAAGGCACTGGCGCTCCTGTGAGAGCTGCCGCTGTCTCACTGCTTTTCCTAGGCCAGTGACGTCACATTCATCGGTCACGTGGCCTAGGAGTGGCTCAGCCCCATTCAAGTGAATGGGGCTGAGCGTGATACCAAGCACAGGAGCTGTACAATGTACGGCGCTGTGCTTCATGAGCTGTGAAAAGGCAGAAGGGGTCCTGGGTGTTGGACCCCCACTGATTAGATACTGATGACCTATCCTGAGGATAGGTCATCAGTAGTAAACTCCACTCCAGGAAAACCCCTTTAATAAAAGAAAAGCACCAAAAACATCTCAAAAGCATGATATGCTTAAAGGTTTATTCCCATCTTGGACAATGGGGGCATATTGCTAGGATATGCCCCCATTGTCCTATAGGTCCCGGGACCCGCACCTATATCAAGAACGGGGCCCCGAAAGTGAAGGAGGGTGCACCGTGCATGTGCAGCCTCCCTCAATTCATTTGTATGGGGCCGCCAAAAATGACACAAATGAATGGGAGCTGGGCTGCGCATGCGCGGTGCACTCCCATTCATTTCTATGGAGCCGACGGAAATAGCCGAGCCGGTGCTCGGCTATTTTCGGCGGCCCCATACAAATGAATAGAGGGTGGCCGCGCATGCACGGTGCGCCCTCCTTCACTTTCAGGTCCCCGTTCTCGATATAGGTGCGGGTCCCAGCGGTGGGACCCGCACCTATAGGACAATGGGGGCATATCCTAGCGATATGCCCCCATTGTCCAAGATGGGAATAACCCTTTAAGTATGACGGCAGCCTAAGGCTTCACTCACACGACCGTATGAGTCCACATCCGTTCTGCAATTTTGGGAAACAGGGGCGGACCCACTCATTTCAATGGCACCTGCAAAAGATGTTCTACGGGACTGCAAAAAAAAAAAACTACAGACAAGAATAGGCATTTTCTATGGTGGCAGCAGACATGTGCGGTCCGCATATTGTGGAACATGCATGGGCTAATATCTGTGTTTTGCGGATTCGGTCGTGTGAATGTAGCCTAAGGCTGAGTTCACACTTTCCATTACACCTGATCTCTGAAGGCTTCACTACTGGTTTTGTCTCATAATAACTGATGTAAATAACTGATCAAATAACTGAAGTGTAAATTCCACCTACTACTGTTAGTTTGGGTTCTAACACCTGCGGTCAGGCTGACGCATTATTGCAAGTATCTGAATGAGGCCTTACACCGTACGGTGATCTAAAGAAGCAGCATTATCAGGCTTTATTACTAGTCTCCTGGAATCCTTCTCCAATTAAAACAGCTGCTTTTATACTGAGGCAAAGACAAATGTATTTCCCTGGAAAATGACTACTTTAATGGGGGAGGAAACCATAGCAACTGTGCATTCCAATACTTAGCATCGCATTGACCAGGGAAAGTGGCACGAGCTGTGAGCACCTGTCCACAGTGACCCTCTGTGGCAAAATTCATCCCCTTGTTACCATCTGACAACCAACAAGGAATACTTCAATTTGGAAACAATGATACAAAATACGACATCTAAAATAACAAAAAAAAAATCATCAATTTTATAAATTCACTGTCAGCAAATGTAGATTCAGATGTAACAGGGCTAATTTTGCACTATAACATTTCAACTAACTTGAACTGAGTTTTTCCCCCTCAAAAAAAAAAAAAAATACACACACCCAGTAAAAACACATGATAAGGGCAAATGTACACAAACATATTTTCTTTCCGTGTCCCTTCCGTTAAACTTGCGAATCGTATGCGGAACCATTCATTTCAATGGGTTCATAAAAAATAAAAAATAAAAAAAACGTGAGTTACTCGGTGTGCATTCCATTTCCGTATGTCCGTTCTGCAAAAAAATAGAACATGTCCTATTATTGTCCGCATTACGGACAAGGATAGGACTGTTCTATTAGGGGCCAGCTGTTCCGTTCCGCAAAATACGAAATGCACACGGACGTCATCCGTATTTTTTGAGGATCCATTTTTTGCGGACAGCAAAATAGATACAGTCGTGTGCATGAGTACTAAGATACATACCTTAGGGTATGACAGAGAGCTGCGCCAAAGGGGATGTGTGCTAAATTGATTGCATCTTTAAAGGGACCCTGTCACCGATATCTGCAGACCACATATTATAGAGCAGGAGGAGCTGAACAGATTAATATTTAGTTTTATGTGTTCTTTGAAATCTCTGCTCTTTCAATACTTAGGAGTCATGTGGGTGCTCCTATCAGAGACTGACTCATAGAGGGTTATAATTAATCTAACAATTGATGTCTTGGTTAAACTTGTTGAATGTGTTTCTTTTTTTTTCAACATGTGTAACTATGTGACTCTACATGAGTAAGCATACGTATAAAGCCTCAGTCACAAGTCAGTGTTTCACGGACGAGTGCTGTACGTGTTCTCCACGGACAGCACACGTCCCCATTCATTTTAATGTGTGTGTTCAGACATCAGTGTTTCATCATGGTCCGTGGTTCCGCTTTTTTAGCACGGATGCATGTCCTATCTTGATCTGTGTTCCCTGATCCCTCACTCCCATTATAGTCAAAACAGAGATCAGTGGGCCTGATGGCTTTTCTACACTGGATTGCCAGCAGATTAAAGAGGTGATCAGTAGAGATGAGCAAATCTACTTGCAGATTTGGAGATTCGTTACGAATTTCCAATTTTTTAGGCACAGAATCTAACCCGAATCTTTTTTGATGCGGATGAATCTTGTAAAACGTTGCCCAGCGCATAAGCAATCGATAGTGTTCTGCCACCACTAGGCAGTTGCGGCCAAGCAATAACCGCAGTTCTATTTAAAAAAAAAAAAAAAAAAGTAGATACATTTACACCTGATGCTGCATCAGACCAAGTGGGGCAGGCGAGGGAAAATGAAAATATTTTTTTAAACATTTTTGAAACAATATAGGAGTTTTTCATTTAAAAAAAATCTGTGTTTTAGAGCACTAAAGGGGGTTATATAACAATTTCCAGGGCAATTGGAGCAACTTTGGTTCAGAACGATTCGGACCCAACCGAAAATTTGGCAAATCTGAAACTAACCGAATCTTGGAATATTCGCTCATTTCTAGTGTTCAGTGTTTTTTTTAATGTTATGGAAAATGCAGCTTTATTTATTAATTAATTAATTAATTAATTTATTTATTTTATATTTAAGCAAATGGTTGAGGAATGTTCCCGTCCAGGCCTCTTTCACACGAACAGTGCAGAACCCATCCAAGTTTTGTCAATGAGAAATGTTTTCCTTAAGTTTTCCTTCAGAGTGCTTCAGTGTTTTCTGTAAATCTATTAGATTGTGTGTGTGTGTATGTGTGCTTTTCTTTTGTTCCTAAGCATTCAGTTCTTGATGTGTTTTTTTCACGCACACGTGTGAAATTAGCCTAAGAACCCAGAGTCCCTCGGTAATGCCAGATTATAACATATTGACTCCATATTGTGCAGATATGTAGGTCGGGTGAAGCATGTACGACTCCTTGCATAATGTGGCGGTGTTCAGTCCCGTTCCTCAGCAGTTATTTGCAGCGCTCAGGATGCTACTATTGATGGAGACGGGTTTTAGAGATATATTCACATTAAGCAGTACATAACAGCAAATGACCTTTCAGAGCCTTGTACACAATAGGACGTGGCTGTTCTGCCGAGGTCAATAAAAATAGCAGTGATGACATTTAATAGCAATGATTGTTGCGGTCGGCTTTGCTGTTCATTATCTGCGCCGTAAAAATAGTCCACAGTAAATGGTCTCCATAATACGTAAGGCTGTGAGGTACGGCACAAGTCAACTGCAGATATAGTGTAGCTGAGTTTGTCATTTCACTTACTGAAGTAGAATAGGTTCAAATAGCGCGGTAATAGTACGGCAGAAAGCCGCTGACTACATCACAGTGATACGTGTATCTTTGTCACAATTTCACAGAGAATGGAACCTGTCACCCTGAGAAAGTAATGCAGTCTGAAGGCAGCATGTTATAGAGCAGGAGGAGGTGAGCAGATTGAAAATAATATATATATATATATATATATATATATATATATATATATATATAGTTTTATGGGAATAGATTCAGTAAAACATGGAATTTCTACTTTCACACTAGGAGATCTAATACTACACAAATATCCATTCTCACACTTTTTTCTTTACTTTTACACGTCTGGACAGACGCCCACTGCACCTTGTTCTATTGGACTATCGGACACACAAGTGATCACATCGTCATTATGGCTCCAAGGCTTCCAGCGGATTTTTCACATAATGTATTCAATGTATTACATACTTGACCAGATAGGACACCGTATGATGAATGAGATGAGACCTTGCAGCTACAAAATGTTAGTCTGCCCTTTGTTCTTTGTGATTTCCTTGAAGACTTTTATTTTTTTTTCATGCAAGAACGTCTGGTCACTAGAGGATTGAGAAATAAGGGTAACATATGAGCTGCTGTCTGTAGAAACTCCTTGTTATGGTTACAGGGCTGTTATTTATCTGTAGTGGATTCAGAAAATTTATGATGATTAATTAATCAAACATTATATTATTTGAATAGAATAGTAACGATTCTTGGTTTTGAACAGAAAAAAATCTGAAATTTAATGTGGATTTTACACTGAAAAAAAAATGAAAATAGAAATAAAGTGGGTCATTTATTATTCTGAAATATGCCTAAATTAGGCGTATTCAGGTGCTGATGGCGGCAGAACAGTCAGTTGCGCCGCTATCTGCGGCTTCGCTTACTCACACCAGGTCTAAAATTGTGAGGGGGGGGGAGGGGATGGGTCCGGAGGCCTGTCTCATTCACCATTTTCTACGACTGGTTTACACGTAGAAAAGGGTCTAAATGTAAGACAGAAAGGAAGTTATCTAACATTCAGAACTGGCGCTGGATGCGCCAAAGTTACGGTATTGAGAGGCCAGCGCTTCTTCATAACTTTGGCAGAACCACCTCCAGTCTAAGGCTTTATTAAGATCAGCATCTAAAACGTTGGTCTTAATAAATGTGCCCCAAAGTCTTTAAAAAATACCCTAGAAATTATGCAAATCTATTTATCATTACAAAAATATAGCTATAGTCATGAAGTCCATGATTGATTGTGGGACCAAAGGGCCAAGCACTCTGCTCTGTCATTCCCATAGGAAGTGAATGGATTGATAGCACCTCTATGGGACCACTGCTCCATTCAAATGGAGAACATGGGTCCCCCCATTTTCCTGATTGGTGAATATCGCAGACAAATGTATCCTCAGAATGTGAAAGATGCACAAAATATAAGTCTATACCATCCATTATCGTTTATACCTGTATTGTAAGGGTATTTTTAAGTACTGATTGGTTCTACCCTTTAATTATTTTTAATACTCTGTGTAATAGTTTAGAATAGTTAGAAAAGTTTCCCTTGTAATGAAGTGGGTTAGAGATACTACCCATCCCCCATTGTGCTGATAAGGTCATATTTCTGAGTGAACTCAGAGACGTGAGTGCTGCACACTGGAGGACAGGCTAACAGTTTTAAACTCTGTGACACACATTCCCTCAGGAGACTCCATTGAAGACTTCATACTAGGTAGGATGTACAGTAGATATGACTTGCCCTATCTGTTGTCAACCCTGGGGTGTCGGTCATGTGTTATAACATGGTAGACAGCCATGGGTTATAGCATGATTGACGGAGTGTCCACCGCATTTAAGCTAGTGATGTATTTACTTTTTATTATTCTGTATGTGATTGGTTTGTGTTATTGTGTATTTAATCACTTAGTGAATATATTTATTCACTAAGCCTGTGCAAGCTTATTCATTTTCAAATAGAATTCACGTTACGTTACAATAACAAAATACTATCCAAACTCAATTGTAGACTTGATGGTATTAATGAGACTGTGGATAGTGAATGATCCTTCATAAAGATGTTCATCACTTATCGTTAGCTGATCAGATCTTGGCATAAAAATGTTTGTTTGCTTGTCTGCTTGTGCAGTACATGTGCTTCTGACATAACATAAACTGCCTGGGAAATAAACAATCACAGTAACGATCCTTCGTTCCCAATGCATTTTCCATCGGACAATGTGAAGGATCTTTAAATGAATGGCGTCAACTTTTTTTTATCATCGATCGTCGGTCTTTGTGGCTCTGCGTCAAGCAGTATAAAAGGTTGTTGAGTTTATTTTTTAATTAACAGATGTCTTCAATGTGCAAACATCATCGACAGTTATGAACATGTGTTGGCTCATCCACCATCTAGGATATCAGGATGCAGAAGATCCAATTATGTTTTACTATAACTTGAGGTGAAATCATCCAAGGACTGAGGAGTAGCGAAAATGGCCCCAGTATGTATGAGTGGGTTACACCAATGCTCTCTCGAGGGAAGGTTTGCTGCATGCCAATGGTTAATGAGAATCCAAGAGCCTTGAAATATGCAAGGTGTCTGTTGTGAAACCTCCTAAAAACCCTATGAAAAATTGAGTACAATCTTCCTCCACACTTTATAGATGGAAGGCATTGAATGAAATTTGAGAAGACAATAAACCAAGAACTTTAAAAACCACTTGGCATCTTCCCATGATCTTAGGCTACTTTCACACTAACGTTTTTGCTGGATCCGGCAGGGTTCAGCAAAAACGCTTCCATTACTGATAATACAACCTTCTGCATCTGTTATGAACGGGTCCAGTTGTATTATGTTTAACATAACCAAGATGGATCCATCATGAACTCCATTGAAAGTTAATGGGGAACGGATCCGTTTTCTATTGTGTCAGATTGTGTCAGAGATGCTGTGGTTTGCCCTCCGGTATGAGAACGCAACCAAACGGAACGGAATGCATTTTGGAACACTCCGTTCTGTTCAGTTACATTTTGTCCCCATTGACAATGAATGGGGACAAAATGGAAGCATTTTTCCCAGTATTTAGACCCTATGATGGATCTGAATACCGGAAAATATTAACGCTAGTGTGAAAGTAGCTTTAATGTAGAAATTTACACTTATTTCTTGCTCACTTGTCCAGGATTAGAACAGTATGACCACTTTCTTCCATAAGCAGCACCGCCCCTGTCCGTGAGATGAGTTCACAGGTCAAAGTGAATGGGGTGAGCTGATGTGATCCTGTTTTTAGAAG
Organism: Rhinella marina; assembly: GCA_900303285.1. Taxonomy (NCBI): domain Eukaryota; kingdom Metazoa; phylum Chordata; class Amphibia; order Anura; family Bufonidae; genus Rhinella; species Rhinella marina. Next base: position 154,885 of record ONZH01004303.1, read on the forward strand.
AAACACGCTATTTCTTTTTATAATTCTGGACAACCTTTTCTGGAAATGGAAAAGGAAACAAAATAGTAGTATTGGTAAAACCAATACATAGATGAAAGATTAGCAGAATACTGTACGCCGAGATTATCCCTTTTCCCTGGAGTAAATGTGCAGTCACTCATGCTTGGTATGTGGTGATTGTGGTGGGCCGAATATCCAATTTCTTGACATGCTGTTAAATATAAGCAAACGGCAGGTCCGGAAATATATTTATTATATAATGTAAAAGACTTTGGAAACCTTTGACTAAAGTGTCACTGAAAGGGTAACATGAGCTCACAAAAATAAAATGGCTAGAGCAACGCATCCAATCAGCGGTTTCCTGACGATGTCATGTATGGTCTGAATGTGGCCTCCCCAGTTGCCTCAGCTTACTAACTGTGTTAGATGAACCCCATTCTCCCATACGATGGACTCCTGCAGTGTCTTTTGGATATACTATGGATTTCTGGAAAACGGTAAGCACCTAAAGGTATTGTTAGAAGCATAAAAAAATATTGCTTCTGCTTTAAAACTATGATATTGGTCAACCTCTAAGCGTATTTTCACATGGGTTTGAATTTACTTGGATTTCAGGGTGGATTTTGTGCAGGGCTGGACTCGCCGTAGACCCTAAGGGGAAATTTCCCAGTGGGCCAATGCCCAGGTGGCCGCCAAAGCCCTTCTCTCTGCCATTGGCCAAGTACATAACATTTTGATGCTCTCACCATTAATACTAGGAGCATCAAGTATGCATCTGGCCAGCTGCTCTCCTTAATTCGACTGAATCATCTGCCTCAGTATGGTGATAGGGAGGTATTTTAGGCTGCACTGTGGTATTTGGTTTTGCTGGGGCAGTATTTTGTGCTACACTAGGGTATTGCTGGCCCCGTCTACTTCAGATGTCCCTGCCTGCTTGTGGCTGGTGTTACCGCACCTTCTTTGAATTTGGACTCTCCTACAGCATGGGGTCACTTTTAGTTTTTTTTCCAGGGCCACTTTAAGTTCTCAGTCTGCACCTTATCTAATGGCAATATTGACATATAAATTGCATGGGTTTTTTGACATTTTTCTTCACTTTTAAAAACTGTCGGTTAAAAACTGCCTGCCTAAAAAGCCACCCAAAACCACTTGAAAATTTAAGGTGAAATTCATGGTGTGAAGAAAGCCTTAAGGTGATAAATTGCTCACATAGGTTTTTACAACAATGTAAATCAAATTATTATACAGTGTCTGGTGTGTAAGCTGCTCCTGTCAGGATGCAAATCAACACAGCGTGCACCATACAGACGCTGAACAGTCAGAAGATGCTACAAGAAATGAGCTCAGGAAAACCTGCAGAATTCTGAATGCAACTGGATGACACTTTGTTATAAATGTGAAGTTCCACAGTGATATAGTGCAATCAAATACAGTAAATGCTCGATATATATTGGCGCAAAGACAATTGTATTACATTTTAGACAAAAAGTCTTGTTACAAAGTAGATGTGGATTTGTTGTGCCTGCTGAAAAAATATCACTTGGGGCTACTCATAAGTGCATTAGCTTAGTATCTAAGTGCTCCCAGTCTTCAACCTTTAAACCCTATAGAAGGATCCGGACTTCACTGCAGGGGATACACCAGGCTACTACCTTAAATAGTCTCTGTTTAGTTGACTGCTAGCCCATCTGGGTCAAGAGACACTGGTGCAAAACACCAAGGGGTCATATTAAACTGTAATTAGGGACAGGGCGAGCTCAGAGCAGGCAGTGTAAGAGCAATCCAAAATAAGTCCAAAGGTCAGGGAAGAAAGCTCAGGTTTAATAAAGGAATAAGGTTGTGAAGGGTCAGATACAGAGACAAGCTGTAATTAGTATGAAGGAGAGTGGGCGCACAGTGGTTCAGTGGTTGGAATTGGTGCCTTGCAGCTCTGGGGTCCTAGGTTTGAATCCGACTAAGGACAACATCTGCATGAAGTTTGTATGCTCTCCCCGTGTCTGCATGGATTTTCTCTGGTTTTCTCCCACACTCCAGAGATTTTGAGCCCCACTGGGGACAGTTTGTTGCTAATGTCTGTAAAACGATGCAGAATATGTCTGCACGATATAAGTGCATAAAATAAATAAATCAAGCAAATAGCATACCTTAGCAGGAAAGTAGTCTACAAGAACCTATTGCTCAGGCATCCTCCCACAGGGGAAGATGCCTGAAATATCTAGGGGCCGATTGTCATAGTCTAGGGAGGATCAAGATGGTAATGAGTCAAAAGGAGAATGCTCCCTATGGGCGAAGACAGAGTGCAAGCAAGTAGTAGGCCTCAACCTGCATTGAGTGAATGGAGCTACACACTCCCATGCCTGTCAGGTGGGAAAAGAAGGAGCCCAACAGCCATAGACCACCTGGATACCAGCAGGAGAAGGAAGGTGAGTAGTGTAGCAGTTGTACCCGCTGAAATAGAGCCAGCAGTGAGCACAGAGCGCAATCCTAAGCCTTTGTTTTGAGGGTTACAAAATTGAGATCACATGCAATTTCAGTAGAACTCTATGGTTGCTGTGAATTCCTTGGTGTCTTGTTCACCAGTTTTGGTAACCAACATTTTTGCTTCTTCCCTATTAAAAATAGAAGTTGTGGAAACAAGTCAATGAGAGCAAAACTCTTTTTCACATAGTGTCGCAGAAAGCGATTTCTAAATTCATATTTCCTTAGCAAATATAAAACTGTTGATGGAATACAATACCCTTGGTAGAGGCGGACAGCACTCATATAAAGCTCAAAAGAAGAATGGAAACTCGTAGCTCTGCTCTGTGTTGACCACGTGAGGATATGATGTTTCCCTCCTCCTATATATAACAGTGACATGGGCTCCTCCAAGGGAAGGGGATGCACATGAGCGAGAGCACATCCCAGGGATACAACGTTACCAGCTGTCAACCCTTGTACGTCCTGCACTTCCCAGCAGGCCTTCTGATTAGCCAGGCTTTCTATGAATTCTGCATTCAAAAGAGTGAACCATGGACAGATTGATGCATTGTTGACATTTCTTTTAGAAAACCACAAATGTCATTATGGGAAAACATAAAAAGAAACACATATATTTAATTACTGCCCTATTGTACCAATAGTAAACACCCTTCATACTAAGATGTAGATTCTGAATGCTGTAACAAGGTCTTTAGTAAGGTACATGAGATGGTTTATATCCTGCCCAGATTGCTCACATGGGTGAGTTAAAAGGAATCCAGAAGGCTGCTTGGTTTCACCAAGGTATGGTTTTCTGGAGCTGGTTTATTCAGACTTTGTCTATGGGTTGGATAAAAAAAAATGGAAGATAGGATTGGTAGAAGGACCTACCATTCCACACGATTCCAGTACAGCTATTCCTCCTAGCCTATGGTATTCCTAGGTGTGGTCACTGGGATTGTTACTGGGTAATAAATAGAGGCCTCAGTCTGGGTCAGGGCCTTGAAGCTGGTAGACCTGTCTCCTGTGAAAAGTCTGATCTGCAAGGGAGTTGTACCTAGGTGAGGTAGAAACCTCTGTTTAGTGAGCGTCCAAATGGGCCAGGACTTTCATTTAATGTTTAAAGGAGTTGTCCAGGTTCAGAGCTGGATCCGGACATATCCCCTTCTTTGCCCACTCAGCTCCTCTGCTGGATCGTGCAGGGCAATGGCTTTTTTGTTTACATTTTTACACTGATAGGCTGAGGCTTCCACCTAGCAGTGTCCCCATTGTTGTCACCAGCATTGATGGGCAGGCTTTAGCGCTGCCCTAACCGCTTTACAGGCTAGGGCAGCGCTAAAGCCCGCCCATTAGTTCCGGTGACAACACCGGGCTCATTACTAGGTGGAAGCCTTCGCCTAGCTTACTCATGAAGGGCCCGATACGTCAGCAGATGTCCAGAAGAAGGCCTTGAAATGCTCCAATGCTCGTGTCAGAGGGGGCTGAGTGGGGGAAGAAATGGATATGTCCGAATTCAGCTCTGAACCCGGACAACCCCTTTAAGTATCATTTTGGTGCCGTGTTTTCACCCCAAGTGCTTGTATAACTTAAATGCCTTGTTTTGTGCTGGATACAAAATAAACACAGATCCCTACAACATGTAAAATAAAAGTTGGCCGAAATGGCCGATTTTGACCATTTCAAACGATTATTGTTTGAAAATTATATTCAAATAAGCCTTCGTCATCTCAACAAATACAAAGATGAAGTGTATACGTGGTCTACTAATGTGATAAATGTTAACTGCCTGTAAGGATCACGTTAAAACCAAACTTTATTGGATACTTTATAAAAATAGTGGTATAGTCCCATTTACATGTAACTATTCAGGCTTGGCAATAATAAAGTGCGGGGAACGTAGTAACTAATATCATATCCCCAAAGCCACTTTATTGCCACTGAAGTATATATAGGAAATGGAGAGGACCGTGGTTTTTGATGGAAGTATGGAACAGTGGACCTCATCCATAAGTTTATGGATGAGGTTCATAGATGACATCTTCATTCTATGGAATGGTACCAGGAGGAGTTTTGAGGACTTTGTAGCGGCCCTGAATATAAACAATTTAGGGCTGTTCTTCACATCCGAGGTGAGCGAGAGTCAACTCACCTTCCTGGATCTGACAATTAACAAGAGCAGGTCAGGAAAACTGGTAACCAAAGTATTCAGAAAACCAACGGCCACCAATACCCTGCTAAAATGGGAGAGCAGTCATCCTGTCCCTTTAAAACAGGGTATCCTAAGGGTCAGTATCTTAGGGTCAGACGTAATTGTTCTGAATGGGATGATTTCAGAGAGGCCTCCAATGAACTCCAGAACAGGTTTATACAAAAGGGATATCCTTGTCCTCACTTAAAAGAGCCTATCAACACGCGGCCGCATGTAATAGAGAGGACCTTTTACACCCCAAAGCACGCACACCGTCTAGCACGCTGACATGTATTATCGGCACATTTGATGTGGCACATATGGAGGTCCTCAAAGTCTTGAAAGACAATTGGGAGATCTTGAAATCAGACCCGGTAGTTGGCCCACTTGTAGGGGATTTTCCAAGTATTACCTACCGACGAGGGGCAAATTTAAGGGACAAGTTGGTCCACAGTGCTTTCAATACCCCAGTAAGAGAGACCTGGCTCCCAAATAGACCCAACGGTACTTTTCCATGCAGTGGATGTGTGGCGTGTAAAGCCATCCAAAAGGGGGACACAGTGACAAGTACGGTCACTGGATGCAGCTACAGGATCAGATCATTCATAAACTGCAAAACGATAGGGGTTGTGTATGTGTCTACATGCATCTGCAAAAAGCAATATGTGGGGAAGACCCGTCGTGAGTTTAGGAGGCGCATTGGTGAACACCTTCTAGATATTAGTAAGAAAGACGATACGCCCATTGCCCGACATATTGCAGAATGTCACCAGAATAAATTAGACTGCATCAAGTTCCAAGCGATGGAACATGTGAAAATGCCAGCAAGAGGGGGCAATGTGGATGCCCTTTTGCTAAGAAAAAGAGACACAATGGACATTCACATTGAATACATTGAAACCCCGTGGCCTAAATGACTACATATCATACACATGTTTTATAGAGAGAAAGGATGATATTGGTGTATGACTGAACATGTTATATCACTCTATTATATATAGCTCTGTCCTTACTGTGGATACAGTGTATCTTTCAGTTACCTCCTTGACAGGAGTTAATTATATTTGGTCCGTATTCTATATTATACATGGAGGCATTTGTATCTTGTTGTACTTTATTAGATCTGTGTGTGATGGTTACCCATTTTTGTAGTATTATGGACTGGCGCTTTCCCTAAATAATGTTAGCTATGATATTGTTTCTGATCTAGCATTGTTATGCCAGAAGAGGTAAATATAGGTGAGCGCCGTCCGCATAAAACTGGTGATATTCATTGTTCTGATGTCACCGCTTTGATCTATTTTCCTACATCACATATTTCCTGAAAATACTTACCGCTATTTGCGAATGCATATTCTAATAATAGGAGAGACCAATCGTTACGTTTGGGAGCGTTAATGTAAGAGAAGTGGTCCCCCGTTCTCTCCGCTCCATTGGAGGAGCGTACGCTCGCTTGATTGGTAGTATCCCTGAGGGGGTGTGGCTTAGGTCTTAAATGGAGCAGCGGGAAGCGGCCGTCTTACGGCCATCCTAGCGCCGCATGCTGCCTGCTGCATGCCCGATATCAGTGGCGTGCAGCGTTCTTGTGTGTTTTTGTTTGTTTGTTATTGTCTGTGTATGAAGTTTTGGCCCCTGATGAATAGCTGTATCTAACAGTAGAAACGCGTTGGGCTGCGGACATAACAGCACGTTATAGGTAGCGAGTGCTCTCCTGAAGGGGTTATTAAGATTATTTGAAAGAAGTTTAGCTGTATACATATTGAAAAAGCTATCTTCTGTTCTTAGTCCCCTATGTGTAGGAGAGTGGTTTGTCATATATATTATTGATAAACCAATTCTATATGAAAAGGCACACCTAAGCCATTTCCTATATATACTTCAGTGGCAATAAAGTGGCTTTGGGGATATGATATTAGTTATTACGTTCCCCGCACTTTATTATTGCCAAGCCTGAATAGTTACATGTAAGTGGGACTATACCACTATTTTTATAAAGTATCCAATAAAGTTTGGTTTTAACGTGATCCTTACAGGCAGTTATCAAGCCTTCGTCATCTGCCAAAGTTCTATCTGCCAAAAGCATGATTTTTCAGGATAGAATTGCCTAAATCTCAATGGGGCCGATTTATTAATGAAAGTGCACCACACTAATTGTCTTAAACACTTTTTGTGCTTCACTCGGCAAAGTGGGCATGGCTTAGGGAAAAGGGACAAAAAAGCGGAATTAAAGATTAAAGACATACTTGGAAAATTTTATATACAGAGCAACAGAACATACAGGGTCATACAGCCTGACATATGTACCTCTTACATCCAGTGACATCCCCTCATTAGACCTCCAAATCCCCATATCTAACCCCTATTAGACCTCCAGACCCCCAAACAGACCCCATTGGACCTCCAGACCCCCAATCAGACCCCTATTCAACTTCAACCCCCCCAATCAGACCCCATTAGACCTCCAGACCCCAAATCAGACCCCCATAAGATCTCCATGCCCCAAATAAGACACCCATTAAACCTGCAGACCAACAATGAGACCCCCATTAGACCTTCAGGCCCATTAGACCTCTTCAGACCCCCAGTCAGACCCCAAATCAGACCTCCAGACCCCTAATCAGACCTTCAGACCCCAATTAGACCTCTCAACACCCCAGTCAAACATCCAGACCCCCAGTCAGACCTCCAGACCCCCAATCAGACCTTTAGGCCCCATTAAACCTCTCAGATCCCCCATATCAGTCCTCAGATTAGACTGTAAAATAAATAAATTAACTTACCTGCTGACACGCTCTCTGTCCTGGCTCTCTTCTCAGGGCCCACGCTGCATAGTCACCTGACTGCCCGCAGCGTTAGGTCACAGTACACTCTGTACATCCTGACACTGTAGGCAGCCGGGACACAGCAGTGTGGGACCTGAGAAGAGTGAGCAGGAGGAGGGGTAAGAACAGTGCTCAGAGCGCTTCACTCCCCTGCCTCCTGCATCCTAGTGAGCGCTTCCATAATGGAAGCACTCACTAATATTCCCTTTAAAAGATGCACTGCATCTTATAAAGAGAAATATACACCACTGTGACCGCTGCGACCCCTATAGCTACGCCAGTGGACACAAGGGAGGAAGTTGTCACATAGACTCTTGAGAATCATTTATGCTTAGTTACTCATAAAGGGGCCAATCAAAAAGCTGGAAAGATGGTTGACGATCCCTAATAGCCAGTTAGTTATTTTTGACCCAGCTTTCCCAGAAACTGAATTTCTGAAATTGCCTGGAAATAATTTGCAACAAGAGGAAATATTATGCACGCCCACTCGCACACACACAAAGACATATGCAACATTCAACTTTCATCCTTGTGTCTTGAGGGTGACAGTGGTGTCTTTCTTTCAAAACAGCACTTACACAGTTAAAAAAAAAATCACTTCATTTTCCCAACACTCCCACAGCACTCCCACTCCATACTCTGTGAATGGCAGCTCCTGAAGAGTAACGCACAATATGGATGTGAATTGTCAAACTTACATTTTGCTGCAAGCCCACAGTCCTGCAGCATTGACTTCCCCTACATACAGTACATACATAGGGCTCAGAAAGCTTGTAATGGGGGAATGGGGAGGCATCATGCTCCAGTGCATGCAATTACACCTGTCCTCCTGCATGCATGTAGAACAAGCGGCGTACATCATGTAAGTGCATTGTATGTGGAGGAAGACGTCCCTGTTGTGAGCTGGGCACTGCAGTCTGGAAGCTCAGTGTATATATATGGGGAGTGGAAAGGAGAGAGAGAACAGGAGGAGCTACAGATCCCTGCAGCTGATCACACACATACACATACACTCACATACACCAACACTATCTCCATTCTTCCTAACACACACTGGCCACAATCATGATGATCCTATCACCTCCCCCAAAAAGAAAAAGGACTGGAACCAATTCATCCTGATCTCACTTCTATGCATTAACATCTTCATCAAGTCTCCAGAGGATCTTACAAAGGACACGAAGCCAAAGGCAGACCCTGAGCTGTGAGGATCATCATTAGTGCTTTTGTTCGTAACATCCCAGGAAGCTAAGAGAGTAGGTTGCTTGAAGAGAAGCAACCCACGGTGCTCCATCCTCAGATTATTGCAAGCACAGAACAGTTCTGCTCTGCTGATCTTCAGTTTGGGGGGAGGGAGGACATTGCCTCTGAAATTGCTAGGCTGGACCTCCGCTTGAACTCCTGTGCATTTTGCTCAGCGATACTTTCGATGCGAAGCTTCCTTCCTCGTACTTGACCAGCGAGAAGAAACAATTGGCTATCAGGTTCCTTCATCGTTTTTTTTAAATTATTTTATTTCTTTCATTTTCTCCTTTCTGCATGCCAACTTCTAGGCAACATCAACCCTGCAGGAGATGCTTTGCTGCAGAACCAAAGCAAAAGGGATCGGGATCTGGGGATGAGATAATGATATCATTTGTATTGTCTTTAAGAAGACAGAAATTGATACAGTAAATCAGTTTGGTATTTTGCCCGATAGGAGATCTTGATGGATGTCCATGGATTATGCGGCTTGTAGCTGAGCGTAGGGACCATTACTTTCTCCGTAATAGAAATCAAAGCTATTGAGAAAAAAATAATAAAAGGAAAACCCGGAGAAGGAAGTAAATAAAGTGACACTGATTTGCACATCCACTGAATCTGGCTGTTGTTGCTTTTTTCATATTATGTCTGCACTCCGAAGGAAATTTGGGGACGATTATCAAGTAGTCACCACTTCGTCGAGTGGTTCTGGATTTAATCAAGCTGCCCCCAAAAGGAAAAGACAGAGGTTTGTAGAAAAAAACGGCCGATGTAACGTCCAGCATGGCAACCTGGGGAGTGAGACCAGCAGATACCTCTCTGACCTCTTCACCACCCTGGTGGACCTTAAATGGCGTTGGAATCTTTTCATTTTTATTCTGACTTATACAGTAGCTTGGCTTTTTATGGCATCCATGTGGTGGGTCATTGCCTACATGAGAGGGGATCTCAATAAAGCACATGATGAAAACTACACACCTTGCGTGGCTAACGTCTACAACTTTCCATCAGCCTTTCTCTTCTTCATTGAGACTGAGGCCACCATTGGTTACGGATTCAGGTACATTACTGATAAGTGCCCGGAAGGAATTATCCTCTTCCTTTTCCAGTCCATCCTAGGTTCCATCGTTGATGCCTTTTTGATAGGTTGCATGTTCATAAAGATGTCTCAACCCAAAAAGAGAGCCGAAACTTTAATGTTCAGCGAACATGCAGTCATTTCCATGAGAGATGGCAAGCTCACCCTGATGTTCAGAGTGGGCAACCTTCGCAACAGCCATATGGTATCTGCCCAAATCCGCTGTAAATTACTCAAAGTAAGTATCAATAACTGCATTTGTTTGTCTAGAATAATGTGATGTGTCGTTTGGGAAAAAATAACTGGACATCATTACATATGGGTGTTAGGGTATGTCCTATTTCTACCATAGCTGTTAGGTTAAGACTTTGTCGTAAGTAATCACAACACCGATATAATACTACAGGCTAGATGTTAAAGGTTGAGTAGAAATGGATAAGCGGCCTGTATTTCTTGCAAACAAGCACAGTATTTGACAATGTAACCTGCACAAAAAATATCACAGTCTGTTCTTATGATTTTCACACTTGCAATTAAATCTTCTATTTCTGGAAAATATGACCTAAATCTAATTTTTACTGTCTCACGCAGCATCTGAAAGGTAGAATTAAATGTCATGCTCACTTTCACTGGGTAGATGTGAATTCTGGTCCAGTTGTGTTGTTTATATACAGTATATTGATGACAGTGTTTAGAGCAAGCTGCGGGCTACACAATGCCAGTGGGCTACTCAGAAAGGCCTGCTTTTTCCAGGGTTCCTAAATTCTAACTGAAATCCAATTGCTTTTAATTTTTTACCATTAATATCTTAATTTTTCCACCGTGAGTAAATTAGACTGAGGTTAGATCAATTTACTGTCTTCTAAAAATGTGGATGGTGCATGGCGGACGATAGCCTAGTTATCCTAGTAATCAAGCAATCATTTCTAGCTGACCTTTACTTGTACTCCAGTGTTATTAAAGTTGCTTAGTGAAAATTTCCAAGGCAAATTCTTCTACAGTCGGTTTATTATGGAGCTGTCATGGTAACACGATATCCTGATTTCTCAACACCTCGGGGGTTAATGCTGTGTACCACTTTTAGGAAACCCCCAGGTTGATTTTCTAATCTAAACTCGGCAGTGAAGACTAAGCTGGCTGCTCATTTAATCACTCATCCATCACTGTTAGACCAACAAATGTATGTTCTCCATATAACTTTCTGGCATAATGATCCCCTGGAGTCTCCTTGTTTGTTGGCTGTATTTTGCTAGGTCACTCTACAACAGTATTGATTTGTGGTGCCATCACTGTCATTTATCCTCTCCACAATCCATTTTGTTAATTCTGATCATCTCAGTTCAATAGTCAGTCCAGAAAACTGCTAATTCACATTGAACATGAGCTGTAAATGACAGCATAAGGTCAGTTTCAGGTGGCTGTATTGGAAATCCAGGTAGATCTGTAGAGCATGGTGATCTTGGGTCACTAGACTTGTTATTGGGCTGGGATTTGGACTTCCAAGGGCAGGTTTCAGGTGGCTACAATGCAGGGTCAAAACCGTAACACCTAACATTTTGCACAAGAGAACCTCCATCAAACCCTATTTGCTTTAAGTTATTGGAGTCATTGGAGGCCCTTGTATTGGAACTGTAATTCACGCACTGAAGAAAGGCTTCATGACGAACACCTGAAATCCATCCAAAAAAACATTCCACCGTTTCATTCCATTTCTTCCAAAACATTGTAGTTGCACAATTACTCTTTACACATTGGGTAAGGCCAAAATATTGTAGACTGTAGAAGCCAGTTAGATGAGTCCTGGAGGTAGATTTGACATTTTTGAGGACCTGGCCTTAAGAACTTTCATAGACCAATAAGTAACAAGACAAATGTGGGGAATCAGTAGCAATTTTCTCAGAGGGTTGTCTACCGGGCTCCTGGAAAATGTCCTGCTCTAGGCTAGGAATAGATGAAGAATTTGGAGAATATACAATGTATTTCAATCAAAGTAGATGACATGTCCAGGTTCATTATCTCATAATGCTTCAGGCTCTTCAAGTCTGTACTGCCAGCAATAGAAGTTGTTAGTGCCTTTCCCATCTCTGCTTGTAAATGTTTTACCAACATTTTTTAGCACTTATTCGAACTCCTTGAATAAAAAAAGCTAAAGTGGTTTTCCAGGGATTACACATTGTGTATCTTAATTATGTTTGATTGTGGAAAACCCACCCCCAGGACACCCTGCTGATCCAGCATAATAAAGGGGAACAGTGTCTCATCCTTACCAATGGCCATGCCTGGTGCTGCAGCTCAGTCTCCTTCATTTTGTAGATTGGATGACACCCTAAGGCCATCAATATTTGATTACCAAAGATCCTGTTAAGGATTAAGGGGTTTTCAGGGGTCAGAATATTGATGGCCTATACTCAGATAAGGTCTTCAATATCAGAGCAGTGGGGGTCTGATTCTTGGTACGCTATTCGACCAACAATGCTCAAGGGAGTCCTGGATTCTCTTAAATGTTTACATTGGTCTGTCTACTTGCACACCTTCTATCTAGTAGTAGTAGTGCAGGGTGCTTCACTTGGAAGGATCAGTGTAAAAATATAAAGAGGTCTCAGTGCTTGTAGAAGTGCTACGGCCACTTCGAGCAGCTGATTATCAAGGGTTGACCCCCAGTGATCTGATATTGATGACCTACAGTATCTTGAGGAAAGGCCTTCAATATACTCATTGCAACCCCTTTCAATCCTAGATTTTAACAGGGTTTTCCCAGTGTAAAATATTGATAAACTATACTCAGTATAGGTAACCAGTATCTGATTGTGGGGATCCAACTTACGAAACTCCCACTGACCAACTGTTTGAAGAGGCCGCCATGGCATTCCAGTGAGCACTTCTGCCTACTCACAGCATACTAAGCACAGTGACATATCTTGTACAGCAGTTATGCTTGGTATTGTAGCTCAGGCCCATTCACTTGAATGGGACTGGGCTGCGCCTAGGACGTGTGATGGATGAACAGGACCTAGGAAGAGGCTGCAGCACTCACCTTAGTACCATGACCTCTTCAAACATCTGTGGAGGTTCCGGGAATCAGATCCACACTGATCAGATATTGATAGCCTATCCTGTTGACAGGTCATCAATATTGTACTCTTAGAAACCTATTTAAACCTTAAATGTAGGCACATACATTTTTAACCCAGAGTCACATACTGTAGTTCAAATAGAATATTTGAAGAGCGGATCCTTTAAAGAGGACCCGTCTGCTCTTCTAACATGCCTGTTTTTAATACTTGCATATGCCTAAAATAACAATGCTAGAACATCGTTTTGTAGGACTGTACTTTGTGTCGTTCCTCTGTTGTTCCTCCTGGAGATATCAGAACAAATTGACAGCCGGGCGTTATCAATTCCCTTGTCAAAAAGGTGTGCCCCTACACCATCTGGCAGTGTTAGCATTGGACATCGTTCATTTGTAGGAACTAACACCCAACTGTGAATCAATTTGTTCATTTTAAAAAGGAATAGCAAAGGAAGAATGCAACGTTTTAAGAAACGATACTCCAGTGTTGTTATTACATGGGGAATGCAAGTATTTACTAAAACAGATGTGTCAGAAGAGGAGACAGATCGTCTTTAGAATTGCTTTTCTCTAGGCACACATACAAGCCAGAACACCTTCCCATAGACCGCACTGGATTCTATATGTACCGTTGTGGTGCATACATCACATCGGCAAAACAGACAAGCATTTCATACCGGAAAGGGCATTCAATTGACATCTTGCAACACTCTGAAAATCTTCACGTCTGTTCTAGAAGCCACTGTGACACTGATTATTTAACCCTTTTAGTCACCCCTGATTTCTTCTGGGAAATGGACAGGGTTGATGCGAGTTCAGGCTTTACTACTGCACCGAAGTAAATTAACAATCAGAGCGGCGCTCGCTAGATTTAGCCCTTATCCAGAGTTTATTTTTAGTATTATATAAGGTTCACTGTGCACATTATGGTTGAAAGATGATCCGTGCCTTCGAGGGTAATCTTAAATGAGAAGCAAAGTGGCAGAGGAGGTTGAAGTGCGGTGCACGATGGGAAAAATGGGGGGCTGATTTTTTGAGATGTTGATTGGCCAGTTGCTAAATGTTTTGTCACTTGAGGCTTCCGAGGTTTTTTTTTTCTTTTCTCTGCAAGGTTTTGCAAATAAGCGAAATTGTGTGCATTCCCTGAGTGCTTAATATGCTCAACACACAAATAAATCATTAAGTGCTTGTATGCCGTTCGCTTCTTAAGAGCAGTAAGCCCTTTTCGTTATCTGCATGGGGAGGGAGCACAATTAGAAAAGCTTTCGAGAACCCTGCTGTCCATTCACGTTTCAATGTGCAAGGCTTGCTTAATTATAAAATGAAGGAAGAGAGGTCTCCTGACGATCATATTACATGTCTCGGATGATTGAGGACAAGCTTGCCTCTGCTACATTAAAGAAGCTGCCTCCTCCCTGCCAACCTAGCCGGGCCTTTGAAGAGATCTATACTTGCCAGCTCCCGGCTCCTTAGATCCCAGGCTGTCTTCACCGGACATCTAGTTCTCATCTGTCAACTTATGCACTGATAGAGTCACATATGACACGGCCAATGGCTGGCCTCAGCGGTGACATGTCCCAAGTGGCACACGACCCAACAGTGATTTGTCGTTGGGGACGTGTCATCTCTGAGGTCAGTCATCAGCTGCAGTGGCACACTTGACCACATTACAGGCATGGTCCAGTGAAGACATCTTGGAAGCCGGGGAGTGGCGGGGATCAAGTGTGTGGGATGAGGGTTTAAAAAAGGTCTAGGACAACCCTTTTAGGAGGTTCTTCATGAACACTGCTGTCACATATCTCATGTTTCGCGGTCTAATAGATTTGCATTTTGGAATAGATGCTTGAGATTGTGCGACTAGCCCTTGTTGAGAGGATGGGAGTGGTAGTGGCCCTGATGAGATGTTGTGTCACGATGTGCTGCCTCAGGCCATTGCAGTGGAAAGGTGATTTAAAGACTCAGACCAGAAGTAAAAGTATAAAAGTCTCTCAGTGCTAAATATAACTTCTCAAACTTCTGGCTAACAGATGTGTGCCAGCAGTTGTGTATATAGGTGCCCACTGTGTAATGCAGGCATTGAGTTTTTCTGGCCTGGATGCTATCTAGGTGATGGGTGTCTGAACCATTGTTCCTCACCTACAGCAGGGTCTATAAAGCTGTGGTTTTCTGGTCACTTCCCTCACTAAAAACACTGTAGCCTTCAAGAAAGCCATAACTTGGGATTCTTCACTCTGTCTCTCTTCTACAAAAGAATATAGTGTTGGTACCTAAGACCCTTGAGTAAGGAGCTCAAGACTGTGCCTCTTTGCACAATATCTAAACTAGAACTCCTCCTCCTGGCAGGTAACAGAGTGCCTCATGGACCGACTGGGAACTTAAGTGGACCTGGAAAAAAATAAATAAATAAAAGTTGACTGAAAGTGTGGCAACACAAGTAGACAGGGACAACAGAAGTAGGGGGGGCAGTGATACTGTAGTGCATCACAAAATACCACCCCAACAGAGTACCACCCCAAAAAAACCAAATAGCACAATGCAGTACAAAATACTGCCCCAGCAGACATGTCAGGAGGGGGAATAGTACCTCTTTTATATGTGCTCTAAAACCTTACTCCCCCCTTCAAAAAAACTGTCCCTTTACCAGTAGATCTACGTACATTACCACAGTGCCTTCCATCCCTTAGTCATCCGCCATATCTACTTCATAACAGGCGCTTTCCTGCCTCGTTCTCTCTCAGGCCCCTATTATGTTACACCTCATGACCTCATTTAAACAGACTGCTAAATTAAGGCTAAGGGTTTACAGTACCCCTGAATCGGAGGTATCTACAATTAGGTTACGTGATTGCGTTTCTGCCAGGCACACCAGCATCAGAGTATTGGGTGGCAGGAACAGGGCAAACAACCCTGTTTCTCCCCTCTTGGTAGGAGTGGACTGGTCCTGCTTCCTGGCTTCCTGCCAGGAGGGGGATTTCAAGTCCAGACAGAGCAGAGAAAGTATGCACATGTCAGAGTTCTTACTGCAAGGGAACGTGTGTTGCTTTCCCGTGAGACCATCACTTCAGGAAGAGTATCAGAATCTTGAACACTGCTTCCAAAACAAGCCTCAGTATACAAAGACAAAAGACATCAGAGTGATCAGAAAAATCTCAATTTTACAGACTCTGCTGCAGGTGAGGGGCTACGGCTCAAACACCCATCACCTAGACTTCTTCCATGCCAGTAAAACACCAGGCCTGTATCATACAGTGGACACCTATATCCACAAGTGCCTGCTAGTGCCATTCAATTGCCACCTAACTAGCCACCATACCTCCTCATCTGGTGCCAGAAACTACTACTGCTAGAGGTACCACAAGTTATATAGAGACTATTATAGTTTTACTTCTGGCCTGCTTCTTCAAACCACCTTTCCACTGCACCGATCCCCAGGGTGCAAGTACCCGAGGAAGTATATTGTGACAGAACATCTCATCATGGCCACTACCACTCCCATCCTTTGCACCAGATCCTTAGGGGCTCACTGCACGTGGAAGTTGGAAGGGTTATTAGCAATGTGGCATGAAAAGACTAGCATTTGAGCTCTCTCAGGACTTATAATCCTATGGTGAGATCATGTGAAGATTCAGTCAGAGCAGCTGAACAGAGTCTGTGAATAGGAGATCATTTTGCACCAGACACATCGTGCATGGTGTGATTACATCCCAATGATCCTGATATCCTCTATGTACTAAAATCAGGAGCTGCAGTATACAGAATCTATCACTAGAGTCATTCATGTGTGCGCTTTGTACAACCGTCTTCCCCTGGCTGTCATTGCTTCTTAATATAACATGGACACAAATGGCAGAGCTGTGGAAATCTGTGTGAGCGAGGCTGTACTTACTCCTCTCTGCGATAGTCCCATTAGGCCAGGTTCATACAGGGCCATAAAGAAAAACAAGGCTGAAGTATTTAAGTCAGATAGTACATCTTCTTCAAAAGGAGACACGTTTTTCACAGCTTCATTTACAAAAATGCTATGTGCACAGAGCAGACCTTTTCTGCTTTCATTGTAGTGCCATGATCTGTTTTTCAGGGGTAACACACTGTTGCCAGTCTTTCTCATACAGGAGGAATAACAGAGTTATGGCACAACTGTTAAAAAAAACAAAAGAAAACAAAAAACAGACATTCCTGAATTGTTATTTTATCAGGAATGCAAGTATTTACTAAACCAGCCATATAATGGGAGCCAGCAGGTAAAACTAATGTATTTAATCAGTGCAGGGTCTTAGGGGGTGGTACACGACTCCACCCATGAGGTCAAGAACTGCCCGTGAGGTTCTGAACTAAGCATAACACACTGTATCAGTTTTTCTTGGAGCATTTTGTTAGATGAAACCTCTTCTGTGACTTATCTATGAATGATCTATGACTGATCTAATAATCTAGAACAGGCATGCTTAACCTGCGGCCCTCCAGCTGTTGCAAAGCGACAACTCCCATCATTCCCGGACAGCCTACAGCTATCAGCCAACAAAAGGGCATGGTGAGAGTTGTAGTTTTATAACAGCTGGAGGGCCGCAGGTTGAGCATTCCTGATCTAGAATATTATCTACCACCTCTCAGGTACCAAGAAGGGATTTAAAAGAATATATTTACTGTTTTCTTATATATATATATATATATTTGAATATGGAGTATGATATAATTCAGTGACCCCAGAAATCTGTACAGCAGCACAATCATTTAGTAACAGTGTTATATTCTTCCTTATACTATAGGAGAGTTGAATAAATTCCGCTGTGGGCTTATTAATGATTCTGTTTGTAGGTTCTTGCACAGTCTCTGGCTACTTATCTGCAGAACATCATTCAGTCATTTGTATGACTCCCCATCTAGAATTCAATAACAGTGTCTTTCATGAGTTATGATGGGAGATATGTAAAGTTTTAACAACCTGGTAAGATTTTAGAAGTAATTCCAGCCCCGGTATATTATTACAGAGGCTGTAAATCACCAGTTATCTGTACGATAGGGGGAATTCTGCATGTTATAGGAAAAGCAATCTATTCTGCTTAATGCTCAGAATGATCTCTAAGAGGTAGAATTGGCTGCAGTTGGTCAGTGGAGGCTTCTGCATTAAATACAGAGGTTTACAACCTCCAGGCGGAGTATTCCTCTGAAGGAGGTTTTAGAATTGAACCTTTGTAATGAAAATACATTAGTTTGTCCTTTGTTTTTTTATCTTCCCGTGAAAGCTATAGTAGCAAACACTGGACACATTGGAAAGCTTCAGATACATAACAATGGGATATTTTTCTTTACCATTCTTTCTTGAATATACACAGGTAGCAGGGGTGTAACTACCATAGCAACAGACCATGTGACTTCTATGGGGCTCAGGACAAGAGGGGCCCAGTCTTAGTTGGGATCATATCCTCTTCTACTGGAGGTGAAAACTTGGTCAGGACTCTACCCTCTAAAGAAACAACTTTTAGCAAATGAGGCCCAAGGGTCACTGAAAGGGGTCTAGGCGGAAACCCTTCTGTCCTGTGTGGGGGGCCTGGTTTGATCCTTTGCTACGGGGCCCTTACTTCTTTATGTAAGCCAATGGCTGGTAGGTAGTGCCAGGGTTCCTGGGAGGGTACAGTTTGGACACAACCCCAGTTTGCTAAATCTTCCTCTCCTTCCCCAAGGACATGAATCTAGCTCTGTAGGGGACTAAAAGTATTTAAAAAAATTGGCATTATGTGAAAATTTCTGTATGTGTTTTTTTTTTTAACAGAGTGCCATATTGTATATTATTTGGTGTTGTTGTTGCTGTATGTAGCAGAATTATATTGTCACTAACCAGAAGTATAGTAATATTATATGAGCACTGTTTGGTAGTATTACGTGAGCTGCATATGACAAAATTATAGTGTCACTAAACAGAAGTATTGCGGTATTATTTGGACACTGGTGGTTTTATGTTGGCTGTAGGTACCAGAATTACATTGTCACTAAACAGAAATATTGTGTCATAAGACCATTGTTTGGTGGTATTATGTTGGATGTATATAGCAAATTACACTGTCACTAAACAAAAGTATTGTGGTATTTTTGGGGGACTCTTTGGTGGTTTTCTGTGGGTTTCATATAGTAAAATTATATTGTCACTAAAAAGAAGTATTGTGGTATTATTTGGAGACTGTCTGATGATATTATGTGGACTTTATATGGCTGAATTATATTGTCATGAAATAGAAGTACTGAGGTATTATTTGGGAACTTTCTTGCAGTAATATGTGAGCTGTATATGTAGCAATTATGTTGTGCTATACAGAACTATTTTGCCTGACTATTATATAACTAAACAATAGTATTATGCTATTATTTGTCCATTATTTAGTGGTATAATGTGGACATTTGTATGTTGTAGGATTATATTATCTCTATTCAGCGGTATTATGGCATCATTTGGGCGGAAATCGTAAGAAAGAGGGTTTTGCAGAGAGCCCTATTTATATACTGTATAGCTGACATGTCTGGCTGGTTAGTTTGAATCATACCTTGTACGTTACCTTTGGTATGGTAAACTAGATTGACTTAGAGCATGATGTATATTACAAGTATATTACAAGTATATAGCGCTTGACTACCACTAGCATACGGTGCTGAAATAATATTGTCAGATTGTTACCTAAGTGCTGCCTAATCAATAAACTAGGGAATATTGCCAAGGATTTGACACTAAACCTCAGATGAATATGATGTATGACATAAACTATCATCCATTACTGAGCTTCAAACAATTGCTGAGGGACCTTATGGGTTGAAGAAGTTGTCAGGAATTAGAAAAAAAATACGTTTTCTAGAGACAGCACCACTGTGGTCCAGTGGCTGTGAACGGTATTGCAATTTATCCATAGTCAGGAGAATGAGGCAGTTGTAGCAGAAGAACACATGATGTAGACAGATCATTGGTCTGCATGAATGTAACTAGAGATGAGCGAATCGAATCCAACAAAGTGGAATTCGATCTGAATTTCAGGATAAATTAGATTTGCCGCAAAGCCAAATTTCCTCGTGCTTCGTGGTAGCGAATCTATTTAAGCTGAAATAGTGTAAAAAGCAAAAAAAAAAAAATCATACAGACATTCATACTTACCTACTAGAGATGAGCGAGCACTAAAATGCTCGGGTGCTCGTTATTCGAGTTGAACTTTTCCCGATGCTCGGGTACTCGTTTCGAATAACGAACCCCATTGAAGTCAATGGGAGACTCGAGCATTTTTGCAGGGGACCAAGGCTCTGCCTAGGGAAGGCTGGGTAAACCTGGAAACCTCAGAAAATGATGGAAACACCACGGAAATGGACAGGAAACAGCAGGGGCAGCATGCATGGATGCCTCTAAGGCTGCCTAATCCCACCATTACCCCAAATTCTCCTAGTGGGGCATGTGTGGAATCGATTCTTCTCAGTTTAAAATCGTATATGTCCCCTATCTTGGGACCATATATTTAATGGATTTTTCGAACACGGAAAAGGAAAAAGAGCTTGCTCTGGCCAGGGGAGTGTCTTTTCTACTGCAGCTAAGGGGACGTGTCCATGCTCTGCCTATCACAGGTCAGGAGCCAATTAAAAGAGGAACAAACAAAAATCAGTATAATATCTAATACGTCCCCTATCCGGGTAAATTGTTTGGAGAGAGGGCCTGTAGGTGGGGGCAGGGCTGGGGGAAGGAGGTTGAGCTGGAAGAGCCAGAGGAGTGCCCCCTTGGCTAGCATGTGTGGTGGTGACAACAGCCGGATGGAGTTCGAATAACGACGCAGGACCCCAACTTAAAAATTTAGCATCAACCGGTACAGTTGTAAATTATGAGCTTGATCAAGTGTGGCATGTGTTCTATGTATACTACTCAGTTTAATACCGTATATGGCACCTATCCGAAAAAATAGTTTGGAGAGAGAGAAAGAGAGGAAAAAGTCATAAATTGTTTGGAGAGAGGGCCTGTAGGTGGGGGGGCAGGCTGGGGTGAAGGAGGTTAAGCTGGAAGAGCCAAAGGAGTGCCCCCCTGGGCTAGCGTGTGTGGTGGTGACAACAGCCGGATGTAGTCAGAATGACGACGCAGGACCCCAACTTAAAAATTTAGCATCAACCAGTACAGTTGTAAATTATGAGCTTGATCAAGTGTGGCATGTGTTCTATGTATACTACTCAGTTTAATACCGTATATGGCAGCTATCCAGAAAAATAGTTTGGAGAGAGAGAAAGAGAGGAAAAAGACGTAAATTGTTTGGAGAGAGGGCCTGTAGGTGGACCTCCGGAAAAATTGTTTAGAGAGAGGGCCTGTAGGTGGACCTCTGGAAAAATTGTTTGGAGAGAGGGCCTGTAGGTGGACCTCCAGAAAAAATTATTTAGAGAGAGGGCCTGTAGGTGGACCTCCGGAAAAATTGTTTGGCGAGAGGGCCTGTAGGTGGACCTCTGGAAAAATTGTTTGGAGAGAGGGCCTGTAGGTGGACCTCCAGAAAAATTATTTAGAGAGAGGGCCTGTAGGTTGACCTCCGGAAAAATTGTTTGAAGAGAGGGCCTGTAGGGGGCCCTCCTGAAAAATTGTGGTAAAAGAGTGCCAGTTGGACCTCTAAAAAATGGCGTTTTTTTGGTCAGCGTTAGGCAATTACGACACGGAGGAGGAGGATGAGTAGGAGGAGTAGAGAAGAGGAATCGGATACATAAGTAATGTAAATCTTTAGCTGCTTTCCCCCGGAGGAGATTTGAATTCCGGTGAAATCCATGCTTTGTTCATTTTAATAAGCATCAACCTGTAAGCGCTGTCATTTGACAGGCGTGTACGCTTATCAGTGATGACGCCACCAGCTGCACTGAATACCCGCTCTGACAGCACGCTAGCAGCAGGGCAGGCCAGCACCTCCAAGGCGTACAGCGCCAGTTCAGGCCACGTGTCCAGCTTTGAAACCCAGTAGTTGCATGGAGCAGAGTGATCGCTACGGACGTTGGTATGGTCAGCTAGGTACTCCCTCACCATCTTTCTGTACAGCTCCCCCCTACTCTGCCTAGACTGGGGACAGGTGACAGTGTCTTGCTGGGGTGACATAAAACTGGCAAAGGCCTTGGAGAGCGTTCCCCTGCCAGTGCTGGACAAGCTGCCTGCTCGCCTCCTCTCCCCCGCTACTTGGCCCACAGAACCATGCCCTCTGCCGCTAGCGGCGTCAGATGGGAAGGATTGTTTCAGCTTGTGCACCAGGGCCTGTTGATAGCTATTCCCTCTCAGACTCCCTTCCTCTGCAGGGATGAGAGTGGAAAGGTTCTGCTTGTACCGTGGGTCCAGGAGAGTGAACACCCAGTAATCGGTGTTTGAAAAAATGCTTCTAACGCGAGGGTCACGGGATAGGCAGCCTAACATGAAGTCTGCCATGTGCGCCAGAGTCCCAACATGCAAGAATTCCCTCTCCTCACTGGCCTGACTCTCCATTTCCTCCTCCTCCTCCTCCTCTTCAGCCCATACACGCTCAAGAGTTAAGAAGGACTGAGCACTGGTACCCTCTTCTGTCTCGCAGACATTCTCCTCCTCTTCCTCCTCATCCTCATCCCCCTCCTCCGATACACACTGAGAAACAGACCGGAGGGTGCTCTGGCTATCAAGCGACGTATCTTCCTCCACCGTCTCTTGTGACAAGCGCAAAACATCCGACTTGATGCCGAGCAGTGAGTTTTTCAACAGGCAAAGCAGCGGGATGGTGAGGCTGATAATGGCGGCTTCGCCGCTGACCATCTGTGTTAACTCCTCAAAGTTGCTCAACACCTGGCAGATATCAGACATCCACGTCCACGCCTCATTGTAGACTTGAGGAATCTGACTGACCTGACTACCAGTTCTGGTGGAAGTTGACATCTGGCAGTCTACAATCGCTCTGCGCTGCTGGTAAACTCTGGATAACATGTTTAATGTGGAATTCCATCTCGTGGGCACGTCGCACAACAGTCGGTGAGCGGGCAGTTGTAGGCGGCGCTGCGCTGCCCTGAGAGTCGCAGCATCTGTGGTGGACTTGCGGAAATGCGCACAGATGCGGCGCACCTTGGTGAGCAAATCAGACAGATTGGGGTATGTCTTGAGGAACCCGCTGAACTATTAGATTGAACACGTGGGCCAGGCATGGCACATGTGTCAGTCTGCCGAGTTGCAGAGCCGCCACCAGGTTAAGCCCGTTGTCACACACAACCATGCCTGGCTTGAGGTTCAGCGGTGCCAGCCACACATCGATCTGCGCCGTGATGCCCTGTAAAAGCTTTTGGGCTGTGTGCCTTTTGTCACCTAAGCTCAGCAGTTTGAGCACCGCCTGCTGGCGCTTACCCACGGCACTGCTGCTGCGCCTAGAGCTACCGACTGAAGGCGCCGTGCCCACGGATGGTAATTCGGAGGTGGAGGAGGAGGAGGGGTCGGAGGAGGAGGCATAGTACGTCTGAGAGACCGTGACCGAGGTAGGCCCCGCAATCCTCGGTGTGGGCAGGGCCCCAGGGTCAGTCTCGGTCCCAGCCTCCACCAAGTTAACCCAATGTGCCGTCAGTGAGATATAGTGTCCCTGCCCGGCAGCACTTGTCCACGTGTCCATGGTTAGGTGGACCTTCTCAGAAACAGCGTTGGTCAGGGCACGGATGATGTTCTGTGACACGTGCTGGTGTAGGGCTGGGACGGCACATCGGGAAAAAAATAGTGGCGGCTGGGGACCGAATACCGAGGGGCAGCCACTGCCATGAGATTGCGAAAGGCCTTGGTCTCTACCAGCCTATAGGGCAGCATCTCCAGGCTCAGCAATTTGGAGATGTGGACGTTGAGGGCTTGGGCATGTGGGTGGGTGGAACTGTATTTCCTCTTGCGCTCCAGCGTCTGCTGTGTGGTTTTCCGGCGGGAGGCGCTCGTGCCGGGGTCCTGGGCAGGGGGTTGACTAGCAGAGGCAGCGAGTGACACAGGGGAAGGAGCAGTGGTGTGACCCACAGGAGGTGGTGAACGGCCTTGGTTCCATTGAGTGGGGTGTTTAGCACTCATATGCCTGCGAATGCTGGTGGTGGTTAGGCTAGTAGTGGTGGCACCCCAGATGATCCTGGTGTGGCACAGGTTGCACACCACAGTCCGTCGGTCATCCTCACTTTCTTTAAAGAACCTCCAGACTTGCGAACATCTAGGCCTCGCCACGGGAGCTTCACTACGTGAAACAGTTGCTGCTGATGCACCAGCTCTGGCCCTGCTTCTCCCTCTGGCCACACCACTGCCTCTTCCAACCTGTTCTGGTGCAGCACTCGCCTCCGCCTCAGAAGCACTGTCTTCACTCGGCTTATCAACCCAGCTTGGGTCAGTCACATCGTCATCCTCCGATTCCTCAGTCTGCTCCCCCCTCGGACTTCCTGCCCTGACAACAACTTCACCACTGTCTGACAACGTGTCTCCTCATCGTCCGACACCTCTTTACAAACTTCTTCCACTAAGTCAATATTGTCATCATCATCATCACCCACAGACTGCGACAGTTGGAAAACTTGGGCATCGGGAACGAGGTCAGCAGCAACCTGAGAAGTGGTTTGTGACTCTGGGAAGGGTCCAGAAAACAGTTCCTGAGAGTATGCTGGATCGCATTCCAAATTTTCCTGGGAGGGGGTAGACTGGGGGGAAGGAGGTTGAGGTGGAGGAGCCAGAGGAGTGCTCCCTTGGGTAACGTGGGTGGACTGCGTGGAAGACTGACTGGTGGACAAATTACTTGAAGCATTGTCCGCAATCCACGACATCAGCTGTTCGCACTGTTGTGGTTTCAACAGTCCTCTACCACGTGTCCCTGTAAGTTGAGACATGAAGCTAGGGAGTGTAGCTCTGCGGCGTTCCCCTGCTCCCTCATCAGCAGGTGCTGTCTCACCCTGCCCAGGACCATGGCCTCTGCCCCCTGCAGTAATTGAATGCCCACGCCTACACCCTCGTCCTCGACCCTTAGCCCTGGGGTTCAACATTTTCTGTATATAAGTGTATTATATAAAAAAATAAAATAAATGGGCCTGCTGTACTGCAACCCACAAACTTGTTTAGTCTGAACAAGTGAATATATAGGTGGATAAGTTAGATCAAAATTACGTATGTTATTACGTACCGTGCAGTATGGAGCAATTACATAGAAACTATTAGATTAGGCAGACTTGGTCTGCTTAGTTGCAACCCAGACAAATGTCGCACAGAGATTTTTGTGATCTAGCTGTATGAGTGAGAGCAAGGTTTAATTAAGTGACGTACAGAATGTGTCACCTGGACAGAAAATACTGATTGTAGTGAGTGGACAGCTGAACTGTGACACACAGAATGGTTCCACGCAGCTGTGTGAAATGGATTTGTATCACTGAGATAAAACAACAAAAAAACTATTTTTATTATATCTTTTTTTTTTTTTAACGTGACGTGCAGAAACTATCAGAGAGCTAACTCAGCCCCGGCTGACAGTGGCTATTTTGACTGCAACCCAGACAAATGTCGCACAGAGATTTTTGTGATCTAGCTGTATATGTGAGAGCAAAAGACCTGGTTTAATTAAGTGACGTACAGAATGTGTCACCTGGACAGAAAATACGGATTGTAGTGAGTGGACAGCTGAACTTTGACACACAGAATGGTTCCACACTGCTGTATGAAATGGATTTGTATCACTGAGATAGAACAATAAAAAAAAGGGTTATATATGGCGATAGCTGCACTACTAGTGCCAGCCAGCCAGCCAAGCCAGGAGACAAAAAAAAATTTCTTGTAGCCCTTAGAAGGGCTGTTGGGTTCTTGTGAGATCACTCCTGCCTAACAAAGAACTAAATGCAGGCCCTAACACTCTCCCTGAAATGCAGCAGCTCTATACCTAACGACATCCAGACAGCATCGGAGCCGAGCACCGCGGGCAGTCACTAGTATATTCCAGGGTCACCTGATCAGGCCAGCCAACCCCTGCTATCGACATGTAAGGGCCCCACGTGATGCTGGGTGTACCGCAGAGTCTCCTGGCTTGTGATTGGCTGAGTTTATAGGCGCCAAAAATGCACAATGCGGAAGTTGCCATTTCCTCTAGCATGGCGAGATATTCGTCCGAACAGCGAGCACTTACGAGTACCGTAATACTCGAACGAGCACCAAGCTCGGATGAGTATGCTCGCTCATCTCTATTACCTACATATCATACATACATACATTCATCATGCATACATACATACATACATACATTCATACATACATACATACATACATACATTCATACTTACCTCCTCCATTTGCTCGGGATGGGCCGGTAGCCACCATCATGATTGAAGATCTCGGGCCAAAATCTCGAGCATAGTGACATATGACGTCACTGCACTGGCCAGCATGATCTCGGGCCACACAAGATTTTGTGCAAGATCTTCAAGCAAGATGGCGGCAGCCGGCCCGTCTCGAGCAAATGAAGGCGGTAAGTATGATTTAATTTGTTTTAATGTTCATTTTACACTGGATTATTACTCTGAGATGCCGCGATCATGTATGAAGCGGCATCTGAGCAGTACAATGATGTGGGGCGGTGCTAACGCAGCTCCCTGTCATTGCACCCGCTACTTACAAAAAATGCTCTTTGTAGTGAAGTAATTTGTCACAAAGATAATTTTTTTTCCGCAAAATTCGGCGAAGCAGCCAAATCGAATTTTCTAAAACTTTGCTCATCTTTACATGTAGCATATAGTAAGTGTCATAATATATAATAAGTGCCCATGTAAACAATTTAGGAAAGACATAGCTGCTTTTTGTGTTTTATGTTTTTACATAAAAACCTGGCGCGGCACATGGATTGTTTGAGTGCAGGAAGAAGTGATTGGTGAGGGGGTGGCTGCTCATAAACTTAAACACTTCTTCCATTTTAATTCCGCTCTTCGATTATGACTAATACAAAATCATATTGTCATTTTCTGTACAATAGTCACTTTCTGTCATCCGAAAACTGAATTACCATATGGGAATACATATGTTTATACACATTGTAACAGGTCCAAGTCCATACTGTTATGTTTCCCACACTTTTCCCTGTATAACTATAAATATATTGTGAATATTTTGTATGATCATTTATGTGGTGGGTGATTGGATAAGCTCTGGAGCTCCCTCTAGTGGTGGCTGTGGGCAGTTAGAATGTTCACTTTTATGCCCACTGTCTATGCAGGGGATATGGAGCTCTGTATTATAAAAACACAATATTGATAGCTATAAATATACAGTATATTGAGAAACTGATCAGCACAGAATTTTGGACTTGAACCACATGATGATTGAGATGCACTTTAAGTTAAACATGTTCCTCGTTAGGTGCTTCCTTATGCTTCTGACACAAATAATTATATGCTGCACAGGCCATGCTATGCTTGCAACAATTTCTACAGCAGGCAGTAAGCTATCACCCAATAGATACTCCTCCTGACCTCCCTGTACACATGCACACTCGGCTCTTCTCTGAAAATTATGAACAGCCCTTGCAAATTTGTCACTATTAGTAACTATGCTACTTATGCCAATACTACCTGCTATTTATTATTCTTTATATCTATTTATTCTTTGCATTACTGCAGCATTAAAAGGGTAATGCCACAGGCTAGGGGATAACTAACTGATAGCTAGTGGTCCGACCACTGGGTTCCTCACCGATCTTGAGAACGGGGGTCTCCAGGTTGAGCATGCGCACTACCGCTCCATTCATTCTCTATGGGACTGTCGGAGATATGGGACTGGTGAAGTACAGCACTTGGCTATTTTCCATGATCCCATAGAAAATGAACGGATCGGCAGGGCACATGCTTGACCTGCCACTCCATCAGATCTGGGAAAAGAGACCCCGATTCTTGGGATTGCTGGGGGTCCAAGTGTTTGGACCAATCTGTTAGTTATAACTCGCAAACTTGGCACAAGTGCATTTTACTGTTAACTGACCCCTGCAGACCCCCTTCCTGTGGTGTACATGACGGTGAAGAACCACAAGGCCATCAGCACCAAGGCAGCAGGAGATATACAGGATGTGCAGTATTAGAACTTAGCTGTTTTCTTACAGCAACAGCTCCACACCTTTCTATAGGTCGTGTCTGGTATTGCAGCTCAAAACAATTGAAACCAATGGAGCTGAGTGACACATATCCTGTGGTCAAACGCGATGCCATTTTTTAAAAAAGCAGCCATGTTTTTCTAGTCCAGTACAATGCCTATAAAATGTTATTATTGTTTTTTGTTATTTTTTGCAAGCATAGAAAAGCCCCACAATGTTTAGGTAGTGCACCCTGTATATTAGATCTTAGCGTGTTAATATGAAAGACAACCCAGAAGAATAGATGTGTCTGATATAATTGAAAATGTCCGATTTTAGCAGTGATGTTGTGTGATGTCAGCTTGTCATGAAAACTGCCGTCCGGGTGTTAATCTTCTTCTCTCTTCTGTATCTGCAGTCTCGGCAGACACCGGAGGGCGAGTTTCTCCCCCTCGATCAACTTGAACTAGACGTAGGATTTAGCACAGGGGCGGATCAGCTTTTTCTGGTTTCTCCTCTTACAATCTGCCATGTGATTGACGAAAAAAGCCCCTTCTATGACCTTTCTCAGCGGTCCATGCAGACGGAGCAGTTTGAAATCGTCGTCATCCTTGAAGGGATCGTGGAAACTACCGGTAAGTCGTCTTCTATTTTCCTAATATATGCATACAATGTTACTGCTGACCTCATGCTTAGTTATTATTCCTGTCCTATCTGAGTATTCTGCTGCTAGTCCAGATTCATAGTCTTGTATTACAGCCACAACTCTTGCACATGACATTGCGCATTGCGCAATGCGGACCCATTAATTTCAATGGGGTCACAAAAATTGCGGACAGCACACCATGTAATGTCCGCATCCATATGTCTGAATGTCCGTCTCGCAAAAAAAAAAAAAGAATGGAAAATGTCTCACTCATGTCAGTTTTTCAGACAATAGGGGTGGTGGCGGAAAATGTGGGATTCACACGGCTTGTACCTGTACTGTGCAGATTTGCGGACACAAAGTATATACGGTCGTGTGCATGAGGCCTTAAACCTCATGTGCAAGCAGAAACCATATTGTTGGCCGCTTAGCTCCTTCTGAGGCTTTCTAGACCCAATATATGGTATTTGATGGAGCGATGTACTTGCGAAAAATCTCCTTACGACTAGGGATGAGTGAACCTGAACTGCAAAGTTTGGGTTTGTACTGAAATTTGCGCATTCAGGTATCTGCACCCGAACCTGGACTTTTTTAGTAAAAAAGTCCGGGTTCGGGTTCGGTGTTCAAGTATTTTTTGAATTACTTTATTATTTTCCGATATGCCATGGTTATATTGGAAAATAATGGCATTCTTGCGACGGAACGCAAAATGGAAACCTTTAGAGGCATTCCGTTTTGCATTTCGTCATAATAGAAGTCTATGGGCACATACCGGTTCCGTCCTGGTTTCCTTTATGCAGGGCGGATGTCATTATTTTCTGATATAACTATGCTATAATGGAAAATAATAAAGTGACATTTGGGTCCCCATTGCCTTCAATGAGGTTCGGGTCAAGTGCGGGTCAAGTTCAGGTCCCGAACCCGAACTTTGACCTGAAGTTTGGCCGAACCCAGCGAACCCAAACTTCCTCGGGTTCGCTCATCCCTACTTACGACCATCAAAATAGCTGAAAACCAGATTTGGGAATCATGAGATATTCATGGAAACACAATTTGAGATGATGCAACCAAAATATTCTTGTAAATTCTCTTTTTTTAAATATATGCAAGCAATCACTAGCATAAGAAGTCAAAATATAATTGAGTTACAACACTCAAATTGAAACAAAAATAAGGATGAGATAAAGATGCAACCATAATATTCTACTTAGCATAAGAATAAGGGATTGGGTTATTTTTTCTGGGACGAATGTTGTAGATTGGTTGTCAATTATCTTCGCTGATGAAATCAGTAGGAGGCGACAATGAGCATGGGGAAAAGAATTCACCAAAGTTAAAGAGCTTCTGTCAGCAGGATCAACCTTATAATGCCTGCTGAACGTGCTGATTAAAACCATACTTTCTCCTCTTGTTCCTCTACTGCATTGTTTTTTTAAATATGCTAATTAGTAATTAAGTGCAATGAGGGCAGTCCCTAGCCACCCGATGCACCTTAGTTCCTCCTCCCTTAGTTCCTCCCTAAGTACCCCCTAAGTACCCCATCGACCTGACCCTGTCAACCAAGTGGGACGAGGGGATGTCCAGGGAGGCAGAGGGGAGGAACTAAGGTGCACCAAGTGGCTATGACCTGCCTTCAGTGCAATTAAGCACTCATTAGCATATTTCTAAAATATATGTCTCCTAAAGGCAGCAAATTGTTGGAATAAAGGGCATGTTTTTAATCAGCAGCATCAGCCCTACCAGGCATTATGGCTAGTTTAATAGGGACGATGCTGCTGATAATGCCCCTTAAAAAAATAAAAATGAAGTCAGCTCTCAGGCTTTAAGCATGATGGGAATTAAATTTAGGATGCATTAAAAATATATAATCAAATGACTGAAAATTTTTAAGATAATGATGTCACATAATTACCCTAAAAGATATGTGTATATTTTTTAAATTATTTTCTCTGTAGGTGAAAGGGAAAATGTGATGTAAGGCGTCAGGCGAGCTGATTTTTAGCAATGGGTTATAATGTTTTGCTTTGTTTGTTTGTTTCTTTTTGTTATTAAACCAAGGAAAATGGTGTCTGTGATTATAGATTTGGCCTTAATTTGTACTTACTGTGGCAGAACTGGTCGGACTGGGATATGACTGGTTTGGTCATCATGATGTTGTTATTGTGTTTTTGTATATGTTTGGCTTTAAAAGCCAAAATTTGATCTTTTTGTCACTAGTGATTGCTAATTATTTTCTCTCTTTTGTTAATGTGCAATGCTATTCAGAGCAGAGATGAATAAAAGTACCTAAAGGGGGATTATTATTATTATTTATTTCATATCTATCTATCTATCTATCTATCTATCTATCTATCTATCTATCTATCTTTCTATTATCTATCTATATATCTATCTATTATCTATCTATCTATCTATCATCTATCTATCTATCTATCTATCTATCTTTCTATTATCTATCTATCTATCTATCTATCTATCTATTATCTATCTATCTATCTATCTATCTATCTATCTATCTATCTATCTATCTTTCTATTATCTATCTATATATCTATCTATTATCTATCTATCTATCATCTATCTATCTATCTATCTATCTTTCTATTATCTATCTATCTATCTATCTATCTATCTATCTATCTATCTATCTATTATCTATCTATCTATCTATCTATCTCCTATCTATCTATCTATCTATCTTTCTATTAGCTATCTATCTATCTATCTATCTATCTATCTACCTATCTGTCTTTCTATTATCTATCTACCTATCATCTATGTATCTATTATCTACTGTATCATCTATCTTCAATATTCTCAAGGACACAAGATGCATTACCCTACTTTTCTTCCCCAGTCTTTGGTCTGACACTCACTTCTCCAGTATCTATTTGGTTAAAATTTCTTACGAATCCAGTTTGGCACATCCCCTGCACCAGTCATGCTGTAATAAACAATGGCTAATTACTTTTATGTAGCAAAGCTAGAGTGATTTAGTTGTGTTGTATTTCAGTGCATCTTGCTCATACCATCTGCTTTGAATTTAATTTCTTATGACTAGTCCCAAGGTTGAAAAGTCTGGATGAAGATATTCATTTACATATTTTAGTTTTTTTTTTTTTTTACAAAACACCTTTTTAGAAAATACAGTAAATTCTACTGACTGCAGGATGTTGGAGAGCTGATATTGTAGTCGTGCGCCTTATGTATCAGTTGGGCCAGTGTCTTCCTGACAATATCCTCTAAGAATACCAAGAACGAGCTGATCCCTTTTTCCTGATATTTGCAGCATGTCACTAACTCATCAGCCACACATGAAAAATTGTCACTTGTATTGATATTAGAAAAGTAGCAGTTTATTGCGAAGGATCGACTGAAATGTAATGTTTGTCATTACTTTTATTTGTCATTGTCTATTTAACATCCTATTGGCAATATAACTATTGTAGAATCACAGGGACATAGCTATCAGGGGGTCCTGAGGTAGCAGTCGTAGCTAGATCTTGGTATCACATAAGATAATCTCTTAATAATATAAAAATGAGTTTCTGTCTGTCTGTCTGTCTGTTCTCTATGCGCGACCAAACTACTGGACCGATTTTCACCAAATTCGGCACACAGGTACATCAGGTGTCCGGGAAGGTTTTAGACCAGGTCTCATCTCTCTAGGACATACCGTTCCTGAGATATTCCCAAAATATGATCTCCATTAGCCAACATTACAACTGGGAGCTTTGGTTTTAAACTCCAACTGCCATTCTCTGCAAAGGCACACACAGGGAGGGAGTTTCCATAACAACCAGGTAATTATCAGCAGCTGAGGATCTCATCCATTTCTATTTACTGACACTGTTAAAGGTATTCCGGTTACCATAAATATAACTTATGTGTTTTTCTATTACTACAGTTCAGTAGTAATAAAAGATGTTTTCCTCCACTGCTGCCCATTGCGTGGCCTCATAAATAAGCATGGTATTGACCTTTAATTCAGGCCACCCTAAAAGAAGTACTTAAAACCCCCGCCCCAGGTCTCACTAAGCCACACCCCCAACTCTGTCAGGCCACACCCCCTTTCACTCCGCAGCCAACAGGGATTGAAAAAATAAAGGTAAAAATCAACTTCTGTCAGCTGCAGGGATGGGTGGGAGGTTGACTTTCTTTCTGCAACGACACACAGAAACATTAAATGAAATAGATTAAATACACCCATGTGAAGCGTCTTGCTAATCCACGCCCCCGACTCTGTCAGGTTACGCCCCCTCCCACTCCGCAGCCAACGGGGATTTGAAAAAATAAAGGTAAAAATAAACTTCTGTTGCTGCAGGGGTGGGAGGGTGAATTTCTCTCTGCAATGACACACAAAAATTTTAGATAAATAGACTAATTATAGACTACAACTGTTCAAATCGTCTTGCTAAGTCACGCCCCCAACTCTGTCAGACCACACCCCCTCTCACTCTGCAGCCATTCTGCAACGACACACAGAAACATTAAATGAAATAGATTAAATCACCTATGCGAAGCGCTTTGCTAAGCCACACCCCCAACTCTGTCAGGTCACGCCCCCTCCCACTCCGCAGCCAACAGAGATTGAAAGAATGAAGGGAAAAATAAACTTCTGTCAGCTGCAGGGGTGGGAGGGTGAATTTCTCTCTGCAATGACACACAAAATTTTAGATGAAATAGACTAATTTCAGACTACAACCGTTCGAAGCATCTTGATAATCCACACCCCCAACTCTGCCAGGCCACGCCCCCTCCCACTCCGCAGGCAACGGGGATTGAAAAAATGAAGGTAAAAATCAACTTCTGTCAGCTGCAGGGGCGGGAGGGAAGTTGGATTTCTTTCTGCAACAACATACAGAAACATTAAATGAAATAGATTAAATATACCCGTGCAAAGCAATGTTTTCTTCCACTGTTACCCATGGCGTGTCCTCATAAATTACCATGGCATCGACCTGTAATTCTGGCCACCATCAAAAGAAGGACTTAAAACCCCGCCCCAGGTCTTGCAACGTCTTGCCCCCGACTCAGTCAGGCCATGACCCCTCCCACTCCGCAGCCAATGGAGATTGAACAATTGAAGGTAAAAATCAACATCTGTCAGCTGCAGGGATGGGAGGGAGGATGACTTTCTCTCTGCAACGACACACAGAAACATTCAATGAAATAGATGAAATATACCCAGGCGAAGCCGGGTCTTTCTGCTAGTAGTATTATAAATGGCAGATTAAAGGAGGGGGGAACAAGGAGATTTAAAGGGATCATATATATTTGCACCAATCAGCCTGTAACAGGAAATAGCACAAATATAGTGTTTAAATATGCAGTGCATTTATTAATATTGACTATGTGTATGTCACAAATATCTTAGAGATTAGACACATTCACAATGTACAGAAATACATTACACCAATAGCACTATTGAACCATGACCTCTATCCTCACAAACATTGTCATTTGTAGTTACATTACTGCACATTTTTACTATAGGACCATTAATAATACTCATAATATTAAGACATTACTAAATAACATTAATAATTGTTGATTAGATATCAATTAATTTGGTAGCAAATTGGTAATTATAGCATTATTATTATTATTATTATTATTATTATTCTTATTATTATTACTACTATTTTTATTCTTTATTATATTAGTTATATTGTAATAGTAGTAGTTATTGCTTTGCAAATGGTGAGTAGGACCTGATTAAAGGGTATAATGTCTTCAGAATGTGCAGTATCAATATCAGATCAAAGAGGGCCTGACTCTAGTCTGACTCCACCCTATAATTCCAATAATTAGCTGGTGCCAGTTAACATTGGAGGGGCTGCGGCAATAGTAGAAGCAGTGCACCCCTTTTAAACAGCTGATTATTGGGGGTACCTTGAGTTTGACCTTCACCAATCTGACATTGATGAATTTTCCTGGGAATAGGCCATCAAAATAGTGAAGCTGGAAAACACGTCTTTCTGTTTGCATCAACATCCTTCAAAATAATCATTTATGAGGGTGGCGGTAATTTTGTAATGTGTTTCTTTTCCCTTTATTGCTCCTATCTCCTGTTCTGGGCTGTGGTCATATGACCATGTCCATGCAGCTCTTCCCTATTTCCTGTGATGTTATGTCCATGGGCGGGGCAGTGATAGGGGAGTGTCTATGTAACTAGCTGGGTGGGAGGAGCTATAAACTGGCTGGGTGTTGTTTAGAGCAGTGCTGGAGCTGTGGAAGAGGAAGGAGAAGTGCATCATGGGTTTGGTTGGATACAAGAATAGTAAGTGCTACATACAGGATGGAAACAAACCAGAGGGATTGGTTTACATGATGAAACTGGTCAGGTGAGCCCAAATTGGAAAAGAAACAGGATAGAGAAGATATACATTAGAATATTTGTTAAAAACCATAGTAATCTCAGAAAACCTATTTAAAGTCTTTGTAGAACTGTATTTCTCATCAGACAGGATCCAAATACCCTACTATATGGTGCCCAAATAATGTTGCTATGTAGTGCCAACATAATACCACACAGTGTCAAAACAATACTGCCATGCAAAGTAAAAACAACAGTGACGGACCCGTCAGCTTTTTTTGTGGAATGCTTCCGGACCTCAGAGGTTTTATTGTGATCAGTTCTGGAATAAACAGGGCAATGGAGATCCTTGGGTAATGGAAACCCTGAAGCAATTACCCAATTTGCACTTGATTTTGCCACAAAAAATAAAGGAATTAATATTCTTACATCCAATATTCTTGGATGTAAAGATGTAATTTAGTTATGTTTGTTTTTGTTTGTGTGCTCTGTGGTTTAGGCAACACATGTGGTATCTCCCAATATATAGAATTCTAACAGAGAACTGCAAGTTAATGTGATATCTGACAAAACTGGAGGCACTGAGCAGAAATAAAACAATAATTAAGGAGAAAAGTCATATATTGCTTTACCCTTACAAGGTCATTTTAGATATTTTTCTTTATCTACTGAATAGTCTAGAACAGGGGTATAGCTATAGGGGGTGCAGAGGTAGCAGTTGCTACCGGATGCAGAAGTCTGAAGGGGCCCAAAGACCCTTGTGCCGCATAAGAAGACACAGGTATTATAGAAAGTGAATGTTGGTCAAGTTACACCTTCAGCCGGAGGGAAGGGGTTAGGTCAAGAATTTGGCATGGTGGGGGGTGATGTTTCAATTTTTGCCTCAGGCAGCATGAAGGCAATGTGCTTCCCTGCCCCTGGCCACAAAGCACTAAGGGAAGGGGGCCCAAGCTCAACTCTTGCACCAGGGCCCATGAGCCTTTAGTTATGCCCCCGGTCTAGAATATTAGATTTGTCCAATTCTGTAAATGTCAAAATAAAGGAATTTGACTCAAAGGCAAAATAACAAAAACACACTAAATAGGAAATAAAAATAAATGCTTAATAAATACAATCTAGCCGAAACAAATTGCAGATGAGGAAAAGTATAGCTGTAATTTCGAATATCCTGTAATAATGTGCGTGACAGATGATGAGTACATCTTAATCAGAGATCTGTAGTTTTGTAATGAGGTCATCACTTATTCTAATTACTTTAAAAAGGAAAAAATGAATCACATAAGATCAGCTTACCCCAGTGTTACTGCAAAATGAAATATAAAGGTACAATATCTTGAGAGGTTTATTGTGAATTTTTTTTAGCATTTTTGCATTTTAGGCTGCTTTCACACATACGCTTTTGTTGGCGCTTTTGTATTTTTGCATTTTTTAATTATTTGTTAAGTCTTTTGCACTAAAAACATCAGCTTCAGATTTTATCTGAAGGTCTATGGGAAATATAAAACAAAGTATACAATTTTTTATTTTTTGTGCTCCTGGTTTTTGTTCAAAATCATTACGTGATGTTTGTTTTTTTATTCTTTGACTTCCTTTCAAAAATGCTGTATTTTTCAGACATTTTCACATCAGCTCCTCTATAGGGGAAAAAGGCCATGAAGAAAAGTGGTAAGTGGTAAGACACACTGTGGCAGATTTACTATTGAATATGTGCCAGTTTTA
Organism: Rhinella marina; assembly: GCA_900303285.1. Taxonomy (NCBI): domain Eukaryota; kingdom Metazoa; phylum Chordata; class Amphibia; order Anura; family Bufonidae; genus Rhinella; species Rhinella marina. Next base: position 191,467 of record ONZH01004303.1, read on the forward strand.
TGGTGCACCGAAACCCTCCACAACAAACTGGTGTATAGGCTTTGCAACAAATTATCAGGTATTTTAGACACTTTTCTAACCTTTTTACTCCTCATCTGGCAATGGGCATGGCTTATCAGAAAGGGATGTGACTTATCACAACAGGGTGTGAGTTTGTATAAAGGGGGCATGGCTCAATGGCTTCTCCATGCACTAAAAATAAGCCAAAATTTTGAAACATTTTTGGAGTAAAACTAAGCCAACTTGTAGGTGGCATAAACTTAGACTGGGCCATGTTTATCAGCCAACACCAACTACTGTAATAAATATGGCTCTGTTCAACACTGTCTGTCTGAGTTTACACCTTCTAACTTTTAGAGAGTATTAGAAATCTGATTTTCAGCTGTCTCCTCTGTCTCCAACCGTTCTGAAGCTTAGATAAATTTTTTGGCAACTGGACAAATTTGTAGCATATGGACAGAATTTTGGCATAAGTCTGGCACGGGATTTACGATACGCTATATTTTTAAAGTCAACACACCTGAATAGTAAATTTGTCTAATATTAAAACTGGAATTCATATTTTTAGAGGGAGCATAAGTAAATATGTCCCATTGTGTGTATTTTGGCCTTTTCTAACTTCCAAAAAACAGCCAAATACTTGTGTACATAGACTCTTAAAGGCTATGTACACCTTCGGAGGCAATTCTTGCTTATGATTTCATTTTACTCATTTTTGGCTAAAAATGTTATTTTAAATTGGCCTTTATTAAAGTGTTTTAGGTGTTCTGTCACAGAGGGTTGACTGTTTTTTCTAACTGCGTGACTAGTACTTTCACTTTCAATTTGTGTCGGACATCTAATAAATCTTACCTCTAAACACATAAAAAATTAGCTATAATTAATATTTCTAATGTCAGAGAGCAGACTCTCCAGCTCTCCATAGCAATACTAGGGAGGCTCGGTCCCTGTCTCCGCCTGTCATTGGCTGCTCCCCTCCCCGACAACGGGATTTTTTCATCCGCACACAGAGAGAATCAGCAGCGGCAGTAGGGGGACAAGGAGCGGCACAGGGAGCAGGGACCGAGGTAAGTATAATTACTGTTAGGGGCCCGGCACATGAAAGGGGGAGGGGGGTTATATAGTCTTGGATAACCCCTTTAAGCTCCAGCACATATTCCCTTTAAAAGATTGTTTTTTGGCAGAAGATGCAGAACTGAAAGTCTACCACTGCTAGGGATATGGAATATCTAATAAGAGGCTGGAGATATGAGGTAATGGCACCACCATAATAGATTGAACTGTTTGCTCTCTGCGTTATTACATGCCCTCCACGGGGCTGGAGATGACACTCATACAAAAGGCACGGGGACTATGGAAAGTGATTGCAAATGACAGGGCTTGGTGCAACAGTGATAAAACATGTAGCAGATGGCCGTGATTTCATGTCAGTGCGTCACTGTACATATGACCGTCATTGGAGAGTAACACTGCTGCTTCTTATTTCATACTCATAGGAGCTGTAATAACTGAGAATCCAAATCAATGAGCCTCTTGTATTATGTACGAGTTGTATTATTGATTATTATGTGAGGATTATTTGACGCAATTAGAAGGCATAAGTCTCTGTTTACACCTTGTTTTGAACTTGCATCAGAAGTATATACCTCAGCCTGAAATCTGCACTGTATTCATTTTGTTACATTGCCTATAGGACTCATGTGTAAAGCACATACACTGCACGGTATAAGTATGTTGACTGTGTCCCCCCTATATACAGTAGCATGCACATTAGCCTATACTAGTCAAGTCAGAGTCATCCCCATCTAAGGAAAGTACTATTTCAGGGTTATTGCCCTTCATCAGTAAGCAGCAGGGTGCTGGCAGGATGAAATGTCTTAGGCTAGTTTCATACTAACATTAAAGAGATATGGCAGGACACAGCCAACGGGAACTCTTTGGATCCGGTCGCAACTCAGAAAATGTACCAAGAATCAACCGAACAAATACCGCTGCGGTCATTGTACAAGGAAAGAATAGATAAAACAATGGTCTATTCATTGTAAAAGGTGGATCCTGTCTTATCTATACACAGAGGTGATATCATTACAGGCAGGTTTAGAATGACAGATAAGCAAATAACCATAGTAAAGTGATCTGTATAGACCAGGGGCAGACTGGGAACTAAAAGTGGGCCTGGAAGAAATACTAAAAGTGACCCCTTTTTATAGTCGGGTCCAAATTGATGGAAGGCAGGACCAGCAATACCATATTGTGGCACATTATGCCACTCCAACAGAACAAAATACCACAGTCCGTCACAAAATACTGCAAGCAGCACAAAGTACATCCCCAAAAACTTCCACTGGTCGGCAGTGAGGAGGGCTCAGGCGCAGGAGCATAACTACCATAGCGGCAGACCATGCGACTTCTATGGGGCCCAGGGCAAGATGGGGCCCAGTCTTAGTGGGGATCATCTCCTCTTCTACTGGAGGTGAAAACTTGGTCAGGACTCTACCCTCTAAAGGAACAACTTTTAGCAAACGAGGCAGTGGAAAAATGGCCCAAGGGTCATTGAAAAGGGTTTAGACAGAAACCCTTCTGTCCTGTGTGGGGGACCTGGTTTGATTCTTGTTATGGGGCCCTTACTTCTCTATGTACACCACTACTCAGACCGCCCCCTTGACATCGGCCCACTGTGAAATTTCCCTGTAAGGTCTATGACCAATCAGCCTCTGGAACAGACCAAGAGTGGCCAGTACAAAAAATGCAGGATTTTATGTTTTTTGCTTAAACAGAGATATTGACATGGACAATTAAAAATAATGTCATAAAAAATTCTTCAAAAAATATGTGAAACATGAACATATGATTAAACAATAGGTCATTTTCTGACAACAGATTCCCTTTAAATTCCTTGTGTTTTAGGCACGTCTGGAGGAAGCCATATTGGAGGGTTCCTACTGATGTTTTCTTCGTTCCTTGCTCTTTATTAGGGCATGTCTAGCTTATAAGTGGTGCCCCCTCCCCCGATATGAACTGACAGAACACAATTCAGCCATAGGGGTTTTAGCTGCTTGCATACATCAAGTTACTATGTAGTCTGGATGTAAACATTTTCTATATTCCGTGTCTATGAGAGAGCAATCTGGGCTTTGCAGAAACCATGTGCATCGGTGAAGCAATTTTATAAAGGACGCTTCATCTGCAGAAATGCTGATTGCTCCCGATATTGCCTCATTGGGCATAATTATATCATCTGACCCTTTGCGGATTGACTAGAATGGGGGGGGGGGTGTTCAGATAATATTTGTCCAACAGATTGTATCTCCATGGCACTTATAGCTGGTAATTGTCCTCCTATTTAGAGTGGCAATATATTCCACCAGTGTACGGTAATTTTTTTCTTCACCCTTAACATTTCCATCTGTGCCGTTTTCACGCTTTTTTCCCCCTACCATCCCATCTGCTTGTAATCGTCTCCATCTTGTATTATCTCCTTATTTACCCTACTGCAGTCCTCAGAACCTCATCTAATCATACGCTTTTTATTCTCAATTGTATAAGTAAATGCAGTTTTTACTGTCAGCACAGTTTTGCTATGCTGCAGGGCACAGCATGGCACATGCATAATGAACACAGACAGTGGAAGGCCGCTCAATAGTGGTGTAGGATGCACCAGTTGTTGAAAAATTGTGCAAATTTTGCCCCCTCTATTAAAGGGGTTCTCCGGACTTTTTATTTTGATGACCTATCCTCAGGATAAGTCATCAATATCAGATCGGAGGGGGCCCAACACCTGGCAACCATGCCGTCTCTCTTCCTGCTGCTGCTATGTCTATGGCAGAGCATCAGCAGCAGGAAGAGAGAAGGGAGATGGAACGTGCACACTGCGTTCGCCGTCTCCTCATACAGCTGATCGGCGGGGGTGCCGGGTGTCAGACTCCTGCCTATCTGATATTGATGACCTATCCTGAGGATAGGTCATCAATATTAAAAGCCCAGAGAACCTCTTTAAAATGGCATGCATGGCACAAAATAAGTGTTGCAAGCCTTCGTCAAAAGAACCATAGACATTCCATGTGCCACCATGTATGCCCAATATAAGCTGTGTGTAATGTGATGGAAAAATGAATCCAGCCAGAAAAGGAGGCAATATGGACAATCACATATACATTAGTAAGTGCCTTGTATTAACTTCCTCTACATAATAAATGCAATTTGCTGAAGTGACACAACCCCTTTAAGCCCTGCACCACTCCCACAACTTCCTGTTGAGTGTGTATGAGGTCATGTGCAACTATGTACAGTAACTGTTCTGTAGCCGAAGATGGAGAAGACTGGGGGAAAGATGACGCGCTTTGTCTGTAAGATCCCTCCTAAACTGTCTATGACAGCAGTTTGGGGGATCACCTAGTAGACAGAGCAGTGTCTGCACTATGGTTTAAATGTATTTGTGTCATTTATGTTTTTTCAGGCTTTAGTCTTCCTTTAAAATCTGATTCTGATCTAGTTTGGCTGAATTGATCTTCCAATTTGATTCAGGTCCGAATAAATTTGACCCGAAGTGAAAGTGCTCTGATTGCTTTGAAAGATCTCACTTTCTCTTGTCCTACATTCTCCCTAATCGATTCACCCCAAATTCTGCTTCGCAAGAATTAGAGCTTTTTGACAAGTTTGGGTCAAAATGACAAATTTTAGAATCAATTTGCTCATCTCTGATAAGAAATGAGGGAGTCGGGTAAAAAGACCGGAAGCAATCTCCGACTTGTAGTTAAACACCTTGGAAAATACCCGCCTGGTAAAGCCTGACATGTCATGTAAAGTCACACAGTAAAATCAGTTCATGCGGTCGCTTGACGTGGAGGTTCACCTAAGGACATCTTCTGATGTGTTCTGAGATATCATCAGTGGTAGAGATGAGAGAGCTTCTTAAAATTTGATTCAGCCTGAATCACAAGTGTCCCGATTGCCTAGAAAACTCTATCTCTCTCGAATAGGGGGATTTTGTTTTCTTTACTTTTTAAAACCCAATCTCATCTGTGTCTTCTTGGAATCGACTAGAGTAGAGAAGTCAATGTTAAGATGTGGAAAGAGCCTTGTAGATGGAATTTTACAGTAGATCTAAAATCCAGTCTATCCCATGATTAATGTAAAAAATAATAATCAGACATCATATACGTAGTACATGGCGATCTCTTTCTAACAAAGCTAGAACCAGCCATGTACCTCACATGGATCCAGAGATCTTCTCATTTATTGCTCTGCTAGATTTATATCAAGCTGACAGCTCAAGGGCACTGTCTTTTCTGCTCAGCTAAGGGGGCGTGTCTCTCCCTATCACAGCTCAGGAGCCAGTTGAAGGATGAAACTGAGCATGTGCGGCCATCTCAGTGAGCAGGTCAAAGAAATAAGAAAAAGAACAAACGGCAGGTGGCGCTATACAGATACGTTTTATTGAATAACTTAGTGGCTATGCTAAATTTTTAATTACACGCAATTACAAAAGTATTCAGATCTAGGTGCTGGTTTTAAAACTGGAGAATATTTTTTCATGGGACAATGGCTTTAAGTATTTTAGAATGATTCAGTGCGAGTATGTGACCTCAGTGAGAGCAGCATGCAGTCCGACCCAGAGCTGATAGCATCTAATCATCTACAGCTCTCTGAATTCTTCATTAGTAAATGGTCCCCAGCCACTGAACACTGGCGAGGTTAGCTTCTCCGGAACGATAGCATCCTAAGTGCTGAATTTGATTTGAAAAACATAACATTTCAATGGGTATTGCTAGTAACTGAATGTAATTTCTAGGACAATTATGGACAAAGCAGCTAAATCTCACACGTCTCATCATATCTAATGTGTAGTTGTCAGAGGCGGGAGTTGCTTAATGTTAGATTCAATTTTAGGTCAAATTCACAAAGCAGAAACAGGATAGTGCTTCGAAAGAGAATTGTAATCTAATGTTTACGTGCGTGTCCTGACTCAAAACCAACAGATAATGTCTGGGAAATGAAGTATCGGGCATGCTGAAAATGACATCCCTAGTAACATAGTAACATAGTAACATAGTTTGTAAGGCCGAAAAAAGACATCTGTCCATCCAGTTCAGCCTGTTTTCCTACAAGTTCCTACATCCCTGATCATGTTGTTTACGGTTGAGTGAATCAAGTTCGGATTGCTGTTTCCTAACCCGATTCTTTTAAAAACTATGATATGGATAAGAGCTTCGTCCTACTGTAAAATATATGGCCTCCATGGAGGTATTTCTGAAGTTTCAGCAAATATCGCAAGACATACTTCGTCAAGCCTCACTTGTCAGTTCGTTTATCACTGTATCAAAATACGAAGCTGGACTCGCTTTGTTAATGAGGCACAAAGCCGAGTTCGACTTACCGTAGTATTTTGATACAGTAATTTCTGCCAATAAACAAAGCGACGTGTCATTATAAAACAGTCCTATGCTTGTCCGTAATGCGGATAAGGATAGGATATGGTGTATATTTTTGCGGATGCCATGGAATGGACATGCGGGAAATTAATGGGTCCACATCCAACCCATAAAAAATGTGGATCAGATGTAGACCAAAACCACAGTTTGCATGAGCCCTAAGAGGGTGCATCAGTTTTTTTTTTGCGGATCCATTGTAACAATACCTACATATTGTTGTCCACAAAACGGACAAGAATAGGACATGTTCTATCTGTATTTTGTGGCTGCGGAAAGGACGTACGGATGCGGACAGCACACTGTGCTGAAATGAATGGGTCCTAATCTGATCCACAAAAAATATGGATTGGATGTGGAGCAAAAATACGGTCGTGTGAATGGGGCCTTATGCTACGATTTTGTCTTTGCTCCAAAAATTCAGTGTGCTAAAAAACTATCTAGTCTAAGTTTACACCACATATAAGTGAGAGTAGTTTTACTTTTGGCAAGCGGGAGACACATCTGAACATCCCTTTTTAGCGAAGCCATGGTTTGTATTGTTAGACATTATTAGTAAATCTGCCCCAGCGGCTTTCAATTTATGTATAAGCAATTTTCTATTAAGAAAAACAATATTGATGTGTAAAGAAAAACTACGGATCTCTCCTATTTTGCACATTTCACAGGCAGCGTAGTAATAGTTCTCTTGCTGGTGGATATTTTTAGCGGCTGGTTGCCATGACCTACTAATTGTGCATCGTTATTTTTTTCTAAAACGAGCATTCACGTCCTCATAAATATTATAATGCGAGTAATATAGAGTCATCTGTGTTCTCCCTCTCTGTATGATAACATTCAATGGGAGAATGAGAACCTGGAAAGTGCGATGCACGAGATGATTTTTTTCCCCCTACGTATTCGGTATCTAGCGGATATGGACGTTTGAGACCAGTGATTGCCTTTTTTGTGTTTCCTGCGTTAGAGCATGTGCACTCGGCGATTACTTATAGGTCACAGCTGTATAACAGGGATACGGGCAGACTTCACAAGCTGTGTGATTAAGCGTTGCTACAGAATACAGAATGGCGTTATCATCACCACTGTGGCCCCCTAAACACCGTAGTTTAAAGAAAAGAATATCCACTGGCTCCAGTGGCGGCTAAGCAGATTGATCTGTGGATAATTGGGAGCAAGCTGTAAAAGCGCTGAACTAACAAAGGTTAAGTAGCTGCCGACGCCATGAAAACCACTGCTGCTGTACCAGCGTAGCACTAAGAAGATCAGTGTGGATTCCCACGGGCAACGCGTTTCTTAAAGGGGTTGTCTCACTTCAACAAATGGCATTTATCATGTAGAGAAAGTTAATACAAGGCACTTATTAATGTATTGTGTCCATATTGCTTCCTTTGCTGGCTGGATTCATTTTTCAATCACATTATACACTGCTCGTTTCCATGGTTACATACCACCCTGCAATCCAGCAGTGGTGGTCATGCTTGGACACTGTAGGAAAAAGTACTGGCCTCTCTGGTAGCTGGGACTCTAGGAGCATACATAGGCAAACATGCATAGCAGTTTCTGTCCCGATCATCTCATTTCTGCTCTGCAGCGATGGCCATAACCCCTGGAAACGAGCAGTGTGTAATGTGATGGAAAAATGAATCCAGCCAGCAAAGGTGGAAATATAGACAATCACAATACATTAGTAAGTGCCTTGTATTAACTTTCTCTGCATGCTAAATGCCATGTGCTGAAGTGAGACAACCCCTTTAGGGCTCATGCACATGAACGTATTTTCTTTCCATATACGTTCCGTTTTTTTTTGCAAACCATATGCAGAACCATTCATTTCAATGGGTCCGCAAAAAAAAGGATGTTCCTCCATGCGCATTCCGCTTCCGTATGTCTGCATGTCCGTTCCGCAAAAAAATAGAACTTGTCCTATTATTGTCCGCATAGCAGACAAGGATAGGACTGTTCTATTAGGGGCCAGCTGTTCTGTAAAATACGGAATGCACATGGAATGCATCCGTATTTTTTGTGGGTCCTTGTTTTGCAGACCGCAAAATACATACTGTCGTGTGCATGAGCCCTAAAGGGAATATGAAACAAAATGAAAGAATGGATGAGACTTTTAAAAATAAAGACTATCGCTGGGTAAATCCTGATGGATATTTCTCTTAAAGGGGTTGTGACAATATTAAATGTAATTTTAATTCAGCATGCCAAAAACTTGTTCCTTTTGTAATTTACTTTCTATTGCCCAAATGGTTCAGTTGTGAGATATTCTCTTTATATCATCATCATAATGGTGCTCCCTGGTGTTTAAACTGTATAGTAAAATGCACAACCACTGACTGAGGTTTTCGCACATTCTCAGTTCTATCCTTTAAAAGGGTTCTCCAGGAATTAAGAAAATAAAAATACTTAAATATGACTTCATTATAAATATATTACTAAATACCTTTCATTAGATATAATGGCTTGTTTTGTCTTGGGAGCAATTATTAGGAAAAATAAAATGGCCACCGTCCTATTAGTACACACAAAACCTGTCCTAATCACACAGGAGGATAAGTTACTTCACAACACTGAGGTAGAGTTGAGGTAGTTGAGGTAGAGCTGCCTCATCCTCCTCTCTGCTCTGCTTGTCAGGGATTATGATTCTGAATATAGTTTAATATGATCTTCAGCTGAATCTCTGTAGGAATGGAGTTCATGAGAAGACATGAAGTACAGAGAGGGGGTTGGGTGTAGTGAGCAGCAGCACTTATATGCAGTCTCCATTACCACAGCCCCACATTACAGTCTGTCCTGTCCGTCCTCTCTGTACTTCATGTCTCCTGATGAACTCCATTCCTACAGAGATTCAGGTCAAGATCCTATCAGCTGTATTCAAAATCATAATCCCTGACAAGCAGAGCAGAGAGGAGGATGAGGCAGCTCTTTCGGTCAGTGTTGTAAAGAAACTTGTCCTCCTGTGTGAATAGGACAGGTTTTGTGTGTACTAATAGGACGGCGGCTATTTTATTTCTCCTAATGATTTCTCCCTAGACAAAACGAACCATTATAGCAAATGGTATTTGGGAATATATTTATAATAAAGTAATATTTAAGTATTTTCATTTTCTTAATTCCCGGAGAACCCCTTTAAGTGCCACCAGCTGTATCTGCTGTTGGAAGTTGTGACAGTTACATGGATAGAGCTGCAGAAAAAGGACACATCTCCTGATCTGTCATAGGGAGGGAATTAAAACAGAAGGTACACTCCCTGAGTTGTGATAGGTAAATATCGGCAGCAGAAAGGATACATCCCTTAAGCTATGGAAGGAAGAGAGCTGCTGCAGAAAGGACACTCCCTCTGAGCTGTGATAGGGAGAGAGCTGTAGCAGAGAGGACACTCTTCCAAGCTATGATTGGAAGAATGCAACAGCAGAAAGAACACATCCCCTGAGCTGATAGAGAGAAAGCTATATCAGAAAGGACACACACCCTGAGTAGTTATAGGGAGACAGCTGTAGCAGGGAGGACATACCCCACCTTTCTTCAGCAATGGCCACTACAGCTGTTATTGCCACGAGATTCAGCTACAGGGCACATGTTCCTCTTTTACCACCACTGTTCCTCTTTTAGGGAATTATGTCTTGTTGAGAAAACCCCTTTAAATCATATGAATTTCTTATAAACAACCATAGCCTTGATACAAGTCATTTTGGTGACAGATTTCTCAAGCATTGTATAGAAGACTCGCTACTAGCTTGGCTCGGTGACCGGCTACTATCGGAACACTGATAGAAGTAAATGGAGAGTGTAGATAGTGGAGAAAAGTGGATGAAACCCACAAGTTGGCACTGCCATCAGTATAGATGCAGAATCAATGTTCTTAAAGGGGTTATCCCACGAATAATGTAAAAAATGAAAATCAGACATCATATAGTACATGACACCCTCTTTCTAACAAAGCTAGAACCAGCCCTGTACCTCACATGGATCCAGAGATCTCCACAGTCATTGCTCTGCTAGATTTATAACAAGCTGACAGCTGAAGGGGAGTGTCTTTTCTGCTGCAGCTAAGGAGGTGTGTCTCAGCTCTCCCTATCACAGCTCAGGAGACAGTTGAAAGATGAAACAGAGCATGTGCGGCCTGCTCAGTGATCAGGTCAAAGAAATAAGAAATTAAGTGGTCCTATACAGATACATGTTATTGAATAACTCAGTAGCTATACAAAATTTTTAATTACATGCAATTACAAAAGTTTTCAGATCCAGGTGCTGGTTTGAAAACTGTAGAATATTTTTCGTGGGACAACCCCTTTAAGACGTTCTTCTTTATTGTAATTAGAGATGAGCGAATTTCTTGGAAATTCGATTCGGTTGATTCGCCAAATTTTATAAAAAAAATTAGCTTAGTTACGAATTACTTCGCCACGAAGCACATTTTTTTGTACGTAGTGGGTGCAATGACAGGGAGCTGTGATAGCGCCACCCCCGTCATTGTACCCTTCAGATGCCGCGTTCATACATGAGTGTAAAAACAGTGTAAAATAGACATTAAAAAAAATACATTAAATCAAACTTACCTCCTCCATTTGCTCGCGACAGGCCGGCCGCTGCCATCTTGCTTGAAGATCTGGAGCGAAATCTCACGCGGCACGAGATTACGTCATCACGCCGGCCGGCGTGGTGACGTCATACGTCACTACGCACTGCATTTCGCCCGGGATCTTCAATCAAGATGGCGGCAAATGGAGGAGGTATGTATGGATTTTTTTTGTGTTTTACACTATTTCAGGATAAATCGATTCGCCGACACGAAGCACAAGGGAATTCGGCTTTGAGGCAAATCGAATTTATCCTGAAATTCGGATTGAATTCCACTTTGTGGGATTCGATTCGCTCATCTCTAATTGTAATAATAAAATGTCAATGCGTTTCTGGGACGGAGAGTCCCCTTCATCAGGACAGTCCTGACGAAGACCTTGACTGTCCTGATGAAGGGGACGCTCCAACCCAGAAACGTGTTTTGTTATTACAATAAAGAAGAACTTCCTAAGAACATTGTTTCTGCATCTATACTGCTAGCAGTGCCGACTTGTGGGTTTCATCTACTTTTCTCCACTATCTACTAACCATCCTGATACTTGCCCGTTCGAGCCAGGAAGAGACCCAGGCAGCAGCATAGCATCACCTCACTACCATATGTGACATCCAGTCTCCTATAGAGAATTGCATCATCCCAGTATATGATGATTATCTATTGTATTTCCTTGATACATTTCCCATTATAAAACCAGTTGTTTCATTATGTGAAGACTTCAGATACTGTAATATTGTAATTCTGGCAATTATTGAATAATTCTGCCTTTGTGCTCTGACAAGTGATTATGATCTTGATTGCTTCTGAAAAGATTGACTCAGAATTTGCTTGGAAAAATACAAAGATTGCCTCTGTTCAGTTTTTAAGAGATAATTAGATGCTAGTTGACTAATTCTATGTATTAAAAAGTGCGGCTTGAAGTCAACATCAATATCAGATAAAACAATCATTTCTTTCTGATGATATTTTGTATAATTGTCTGTAACCTTTTTAAACGAAAGCCTTCATTTCCAACAGATATTTTATGAATCGAAATAAGTAAAACATGTTTTATGTGAAAGAGCTTTGGGGAATAGTTTATCTTAAAGAGGTTGTCCCATCAGGGACACTTTATGTCATATCTAAAGAATATGCCATAAACTTCAGATAGCTGCATACTCTCCATTCACTAGTATGGGACTTTCGAAAATAGCCGAGCTCAGCTATTTTCCTAAGTCCCATAGAAGTAAAAGGTGAGTAAGACATGCAAGCAAGGTCCACACCTTCATTCCCCACTATCGGACTTTAGAATTCCAGAGCAGTTAAATGAGAATTACTGCACATGTATGGTAGGCTCTCCATTCAACTCAGGGCCCTGTTCTGGAGATAGGAATGGGTCTCAGAGACTGGAAGTTTGGGAAACATAGACTTAAAGGCTATTTACACCTTTGGGGGCAATTTTTTTTACTACTAGTGCATTGTACTTATTTTGAGCTAAAATCATTTTTTCAATTGGTCTTTATTAACAATATGGAACCCTCTTTTCTGTACAGAGCTTAGATGCTCAACTAGCAGCCTGTGGATTTTCTGCCTTTTCCATCACCTGGGGAGCAGACGGGCTCCTTATCTCTGCTCTCTGACCTTATAAACACTCATTATGACCGGCACAAAGTCAAAGTACCAGTCACACAGTTAGAAAAACAGTTAACATTTGTGACAGAATGGCTCAATATTTTTAATAATGGCCAATTTAAAATATGATTTTTAGCCAAAAATGAGTAAAATGCAATCATAAACAAAAATTGCCCCCAAAGGTGTACATAGCCTTAAACACCACTTAGGTTCATAAAGAGTTTACTAAACTATAACAAAAAATATATATACAAAGATATACAAAGATAAGTAAGTATCACTGAGTCATGATAAAGATGGGCAGGCATCATTGACCAGTGCCCATCATGGCACTCGGTTGACACCCATATGATACAAAGAGAGGTGATGGTAGCATGACATCTTACTCTGATAATGTCTTCAATGGAACTGAGCTTCCTATTCCAAAACAAAGTGTTTTCTACTCTCCTGGCTCCTCCTAGCCCCACCTAAAGGTCAATACACATGTACAGCTACCTCATAATAGAAATGTGTTCAGGTATAGTCATCTACTAAATAACATGAAGTTATAAGGGAAGAACCAATTAGAAAACCTTGCTTTACAACCTATCAAGCATTTATGACATTTCCTATTCACATACCATGTGATGAGAATATCCCTTTAAATAAAACCTTATTGTTCAAGGAAAATACTTATGGCGTATAGAAGACTACAATTTCTATCTGCAACAAATCTGCTGTGTATGAACAGAGCCTAAGAATGGATAAACATGTGTAGTTTTGATACCAAAGCCGGAAGTAGTTTGCAATAGAGAAAAAGAAGAATTATTTCCCTAAAATTTGCCTTCCTTTATGTTCCTCTCCTGGCTTTCTCTACAAAAAAATAAACAAAAAAAACTGCAGGTAATTTTAGAAATCAATCTGTTTTTTAAGGGCGCCTCCAGGAATTAAGAAAATGAAAATATTTAAATATTACTTTTTTATAAATATATTATCCAAACATCTTTCATTAGTAATAATGGCTCATTTTGTCTGGGGAGCCATCATCAGGAGAAATAAAATGGCCGCCGTCTTATCAGTACACACAAAACCTGTCCTAATCACACAGGAGGACAAGTTACTTCACAACACTGAGGTAAAGAGCTGCCTCATCCTCCTCTCTGCTCTGCTTGTCAGGGATTATGATCATGAATACAGCTGATAAGATCTTCAGCTGAATCTCTGTAGGAATGAGGTTTATTAGGAGACATGAAGTACAGAGAGGACGGACAAAGCTGAAGTCACGCTTGACAAATGCCACATTCCATACTTGGAATGGTGCCTCATCTTTGCTTTTAGTATCTATCTAATATATATATTTATATATAATCAACCTATTTTTTTATTTTATTTTGCACTTATATAGCGCTGACATATTCCGCAGTGCTTTACATACATTAGCATCAACCTGTCCCCAATGGGGCTCGTAGTCTAAGTTCCATCTATCTATCTATCTATCTATCTATCTATCTATCTATCTATCTATATAACTATATATCATCTATCTATCTATGTTCTATCAGTATGTTCAGACAGAATCAGCAACTTTCAACTGTTATAAGTCTAGGAAATGTTGATGCTTGATAAATGTAAAAATGTGAATTTTGTTTTTATGGAAAATTAATTTCTTGTCCCCAAAAGCTTCTGGAGAACACGTAGCTCCAGTTAACACTTTCCATTGCTACCATAATTTATTTGATTACTGAAAACCAACAGAAATAAATTAACATGGGATTGCTTGCTTTATTAAATCTACAGTGATAACACCAAATAAATACTGAAAACACTTGAAACGCAGTTTATCTCCATCCAAAATGCATACATCCTGCTCACTCCACAGCATAGCGTCTGCGCTCCCAATTCATATTTCATATTGCAATGTCATTATTCATGGAGCACCATTATAAAGCGCTAGGCTCTCCTATTGTCAGACTGTCAATACGGCAGCTCTCGCTCACACTCATCATCTCCTCTTCGCTCCACTTCTGTTCTGAATGGTTTTCTTTTGTGTGAAAGTCTAAATGAGATTGTTTTACGTGATTTTCCAATTAGTTTTCTCACTGCACTCGTGAAAAGGGAACATTTATGCTATTTATTTTTTTAAATCATCTTTTGTCGCGTTTCTTTACCTGGAACCTGAAACTCGTTGGACAAGTGATCCTTCTTTTATGGTAGAGACAATAAGTTGGAAAAGGACGTCATTATAAAAACAATATAATTAGCGAGCACAGGTAGGGTGCCTTCCATTATATTATATTTGCTTCCCCTCTAGATATAAATTAAAGGACCCAGATGTCAATGCGTATAATACATTTTTTCCAATAGGAACATCTGTCTCTTTGGCAGACTAATTAGGTAATTTGCTTGGCATCAATAGAGCTATCATACCTTTGGGTCTATGTAAAAGTGATCTGCAGATGGTCCCCCCCCCCCTTTTCTCTTGGACCGGACAACATGTTCCTGGACTCTTTTGTTTAAATTTATATTTAGATGAATGTTCATTAAAAAAAATGAAAATCATTCTGTTCTTTCTCCAAGTTTTAGTACAGTTAATATACAATTATTATTATTATTATTTATTTTAATTTTTATAAAATGTATAAAATTTAAAATTTTTATTAATATTTTTATATTTAGCATTTTTATATTTTGTTCTTTTAAATATTTAAACACAATCACAGAAAAACCGTGGTCTAAAATGGCAGAAAATTGCTCAGACCCCATATGCTGTTGCGCATATCAAACCGGGGGAGCAATTCCTGCACATGTGATCCGTTGCTAACAGCAATCCCCAGCAAAAATGCATACAATGGAGGATGCCTGCAGCGGACCACATGTACCACAAAACCATCCTACACAAGGTAATAAATTGTGTGGATGTGGCGAACTATATAATCAAACAATCACTAATAAAGGTGCACTGCGGCGGTAATGCAATTGAACATACCGGAGCCTGAGCACCCCGTCAAGGTATCTCAGAGTGGCACGGGACCTAACACTTTCTTAAATATTTATTTTGTTTGTATTTTGTGTTATTTTTTACTTCACTCAATAGATTTACAGTTTTTTTTTACAGTTTTCAATTATTTTTTAATTTACTATTTTATTCTTTATTCAAATAGCTTTTCCTTTAGTTTAATAGCTTCAGTAAGATCGTTTTTGCCGCAATTAACTTGAACATCAAACTTGGTTTTCTGCCATTCTGTTCATTGAAAATATACAGCAAAATGTCCTTGACAGGAGTATATACACACTTCGGTACCAAAGCTGCCTGCAGTTTTTTCTGTTGGAATCAATCAAAAGGTCAAGATGATAAATTACTCATAGCTAAAGATATAATTAGTCATGTAGTTTATGGACACTAGGGGTTATATGTACTTCTAATACAATACTCTCAATGGTGTTAAAGGCACAGTAACACTAAAACTGGAATATTTTCAGAGGAACTGCTATATTAATCAGTAGTATATATGAATATGTTAAACTTTGAAATATATTTTATTACTTTATTTTTTATTTTTTTAAATATTATTTTATTTATCATCTCACTTTTCAGTAGCCTGTAGTTCCACTTTTTGCTGCTTGCCGTCTCCGTGTAAATGTTCAGAAATCCATCTAGTGTAATACAGTAAATAATAGAGCGAGAGGAGGGGGATGCAGCTGCAGTTTCTTAATGTAGGCTAGACTGCGGTACATAGTCTAAAGATTTCCCTGGTTTTTATCCTTAGCCTTCACAAGAAAGGGTGGACCTTGCTGTAGGAAAAATTGAGTTCCCCAAAATGGTCATAGATTAGCGACTGTAGGGCTCTCAGAGAAAAGCAAGGCAGTATGCGACAAGCCAAGGGATGAGACAGGAGTGTCAGGAGATTGCTAGAAGTCAAGATCAGGAGTAGAACAACAAGTAACAGTCATGGAACGCAAAGTATTCAAATTAGAGATGAGTGAATCAATTCGTAGGAATCGAAATTCAACCAAAAAAAAAAAAAAATTCTGATTCAGTAGAATAAAAATTTCTTGAGATTCTTTGAAAGAGAAAGCAACTTTTTTTAAGCATTAAAAGTCATACTTATTGGGTGATTCAGACGAATTGGACCAAAATGAATGTTAGTAAATTTAGTCATCTCTCATTTTAATTACCATGCAACACATGGCAGGACCGATCCGCTTTAAGTACTGCCAGAGCAGGAGTTCACTGTCCATAGTGGCATTGGAAATGAGCACAAATTGCTTTCTGCAGGAAGACCAGCTTACTAAATATTATATCTGGATTTTTTTTTATATGGATGGAGAACCTCTCTATGGCTTTTAATGTCTTTTTGGAATAATTAGCAACAGCTTCTATAGTCTTGCCATTATTCAGAAAGACTGTAGCTACTAATACAAGACTGATACCGATCTATTTTTCATAAGCAGGCGAGATATTACAGGGCCTCTAATGAAATACCACAGTGTAGCTGGATACTAATTTAAACTTTACAATTAACGTTCTAGTATGAGTGAAATGTACGTTCTTTAAATTAGTCATCACATGGAAGATTAAAAGAACTCCTGCTTTAAAACTGAGCATGAAAAAAATGAAATATAAATAAGTAAAGATATGGTGATCCATTGGGGACTTGTGCTTCTTCTCCTCCAGCTCTTTGGCACTATGATAGAAAAAATTGCACCGCTTGGGGGAAGTACCATTTGTAACGATGTTATTGGAAAACCCAGGAAGACGTTTCGAGCTGGAATCCTGCACTTCATTCTCCTAATGATTTATTGGATTCTTTGCAACTTTAATTTACTGTGAACTGTTTCAAAGTTAACATTTGCTGAGCCTTTTGCAAATACTTTTTGGCTAACTTTGCAATTTATTTATTTATTTAGTTATTTTTTTTAAAGCAAGTCTCGTTTCTTTTTTATTTAGTGCAGTTGTGTTATTTATTTCATGTATTTATTTGTTATATTTAGTCTATATTTGGTCTATATTTTGAGACTTTATAAGGTTGTCCTGTGCATTACATTCTCTTGACCCCTCCCCACCTATATGATGTATAGTTATATAGGATACAGCTAACTATACCATTCAATGCTATTTTTCTTAGTATAACTAATAATGCTATACATTGCCACCGCCCCTATACACTATAAAAGTAACATGTCTAAGTAACAAAATCACTCAATGCCTAATTAAATACCATATATAGTGCTCAAGTATCGACAAACAGAAATCTAATAATGAAATACAAAAAATATTCTAAATAACTCTATTAAAATAATAATAATAGTTAATAAATGCTGTTATTAATAGCAAGGTTGGTGATTTTTAGAAAAGTCAAGTGCTAGGTCATCGGTGGTGCTCCATTCAGCAGGGATGGCTGATACCCTGTGTAACAGCATTGGTTGCACAAACCTAAGGCTGACCCTAATTATAATTTGTCCTTCTGTTGTAATTTCCTGTCAAATTGTAAAAAAATCTGCTAATCCAGCTCTCCTCTCTGCTTTTAGAAGTGACCATTTCTGACCACCATTACAACTCATACAAGATGTCAAGCAGCTGACCACCATTGCAGCTCCTTCAAACTGGATGAAAAGTTGCAGTGGTGGATATATTGGTTGGCATTTTGGTTATTAAATATGAAAAAATAGGTCTGAACTGATTATTGAGGATATCAAAAAAGGACAGCAAAAGGCTTCTACAATAGCACAAGAGCTTCATTAACAGGGTTTTCTTAACTGACTATCAGATTTGGGTAGCTTACATGGAACTCTGGATCTGTCTAACCGTGTTCTCTGGAGTAACAATATACACTTTACCATGTGGCAGACCGATAGATGAATCTGAGCCTGAGGAAACAGAGTAGGAAATATCTGTATACCTCAAAAAAGGTCAATAAAAAGTTGGTTTGCTGAGTTTGGTGGGGAAAAGTAGGCTGGTCTACAGAAACCTATGATCACAACCATTTAAGCTATCTTTGGGATTACTTGAATAACCAGGACTTATACTAAAACATCAATGCTGAACTCTAAACTTTTGTAGCTTAGTAGACCCAATAACCTCAGAAAAATGGTGGCAGTTATAGTAACTAGAGATCAGCGAAGTTTTCAAAAATTTGCTGAACTTCATTGAGAAATTTGATTATTTATGAATTACTTCATCACAAATCACTTTTCATTGTATGGAGTGGGCGTAATGATGGGGAAGACGCTGCCCCATCCTTTATCCCCTTATATGCCATGTTCAATGCTGACCTCATCCACTTGATCATGGAAAGGCTGTTCACTCCCATCTTGACTGAAGAAAACCCGCCAAAGGACCTGCAGTGAGCGTGATGAGGTCACCACCATGCATGGCGATGTCTTCATGCTTTCCGCAGGTCCTTTGGTGGGTTTTTGTCAAGACAGGAGTGGATGGCCTTTCCACTATCAAGTGGATGAGGTGAGTATAATTTTTTAATTTTCAGCCACCATTTTAGGAAAAATTGATTTGTTACTATGAAGAGCAAGGAAATTTGGCTTTGCAGCGAATCAAATTTTTCCTAAACTTCGGATCAAATTCCGCTTCGAATGCTTCTATTTGCTCAACACTAATAGCAACCAATGGGGAAGCCACAAACTCAATCTTAACGTCAATAATTATAAAATGAGATGGTCATCTAATGCATATGGATTTCATATTCAGGTTTGTACAGTTTACGTAGTAGATTTAACCAAAAGTTCCATATTGGTGACCAAAAAGGGGCTTTTAATATGCCTTAAACAATTTAATGTCTGAGGCACATGAGCTTGTTGTATCTCCAGTAGACACCGTTGCCTGGCAACATAATGTCCCTGGATTTTCTATTCCGTGTCACAGTAAAGAGTTGACTTTGTTTCTTTGTTGTGGTGGCCCGAGGCTGTATACTAGTCTCTTTCTTTTTTTCTCTCTCACATCTTTGTGGCTAGAGGCAAACACCAACGTTTTCTGACTTGAAAAGTATGTTCTCAACAGAAAGATTGCATATGTAGCACCTGGACAATATGCATTGTGTTTCTTACCTTTATTGCAAGTGGTACAGTCCTGTAAGTCATTGTATCAAGGACAAATAGTCCAAACAGTTAAAAGAAAAAAAAAATCAAAACCCTAAAGTATAGTAACTCTCGAAAAGTGCTGGTTCTTCTTGAAGAGATCCAACTGGTGTAGTGAGTCTTACAGGCCAAATCCCTAGAGAAGACTGCAAATTTGCTCTTCTCCAAAAGTAAAATTACCTCTCTAGTGCAACGTGTAGGTAGATACCCTGTAAATCACTGTCCATCTCATTAAAGATAACCCTACTAATGCTTTAAGGCATGAGAGAGACAGTTGGCGCAAGATAGACAGTATTCCTGCTTCATTAGCAACTTAAAAATCTTAACTAATCATTTCCCAAGGTGGGAAAATAAAATTGAACATGCTTTGTGTGACCTGCTCAGAAACAAAAACTGAGATATTTGAATATTTACACTCTGCTACTCTATATCCTTCTTATTATTGGTTTCCCATAGAGCAGAGGTCTTTAACCTTTCCTACCTCATGAGACACGTTCAAATATGGCAGGTGATGAAGTTGAAGACTAACATGGATCTTACCTTTGTATAAACCCCCTCTAATATGGTTGAAACCTTAATTAGTTTACAGTAGGTAATATTATGTAGAATTTCTTCCACCTAGAGAGCCATAAAAAGTGAGATCAAATCTTCAAATGGCTTTCAGGTAGGGACATGGTGGGTTTACATAAGTTTTGGTCACACCTGGAGACTAAGGAGACCATAATTAGTAAATGATGAGTCGCGTGAACATATTGGAGAATTTGCAGTCGGCCTAGTTATATGTCTGCACTCCTGGGACCAACCTTAATGTCAATGGATGCTGGAGGACCTCCAGTCTAGACAGTTTAAGACTTTCTACTCTCTCTCATAGAGGAATAGAGGGAATGTTTCATCTAGTTCCTCAAGGAACTCCAGTAGGACATTTTATAAGGAACTGACTACAGCCGACAACTCCTTTAGCTTGACTATAAGTAATTTGCATTGTGAAATATCAGATTCAAAGTACAGGACAGATATAGTAAGGACATATAGTAGCTATGTCCTTATTATTTCAAAACACATCAGTGAAGGCATCGTATTCCGATTTTGTTAAAACAGCTCACCTCCACAGCCTTTTACGCATACTTCTAGAGAACTAGTTCACTGTATGGAAGAGAGTCCTTAAGTATTTTCTACAGCAGACATTTATCTATGCAGAAGAGTAGAGTAAAGAGTCCTCTACTGTATTTAACGGGATACACTGAAATCCACTTAGTTGAAAGGAACTTATTACCGTCTTGGTGCAGTGTTATTGCTGTGTAATGCTTTTCTGTGCATCCACTATGCAGTTTTACAGCTCGGTTTCTCGAGGGGATAGCTGCTTCACAGAGCAGCACGTAAGTGATGTTGATGAGCAGACTCCATTTCACCACATCTGGGAACTAGGTTCCTTGTACATCGTCTAAACAAATATCCTTATCCTATTTTTCCTCCACCGCCGGTTCACTTGGTTGGATTGTTTAGCACTGTAAGCTCTCTTTAGTCTTCTAAATGCTATATGCTCTGACATTACAGTGACAAGGAACTGTTTAGGGTAATGAAAGAGTTTTGGGATTGCTGTCTACTAGAATGCATTTCTTTAAAAAGCAGTTCCCCTAAAATGGAAATAAATCACCAGTGTAAGTTACTTTTTGTTTTTCTATTTTGTTTTTTCAGCATGTTTGCTATAGGGAAATTATTCAAAAGTGGATGTTGACAGATCTTCTGCATGTGCTGCTTTGAATATGGTTGACTCTTTTAATACCCTCTACAATCTGTTTCATTAAGACATAATGACCCAATGCAAGTATCAGATATTCCATTACCAATAAGACTGGATTTGCACGGGTCATTGGTTGGGCTTTACTGATTATTCAGAGCAGTTCTAGTAAGATCCTCCTGAAAACAGTAAACTAGTAATGAATACATTTTATAATGTTACCACCTGTTGTCAATTGGCTTTCTTAGACTTTTGATTGGAAGATCTGATGGTTTATGCAACAATATAAGGGCAGGGTTTATATCACTACGAGGGCATACTTTAAATTCATTGATTTTGAAAAGATGACTGGCATCAAATACTCAAATTCAGCTTTTATGAATAGCATTCCTAGGAAAGTTTCTTCCCAATAATTGCCCCATGTGAAAGTGCCACCAATCACCTGATGAATTTGCAAACACTCGTCCATCGGGTGAAAGTATCATTGATGTGGTCACCTAAATCATTATTCTTGTGCAGCAGATCGTGTAGCCTAAAAGCAATTAGCTGCCCAGAAACAATGTATGGGGACCAGCAATCATTCTAGAGATTGCTCATCCTCATACAATGAAGCTGATTGCTATATGTAAATGCAGCTTTCACCTCCAGTTTGAGGGGGCTCCTACTGGTTAGGTAATGGTCTTCTACCATGGAAATGCAAACTTACTGTATCTGAATGGTTATTTATCATTTTAAAAGTAATTGAGTCCAGTGGCGTATATAGAGAAGTAAGAGCCACATAACAAGGGTCAAACCAGACCCCCCACACAGGATAGAAGAGTTTCTGCCTAAACCCTTTTCAATGACCCTTGGGCCATTTTTCCACTGCGTCATTTGCTAAAAGTTGTTCCTTTAAAGGGTAGAGTCCTGACCAAGTTTTCACCTCCAGTAGAAGAGGAGATAATCCCAACTAAGACTGGGCCCCCTCCTGTCCTGGGCCCCATAGCAGTCACATGGTCTGCCGCTATGGTAGTTATGCCCCTGGCTGAGTCTTATTCAAGTCACTTTATCAATGATAAAACATGTTTTTCCCTTGTTAAGACAAATTACAAAAATATTTTGGTATCAATGGGTGATTTATGTGGGGTTGGCCTCTGACACTACTACTGATTATGAGAACGCACAAGCTAAGACGCCTGGTGAAGAATCATGACTCTGTTGGCTTCTTCCAGGCACAATGCCCCCCGATTCATATTTTGTGTCGGGTACTGCAGCCGATAATCATTCAGCTGAACAGTAAACTGTTTATTATTCAGTCAGGTCAATCAAATTGTACAGTAGTACAAGTAATGCTTGATAAGCTCCACACACAGTGCACAAAGGTGGCACAGAGTCTGGTAAAAGCTACAGCAGCCATGAGACTCCATGAAAAGCAGTATCTCTTTTATTCTTAACATTAGTGGGGGCATACACTGAGGAACAACTTAATGGTTTTTATGGACAAATTGTAAATAGATCCCTATGTTAAATCATGACAAAGGGGCTCTGCAAACATCTGTGAAGGTTCAGATACTGGTGTGAAAACAGCTAGAAAAAAATTGCTGGGAAAATGAAGCTCAAGTTTACTAAGTAACACTAGCTCCTGGCTATACTTCCATACTAGCAGAACACACTTCACTTTCTCATAACTTTTCTCTTAGGACTATGCATGCAGGTTGCTCAAGGAATTACTTGGCAGGAATGGGACCGTTTAGTTAAGAATTTCTGGACTCCTCCAAAGTGGGCCACGTAGGCACGCACACATGTCTATTCTGGTCAGCCACATCAGTACCTCTCCCTTCCTTAACCAATATGGCATCTTCCAAAACCAACACCTATGCTTATGCTCTGCCCACTTGAGTAATGGAGCACCCATGTGCTCATGTGCTCTCGTACTCCTGCAAGTGTTTGGCCACCTCTTCAGACCTCTATGTCCATGTGGTCCACAGGACTGAGCCACCAATGAGGATCTCAACCCACTTTATATGTAATAAAAAAATGTCAATTTCTATACAAGGGTTGGATAACCGTAAATGACACCTCCCACTTCATACACCTACAATGAGACCTTTCCTTCACCCCTTGGTGTCCATTTCCATGTGGGACTTGGCCTACTGTAAAAAAATCTGAAATGGTGGTGGTGGGATATGCAGTTCTGTTGGAGATTGGTGAGCGCAGAAGCTCTTTTGTGCACACTGCAAATGCATTTAGGAAAGCTGCAGTAGACATTGATATAATCATAGACAGAAATATCAGCTGTAATTGAAAAATGGATGTGGTTTGTAAGTGAATTACAGTATACGTCTCTGTAATGTAATCAATAAATTACAAGTGTAATTCTGCACTACCTACAAAACAGAAACACCAGTTCCTTTCTGTCTATATCCTCCTCTAACACATGAAGGGAAATGATACTGCTGTACGGCGTGATTGACCTTTGCCGTAGTGATGCCTCTAGATGTATTCCTCTAAATCATGGCACAAAGGGAAGATGCACCATTGTAAAGAGGAATACATGGTTCAGGAAGGTATCTAACAACACAAATTACAATTAGCAGCCTTAATGAATTAATGTGTGCCGACAGCTCCTCACACCGGAACGGAGCTGGCAAATTCTAATAATAGACTCCAGTGCATTCATGGCCGCGTATTAATGTATGCCTAGGAAAAGCTGCAGGAAATGCAGCATCTCTCCAGCAGCTGCCCTACTGAGCTCTTCTAAGAGGTTGCATAATATGATGTGAGGAGATACAGTAATGTTATTATGATACAAGGGATATATCAATCTTACATTTTAAACTCTGGTTTATCTCATAATTCTATGCTGTGCAATACAGGTTAAAATATTCGAAGGGACTGTTCATTCCCATCCCCCTGTTTCATGAAGTATTGAGTCAGAACAACTGAAAAGGCAGAAGAAAGGAGCTTATGTCAATGTATAAAAATGCAGATCTTTGTATGCCAAACTGTCGAAAGCTGAGTGATAACCCATATGCACATTGTGACAGCACTAAGCATCTGTAGTATCCCTTTACTACTTTTTGGTTTATAACATAATTAAAGACTTTACCAAGTAGACAGATTGCATTTTAGGGCATTGTTTTGTTTTAAGAACATATGTTAAATTCCAACAGCAGCTTATGTGGAGAATGAAGGCCCCTTCACCCAAGACAGCTTCTGCATCAAGGCAGAGATAAAAGGCTATGTACACTTTCAGGGGCATTTTTAATTGCATTTTACTCATTTTGGGCTAAATATACTTTTTTCAACTGGACTTTATTAAAAATGTATAGCAGTTTTTGAGATACAGGGGTTAAAAATCAGTCTGTTTGCAAGCAACCACTTTCTGTTTTCTTTGAATGGTATCATCTGATGGCTCATATGTTGCTCTTCCCTCCGATTTCATGACCTCATAAACATAAGCCAGATTATTCTCAGTTTGATAAGAATTGAGCTATAATAAGGGTTAATGAGGTCAGGATATCAGAGGTAAGAACTGCACATGAGCCACCAGATGATGAGACCATGATGGGATGCAAAGAGGACAGAAAGGGACAGCATGCAAATAGACTGATTTTTAACTCCTGTATCTCCGACACTGCTGAGCATTTTTAATTTTTAAGATCAATTTAAAAAATATATTTTATCCCAAAATGAGTAACATGTAATCATAAAAATGTCTTTAAATAGGTTGCACACTCCCCAATCACTAGTAGGAAGAACCATAGTTCTTCATCATTCCTGACCATCCATGGTAAGGAAAACTTCTCTGGAGCGGTGGTGGAGCCTGTGTACTGTTCCATACAACTTTACTAGAGGTATGGAAATATCAGAATGAAAGAGCTTGACAGTTTGTGTATACTCTTTCTCTCTTTTTAAAGCTTAAAAGGGTATTCCCATTTTATAACGTGATGGCATATGGCTTGTATATGCCATTACGTTATGATCATGGGGGCCGATCACTGGGATCCCAACTGATCCCAGTGAGAGTGAGGGAGCCACATCATGGATTTATCACTGTGTTCTCTTCTAAGTTTTCTCTGTGCAGCGAGCCCATGAGGAGCCACAGAGGAGGAATGGTAGTGGCTCTGGCTGTTACAGCCAATCACGGTGGCTTTCCTCACATCATTGCTCCCTAGGGCTGTGCAGGGAAAGAAGGTTCTGGGGCTCCTGCCTGATGGTAGTCAAGGTGCCCATGACGTTAAATTTTTGTATGGGTGCAAGGCAGGATATATGGGGTGCAGTGTATAGAGCCAGCGTATGGTTTAGGAGTCACAAAACCAGGTCAAAGGAAGAAGAATAATCCTCTGTTTTTACTGGTTAAAATAGTAGTTTTAGTACATTTAATCATAACAGAGACAGTTATAACAGTACACAATGAAATTCTTTCCCAGATAGTGATGTATGGATTTAGGCAAGAGGTGACCCTCTATCTTGCCAAAGTGTCTCTCAGTAAAATCTATGGCTGGCAACAGTACTTTGGCAATAATGGCTGCAGTGTCCACTGCAGGATACAGGGTCTTGAAGGCAGATCTAGCCATGATGTTTTTAAGTGTAAAGGATGTCTTAACGGTGTCCCTCACAGCAGCAAACCCTGAATGGCTGTAGTAGCAGGTTATCTTACTGACTGCTATGCGTGACTATCCAGATTGCAAGTTCTTCTCTTAGTAACTCACAGAGAGATCAGACAGAACTTCCTCTGTCACTGAACTCTCACATAAGACTCACTAACTTTGCAGACACCCCCTCGCTCCAGGTTACTACACCTGAACAGTGGTTCTCTGCCAACGAGCTGTACAGAGAATTGTAGTCACCCAAAATCTCTTCAATGGAATGAGACCATGATGCCAATTCCTCCACAGTTGGTGGCCAAGATGCTAGTGTCCAGGAACAAACAGTGAAGGGGGTGCAGTGCTAAACCAGTGCTGGGGTTTCTTCATTCTCATCATTGGTGGGGTCCCAAAAATCTGCCCCCACCAGTTTGAAAGTGAGAATATATCAGCACTTTAGTATACAAAGGTTTTTGGGTTTTTTTTTAGTTTTTTTGATTACATAGCACTGGTTTTTGTGGGTAAGTCAACTACTGATTGACATTTAAGATCTTACTAGGATTTCCGGCTGAGAGAAGGGAAGAAAGAACTGCTTCATTCCCAATTTGGCCACGGAGCTGCTTACATGCCTGCTTCAGAGACCAGATACTGTGAAATACTGGTAAAACAGATGAATAAGAGTTTAATGGGGGGGGGGGGTTCTCATTAGGCTATTGGATCGATGAGAGTTGAATCTCTGCTAACAAAGATTGTAAAAAGGACAAGACACTGTAAGTCGAATACTATGTTTCCTAGTTAAGAATTTTGTCTTATGTTCCGATGGTATGATATTCCCTTATTGTTATCGTACAAGACTAGCCTAGAAGCATGCTTATCTTTTCAGCTTTAGTCTTCCAAATCATAATCTACAAAATATGGTGATAGAAAAATGCAGCTCCTGTTGCCTAGCAACACCATAACTATATATAACACCGCCAACACGTGCATTGTTTTAATGATAAGAACAGCGATTCCCCAGTATACAATGAATTGCATAATCACTAGAAATATTCAGAAAAATTAGTCTTAACTGCGTTTCCATGAGTAAAACTGATACAATTAGACAATCTAAAACTCGTCATTTGGAAAATGTTTTCAATGTGTCTCCACAGCAAACCCCATGCCATGTGTGGAGTCTGAAATGGATGTATACTATATATATTCCTACTACATATCCATCCATCCATTCTTTTTTTTAACATTTATACTGTATGTTAGAGGGCAGTGTTTTTCCAAGCCATAGTAAAAAAAAAATATGAATCACGAACCACTTTAGTTGAGTCATTAAATTTAATATATTACCTTGTGTGGGCATTTTTATCAGCAACCTATGCCACATTATTTATAGGGAATGGAGGGGAAGCCTGCAACAGTGGAGGAAGGTATGGAAGTATGATGGGGGGCCACCCAGGGATGTAGCTATAGAGGAAGCAGGGGAAGCGGCTGCTTAGAGCCCAGACCGACAATGGCCTCCCTCAGGAGGAAGACTAAAAAAAATTATTGTCAGGGCCCCCTCAGCAGTATTATACAATGACATTATATTCAGTGACACTGTAGGAAATGGACGGAGCGGCGCCAGGCCTTTCTGAGTGCTCAATTTTGGCTAGCCACAGGAGTAGGCGTAGCACGTGAGTTGGGGGTTGTGAAGAAGTTGCTGGGGGAAGGAGGCATTCAAAAATTTGCTGTGGGGCCCAGTTTACGCCACTGGGGCCACCATACACACGTACTCCTAGAGTAATATCCATATTGGTGACACGTGTACGAACATAACTAGGACAGTAGTTTAATCAGCGGTGACATGTGGCATCTGAGTCAGTGCTCCTGGGAGCCACAGAACCAGAATCATAGATCTCTTCATACATAGGTCCTGAGCTATGTGGGAGGAGGTTGAAAGTAAAGTGTAACTGCCATTCTGTTTTTATTTTTGTAATGTGTAGGGGCAGTGATACTGACCAATTTTGTAATATACTTTTATTACTGAAATTGTACATTTCTATTAGATAAATAGCTCTAAAGTGGCCAATTTTGAGCCTTAGCAACGCTTCTCTGTCTTCTGTTTACATAACACGGTCAGTGTGGAGAACGTCTATGTAAACAGAAAACAGAGGAGCGTTGCTAAGGCTCAAAATGGGCCACATTGGAGCTATTTTTCTAATAGAAATGTATGATTTCAGTACTTAAAGTATATTACAAAAATGGTCAGTGTCACTGCCCCTATACATGACTCATATAAAAAGAAAATGGCAGTTACACTTCAAGAAAAAAAAAATCTGTGTAATCACTTTATATACATTGCAATTCCATAAATCGTTAGTGTTTTCATACATGATCCTATGTTTGGTGCACATGGCTTGAGTGATATCTAGATTCTTTATGATTTTGCAACCAGTGAAACGACCATGCAACAGATTTTCCTAATATTTTAAGCAGGGATTTCAGCCAATGGTAATCCACCGTGCATTTGACTGTCACCATGAGCAATTCTATACAATAGGCCTGCGCACAGTGCTACTCGGTGCTATCCTGTTACAAGATAAACGACTCGTAGCAGTATGAAATTTGGCATTCTTTTTCACATTCTATGGTTTTATTGAAATGACGACTTGAGCCAATAGTTTTTTTTTTCTTTTACAAAGATCTGCATAATCCTTGACAAATTTAGCAGTCTGCACTGGCTCCCTGCCCAATGCATTGTTAATGAGAGGCAAGCTAAAAATTCTATTGTAACTGCTTGTGAGTTCAGTTTTGGTTGCTGAAATCAGAGAATTGTATTGTGACAGGAAGGCTTTGGGGTCACAGAGGATTGTCATCCATTAAAATATCACTGTGTTCTCATGAGTGATTCTAATTGTGTTTTTCGTGTAATGTGTCTGTTCTAAACATAGAAAAACCAGAATTGCATTGAAATGTGTGACTCCACTAACTACGAAGGAAAATAAACCAAGCAGTCATTTCTGTTCCTTAACAAAATTCTTACAATAAAAAAATTTCTTCCCACCTTTCGTTTCTTTGTGTTTAAATTCCTTGCAGCGCCTCCATAGGAGAAATGAAGCATTACACAGCAACTGTTGAAATCAGTGGGCTCTCCATGTAATGCAGGGACATATCAGGTTATCCAGGGAAAGAGATGCTTGTTGTAGCTGTTCTACTCATTGGCTAAATGACGAAAGTCCCTAATGGGGACTTTCTTCTAAATTTGGAATTTCCTAATAGGTTATTTGAAAATACATTTAATTTCAATGCAGGGCCTGAGATACAAAGGGCCATGCAGATACGGCATTATAAACTGTGGCCACAACACAAAGTAGTGACCTAAATATATCTAGAGAGCTATTGGTGCAACTGAGAAATTGTGATTAATTACATCTTAGTTTATATTATAGGGGTTATGAATGTAATAATCTGCCCTACAGAGAGAAAAAAAGTGTAACCTTGAGTGTAATGCACTTGAAAACAATCTTCAGTGACGCGAAATTGTTTCCATTTTTTAAAAATTATTATGGTAATTCCCAGCATATGATCTATGTAGCAGCCATTTGGGCAGCTCTGTGTCTAAACTTAGAAACATTCAGATCTCTCTCCTTCTATACCAGCAGCAAGTCCCAGCACTAGGTTAATCGCATTCACCTTTTTTGCTCTCTTATCTCCAATTGTGACTGAACTCCAAAGGTGTTCTTCATCACATCACATACTGAGCAAGATCAGGAGTAGCAAGCAGTTGAGTTGCATTTTTTTTACTTAGAATGATAATTTTGACAGCTACTAGTTTCACATTTTTTTTTACAAAATTCTGGGGCCTAAAAAATGTGACTTAGCACACCTTTTTCAGACATACTGTAGTATTTGTCACTTCTGGTGCTTCACACAGGAGCTAATGAGGACTGATTTTTGAACCTGTCCCCAGCTAAGCTAGGAGCTTTGAGCTTGGCCCTGTTATGGCCTAAGAGCATTACACCATCTTGACCCTTGATAATTTTATTTTATTGTTTTATTATTTTATATTTATGTTTTTTTCCTCTTCTGTTCCACGGGTTTTCTCAAAAAATGATTTTATGACATTTATAATTGCTTTGCATATTATAAATTCCCCTGATATTTGGTACCACAACTGATCACACATTAATGACATCTACATAGTCAACATCTACCTAAAGTTTTAAGAAAAACCAACCAGTGTCCATATGCTCTGTTAGGACATCTGTAAGATATAGAGGGGTCCTGCCTAGACACCCCAATATGAGCAAGAGTTGCTAGCCAAGATCCTGGTGAACTGGGTTGTCCATGTGTTTATCATCATCAGGGATGGCCAACCTGAGGCTCTCCAGCGGTTGCAAAAACTACAACTCCCAGCATGCCTAGACTGACTACAATTATCAGCCTACAGCAGGGCATGGTGGGAGTTGTAGTTTTACAACCGCTGGAGAGACGCAGGTTGGCCATAACTTTATTATATAGTTAGCCATATAATTGAGTGGATGCTGTAGGACAAATCTCTGTCCAGCTGTGATTGCCAGAGGTTCCACAAACTGGACCTGCATAGAATATCTGAATACTGGACCATTTTAAATAAGAAATGTGTTTTTGAGAAGAGTCAACCTTTTACATATAAATAACAGCACAAATTTAAAGAATCGTAAGACCTGTTTTGGATCACCGGTATTCATTGCCACCATCATCACTACTACTAATACAACACAAACAGTACACGTGGAGATGATGATTCTGTAGTCGCTGCAGTAAACTGCTGAACTACAACCTGCTGCCTATATATTTCACCCTTGTTCATTTCTCACTTGCCAGCAAATAGCCAGTTACTGGTTAGACTTGAGAAAAACAATGTTAGCGAAAGGGAGATGGAAGCGTTTGCAATGCACTGTCGCCCTTTTCTAGCAACTGTACGGAAGGTTGTTCTATGAAGCTTGTGTGATTGATGGGGCCGCTCCAGCTTCTCCCAGAGATAATTGTTCATTGCTGCTTTTCAATTGCTCCAATGTGGTCAGGTAATTACGGAGCAGTCTTAGCAGAAACATATGGTCTAGGGAACCATTTAACCCGCATTCAGCACATATGCTTGTAAGATAGCAGAAAACGCTATACAAGCAGATTCCTTTTAGAAGAAGACTATGGTTAGAATTTAAGATGCTTGATTTTTGTGGGACATTTACATATTGCTATTAAATTGTCTTAATTAGAGATGAGCAAATTTAAAAAATTTGATTAGTATCGGATTCAGACAAAAATTGGGTCTGAATAAATTTGCCCCTAATTGAAATGGCTCTGATTCCCTGGAAAGTCTTTCTATTTTCTAATTATACAAATTTGGTTTTGGTAGAATCAGGACTTTTTGAAAAATTTAGGTTTGTTCATCTCTAGCCTAGACAACCTGTCCAAAAATCACAGAAAGCCAACATTTTTTTACAGATAAATTGAAAAACCAATGAATGAGAAAGATTATATGTAATACATGTCTGTAGCTCAATATACTAATAAGAACTCATTACCAGCATTTACTGTGAGCTGTAAAATGATGATAATTACTACCAAAATATTCTAGTCAAATACCATCAATCTCAAAAAAAATCACAAACACATCTATTTTTTTTCACAGACACAAGAAAAAAGTGAACTTTTTAATAGACTGTCCAGAAAGTTCTGGACAGTCGGCAACCCTGCTCCTGAAACAGAAGTTTTACACTTATCTGCTCCCCATCACTCTTGCCTTCTGTGTTGCTACTAATGTCTCCATCTGCCGGTCCCTGCAATGTTTACATCCGGCAGTGCATGGGAGTGGTCATAAGCATCACTCCAGTCAATGACTGGCTTCAGTGGGTGCGTGCTGCTTTTGGTCACATCATCATTGAAGCCAGTCATTGGGGTGACCATGCATATGCACTGCCAGATGCAAACAGTACGGGGATCGGAAGGTTAAATCACTAGGTGAAGCATGGAGGACCGGGGCAGAGAGGAGCAGGAAAGAATTAATCTTCTGGAAAACCCTTTTAATGTGTACTACAGTATGTGAATTATAAGAGGTGATTTCCTATGAAAATGCCCCCTGCCCTTGTGCCCTATTAGGGCATATGGATGTCAAAGATAGGGAATTGTTCTGCTTGGGACTCCCGTCTATGAACCAGTGTGGAGAGCTGCTCTGTAGGAGTGGCTCCTGTTCTGGTAGATTCGAGCCATCCTTGTATTACATGGATGCATGTGTGAATATATGTGTAGCCCTCTGTCTCCTTAAAACAGCTTCCTATTGTCTATTAGGTTGTATATAGTGGACTAAACTAATTAATGAATTGCTCATAATTATTAGCAAATTGCTGGAGAGACATGGTGTGGGACACTTCTTCCTTGGTCCAAGCCCCACCAGGTTTTCCCTTCCAGCTACGCCCCCACTGTAAGCTTTGCATTCTTTTAATATTTTTCCTTTATTGTATGTACTGATATCAATCTTTATAATTAAACCATGTTTTTAGACTTTTTTTTATCCATTTCAGTCATCATATACGGTACCAGTCAAAGCAATACATGTACAGATCTGCCCATAGAGATAACCATATCTTATTGGCCATTGTAGTCAATGGCCTGCCGATAGGACTACAATACAAAAAAGCTACTTCTCATACAAAACCATACTGGCTAAAAAAGGTCTTGTCCTTAGCAAGACTTCAACTTTAATATTTCTGGTTTAGGGGAAACACTTACAAGGTGACTCCTGACAAGTTTTTATACTCTTCTCCTGCCAGTAAAATGGCCGCACCTCTTCTCAGACTATCTAATGAATATTATGAGCAGTGCTGGCCAATCCAGGCAAAAGTAAGTGTCTTGGACTACCCAATGTGCATCAGGTAGTCTAAAAGGCTATGCAGCCAGCTTGGATGACAGAAGTGGAGCCTGGGAATTGGAGAATCTACAGTTGAAAAGATGAAAAGCAGAGCACCAGGTAAGAGTCTTCTTCAACCTGTGGGTCTCTTTAAAAGGGTTTTCCAAGACTTTAATACTGATGACCTATCCTCGGGACACCCAGGACCCTTGCACTAGTGCTGCAGCCTTCTCTCAGCTCTTCCTAGGCAAATGACAACACATTCAAAGGTCACATGGCCTAGGCGCAGCTCAGCTCCATAGAAGTGAATGAGGCTGAGCACAATATCAAGGACAGCCACTATACAATGTACAGAGTTGTGTTTGGTGAGCATGTCGAAGGCCGTTGTGCCTTCTCAAACAGCTGATCAGCCAGCAGGAATCCTGGGTGTCGGATAACTATCAATCAGATAGTGATGACCTATCCTGAGGATAGGTCATTAGTTATAAAGTCTTGGAAAACCCTTTTAATCACATAGCAGTATTAAGTGAATATGGCCCTGCTATACTCTCAAATCATTCTGATTACAAAGAAAGAATAGAAAGCATTATTTTCCATTGGATTTATGCAGAAAAACAAACAAACAAAAAAAACATTGCAGCAAACTCAGTCAGTTGCAACATTTTGGAGAATATTACTGAAACACAGCTATACATGAGAGCCTACAGCTTCGTGCACATGGTTTCACATGATGCCTAAAACAGTGGTATATGATTTGTTGAACGGCCCTGAGGGAAATTGCAGCAAATCATCAAGACTTGGAAACTCATAGAAAATGATGAAAATGGCTTTTTTTGCCAGTCCATTTAGTAGAAGAAGTAAAAGTACCTTTCTATAATTTTGATCTTTGAATGAGATGAACAAAATGAGTCTCCTTATATCTGCATTCTGCATGTGGTGGAGAATATCGCTAGATCTCTGGTAAGCCAACATCTTTAAATATTAAACTGGTCTCTCGCGTGTTTGCTGGGTCTGAAGTGAAATGTAACCTGCCGCCTGACAATATCCTTGAGAGGAAGCAACACGGTGCTGCAATGAAACTGGGAGACAATGTTACATAATATAATAAAAAGAAATAAAACCATGATATTGGACCATGAAAATGAGATCATATTTTTTGAGTATGATAGAAATCACAGATAGCTGTATAGTAACAGTGGTGACCACTTGGCTCAAGATAGAAATGTGACTTGGGGGTTCCTTTCCTTTGTGTTAAGGGCAGACAGAGAGTGGTCTAGCCCCTTTACCAATCACCAGATTTTTGATACACCAGATTTACACAATGCCTTTGAGCAATAGCTATCGGTTATCTTTTAGTTTTTCGTCTTAGTTTTTGGTTCTAGGTGGAGCAGAAAGGTGTATGCTGGTGGTGAGCTATTTTGTATACTCTGTGAGATGCCACAACTTGAAACTTGTGATCCTTTGATTATTTCATGGGTAAAAGTGAAGTTGGGAGGTGCACCCCTTATGGAACTCAGTAGCTACATTAAGTGGCTGCTCTTAGTTATTGTCAGTGGAATATAGATCAGAGTAGGGCCATAAAGGAGAAAAGTGGATGCCCCTTAAGCATTTTCCTCTATATAGTATACTGTGATTGTATGTATATAAAAAGGTGTCACGAATAATTATTCTAATTGGCTTGGATAGTGTCCATAATTTGCTTGGATAGTGTTCCTAATTAGTGTGGATAACCAATTAAGGACTGTATTGTAAGGGTATTTGAAGAACTGATCGGTTCCATCTCCTTTAATTCTGTCTCTTTTATATTACCTTTAATATTCTGTGTAATAAAGTCTTCCTTGTAATGTAGTGGGTTAGAGATAGGTAGTACCCATCCCCCATTGTGCTGATAAGACCACATTCCTCAGTGATCTCAGAGACATTTGCGCTGCTCATTGGAGGAGGGGCTGAAAGGTATAACTCTGCTACACACATACATTAGTGGGCACTCCATTGAAGTCTTCATTCTAGTCAGGATGTAACTATTGATTTGCCCTATCTCTTGTACACCCTGGGTTGTAAGCCACATGCGGCAACATGGCCAACTCAGAGCCCCCTTCCCCCAGGCCAGTGGTGATTATTTACTTTTTATTTATTTACTTTCGACCACCTCCAACTCAAAAATATCTCCCGCATCCGCATATTCCTCATCCAGGAGTTTGCAAAAATGCATGTATATGCCCTCATCATCTCCCGCCTAGACTACTGTAACATTTTCTTATGTGGCCTTCCATCTAGAAATTTATTTAGCACCCATCCAATCTATCCTCAACTGTGCTGCCCGATCGAGAGAGAGAGAGAGAGAGAGAGAGAGAGAGAGAGAGAGAATAAAACAAAAGAGAAGTGAGAGATAAGTGATAAGTGAGAGAGGAAACTCCAGAATGTTATACACAAATAGTTTGGCCATTTTGAGCATTTTCAATTCAGGTCGAATCAATTTGAAATCAATTCAGTTGAATTTGAATCCAAATCGAATTTTGAGTGATTCTCACATCTCTACCAGGAAGCCATGCAAGCACAATATGGTTTTCCTTCTTAAAGTGTGGTCACATGACACTGATGTCACAGAAATAGGGGAGACAGTGGCCAGAGGTTCAGAGATTAGGAATTTTTTGCTATGTCACCTCATCCCATCCATTCCATGTGATCCACATACTTATAACATAAATCATGTTAGCAAGAATCTCCGAAAATCATTTTTGAGACATCAGTGAAGAGTCTAACTTCTTATTTTGTTAAGTCCTAGTGCTTGTAAGTCTTCTCTGCAGCTAAGCATTATATATTTAAGATATGTATCTTCTAGCCAAGTATCTTTAGGGCTAGAATATGGTAATATTCGAGTAGCACAGAAGTTGCATGATTGTGTCTGTATGATTCAGCCCATCTTCTCCATCCTTGCCGTTTCCTCACAAAGACGCCCAGTAATCAGGCTCAATTTAATATCCCATCAAACAACATATTGTTATATCTGTCAGTTGAGCTAAAACGATTGATTTCTCTTTCTCGACAATGATGATATGATAAAGGGTTTTTTATCAGATTTATGCGTTGAAGAAACAGGATTACAGATATCAGATACGACAAGGATCCCACAATTTCCTGAAAGTCATACATCGCTCACCAGTTGAAATACATTCAATGATTTATGATTTGTCTCTTGCATTGTCTCTTACGTAGATGGGGTTCAAAGGGCATGACAAGGAGTCAAGCTGGGGACAAGATACCCTTCTTGATGGATAGTCATAAAATAATAAATTTATCTAGAAATATAATGGACAATGCTATGATTTAATAAATGTCAGGAAAATTTGCTCTGTGGCTTACCTGAATCTAGAAAGTTAAGCCACAGGGATGGTGGCTGCCATGATGTTATCCAATTGATTTACGAAAGGTACATTGGTAAATATGGAAAAATGGTCACCTGTGAGAGGAATCCTACCAATACTAAGGCCTGGTGATGCATCATATCAACCAGGACAGCCCGGATTCTTTAGACTAGACCTAAAAAATTTAATTCTGGTCCACCCGGATGGTCAGGAGATAGGAAAGTGCACATGACAATTACTGTATTTAATGTTTAGGGACATTAACCGGTTTTGAGGACACCAACGTTGTTAGCAAGATAATTGCCTAATGAGACATTGGTCGATAGCATTAGCAGAAGTGACTAAACACATCAAAGTCATATATCTACAAACGTGGGACATTGGCCTAAGGGTAAATTACAGTTCTGTATAGGCTCCCAGTGATACAGTGATACTACACAGTCCCATAGAAGTCTAGAGGGCCGTAATATACCTTTGTATGTCTCTAATATATGTCATATGGAATATAATAGAAAGAACATGGATTACTCCATTACTCCAAGTATTATCTCCTAGGGATATTTATTGTGGCACATACAGTGCCTACGAAACCTTGGGTGCTCATTTAGGCATTCAGGTGTTGAATCAGTTAGGATCCTAGTCTCTGCTCAGATTGAAAGTGTCTACATACCTTCAATAGCCGCCCAAAGGCTTATTCTGCTTATGGCTATAACTCCCCATACACCTATAGGTTTGGCTTGCCCGATGTGTTCTGAATGGGAGATGCTAATAAGCTTCTGTCAGACAGACCTCTCTGATGGTGGTTTATGTCCCCTGAGAATAAAAGGATTTGGTGTTGAAATCAACATGTCGGACCCTTCTTTTCCCCAATATAATTTGTTGGCAGAGAGACGGGAGGCCCCCATGCACACAAGACTAGTCCCACCAAAATCGATAGGTTTAGCCAACTTTGTTCAAATGTGTTTGGAGGCTTTAAAGGGGTTGTCGGAGCTAATAAGCTAATTTATTTACAGTAGATGTGGGAAGTGTTTAAAATAAAGAAAAAAAGCACTCACCTAGCCACAATAGCTGTGTTTGAGCACTAAGTCCTATGCTCTTCTCTTCTGGGCCCTTGTGAACCAGAATTGTGACATCCCATACGTGGTCACATGCACCATTGAGGCCACTCACTGGCTACAGTAGTGACGTGTCCCCAAGTGGCACATTACCATGAAGGCTCAACAGTCACTTGCCACTTGGGGGACATGTCATCACTGCAGCCAATGAAAGGCGGCAGTGGTGTGCATGACCTTGGACTGTGCTTGCTACTGCAGCCAAGGCCCCTTCAGTTGACTGGGACTGAGCTGTGTCTAGACCATATGACCAATGAAAGTGACATCACTGACCTAGGAAGAGACCACAGCACTCATTGGAGTGCCACAGTCTCTTCAAGCAGCCAATCGGTGGCACTGCTAGGAATAGGACCCCCACTGATCAGATATTGATGACCTATTCTGAGGATAGGCCATCAATATTCTTCTTTTAGGTAATACCTTTAATATCTTCTTTGTGTTACATTTCCGCATGCAGTTAAGCACAGATTTATGTTATATATTCATCTCCTTCAGAACATTTGTTATTTCAATTGAATTCAAGGAGTTTTATTCTTTGTGAAATAAATAATTAACTAAAAAAATCTTGAAATAATTATTATTCAAGCTTTTTTGTATTCTGAAAATATGAAGAATAGAATAACTTTGAAGCAGAGCAGAATGCAGGAAGTTATATAAGTTTGGTACATTTTTTTACATAAATGTATAGGAAAGAACAATAAGTGTGCCGCAATGAATGTAATTATGCTATGCTATTTTATGCGGTGATAGAAGGTGAAAAGCAATATCCAGCTTTACTGCGCAATTCTAATATAGCTGGCTTATTTAATAGCATGGGGAATATGTATGGCCCATAGCAACCATACCCAATCTAATCATCGCTATGATCAATTTAGTACCATGGAGAGCCATAAACCTTGATGTGGTATACAGTATGGTGAAAAAAATTATTATTGGCCTACCATACATTTTGAAAATCTGTAAATGTGAAACTACAGACAGAGGCGAACTCTGAGAAAGAGAGACCCCACAGCAAAGATGAAATTATGTTCTGCTTCACACCCCAAGCCTCCTGAGCACAGGCAGGGAAGGACTGAGAATTTAAAGTGGTCCTGGAAAAATACTAAAAGTGTAGTTATGTAGTTGGGTCCAAATTGATGAAGGCCAGGGCCAGCAGTACCATATTGTGGCACATTATGCCACCCCAACAGAGTCAAATACCACAGCTCATCACAAAATACTGCCATCAGCACAGAATACATGCCCAAAAACTTTCACTGGCCATCTGTGAGAAAGGCTCAGTCGGCCCCATGGGCATCGGCTCACCGGGAAATTTCCCTGTAATGTCTATGGCCAATCCACCCCTGAGCACACGTGACTTTGGTACCTCTATCCCATTTACATGACTCAAGCCATGCCAACATTGCAACACAAGTAGAGATCACCCGATGCAGGTCCTCACTATCCTTTAAAGGGAACCTGTCATCAACTTTATGCTGACCTCACTGAGGGCAGCATAAAATAGTGACAGAAATGCTGATTTCAGCGGTGTATCACTCATGAGCTAAAAGTAAGTGGTTGCTGAGAACCAGCATCATAAACATTGTAGCCCAGGCCTTGAAAAGAGTCATATCTACTTGAGAAGAGTCATGGTTATTCATAAATTCCCGCTCTCCCTGCCCACCTGCTGATGATTGGCATTCTTCTACCTAGTTTTCTCCCTTTCTCTCTAGGAGACAACTGACAATCATCAGCAGATGGACAGGGAGAGCAAGAGATTAGGAATAACCGTGACTCTTCTCAGGTAGATTTGACTCTTTTCATGGCCTGTGCTGCAAGGATTATGATGCTGGTTCTCAGCAACCACTTACTTTTAGCTCATGAGTGACACACCGCTGAAATCAGCATTTCTGTCACTATTTTATGCTGTCCTCGGTGAGGTCAACACAAAGTTGATGACAGGTTCCCTTTAAAATGGGGACAAGAACAACTTGCATTGGGCACCTGCTCTCAAGGGACATAGGAGGGGATTTATCTGGGGTTTACTGGAGTAAATCTTGTTTTTTTTATTTATTTATTTTTTACTTTTTTAGTCTGAACTTACACTGCCCTAACTAGGTTTTTGAAAATGGGGCATGACTAGGGTGGTCTGTGGGTGGGAGTCATCCATCCTGGCACATTCATTATTTATGCCAGAAAAGGTCAGTAACCAGCTCCCGGGACCCCCTCTGATCAGCTGTTTGAAGATGGTGCGGCACTCCAGTGAGTGCTGCACCCTCTTCCTAGATCAGTGACATCAGTTTTGCCAGAGGATAGTCTTCGATGAAGACACCATACAGTGGCGCACGGACTGTCAATGACTCCATATTTCAGAATAGTAGGACTCCAGGTGCCACCATGCAGATTCTATGATGCTATGGAAAAATGCTTTTGGTTGGCTCCACCAAAGCGAACCATATTGATGAAGTTAGCTATTAGGGTAATCAAGATTACTGAATTAACAAAAGATCTAACGGGAAATGAAAAAAAAAGTTTCTGAGAGTTAAATAAATAAAACAAAGCCTGAAACAAAAATTGTTACAGAGCTATGATAGACATGATGAATAACTGGGATTTGGAGAAACCTGAGTCATAATAGGTCGTAATGCAATAAGCATACTGTCTTCTCAGCCGCTTTTGCCAACAGTCAGGCACATGTTTTTCTGCATCATTCCCTAATATAACTTTTTTTTAGATTAAATTCAATAACTTGTAGAACCTTGGAGCTGAGCCTAAATTTACCAGAACTTTCCAGATTTCAACACGTTTATGCAATGTACAAAATTGACATTTCTTTTCTGTAATTTCAAGAGCTTTCTTTTGTATTTTTTTAAATTAAAGTTTGTGTTTTGCACCCACTGTCCGAGTACAAGCCTGCAGTCTGAATAACACTGTACATTAGGTTATTAGAAGTTTACAGAATTAACAATTGCTGAATTAGTCCTTTGACAATATGCAGATTACAAAGTGCCCCTCTGCTGGACCCCCGGCGACTTAGCTGTTGTCTGTGGTCAATTTCCCCACAACATCATCAAAAGAGAAAAAAAGAAGAACTACATAATGATCAGAGTGCTCTAAAGGGGTTGTCTGGTGGGATTAATTTTATTTTCAACATGGGGCAAATTAGGTAAAGGAAAAAATTAATATCACTCACGTTACCAATCTCCCTTCTACATTAAGGATGCTTTTTAACTGTTCTTTACTGGTCTCCACTTCCTGGTCCTGGCTTGACCCAAATGAAATGGCAGGAGAAGCTCACTCAGCCAAATCACTGGCCACAATGGTGACCCACCTCAGCTAGTGATTGACTAAGCAGACATCTTCAAGCACATTTCCTTCTTGACAAGCTCCAACAAGGAGGTGGAGATCAGGAAGGACCGTCCGTGGTGTGGAATGCAGCAAGGTGGGTAATGCTTTGTTTGTTTTTTTAACCCATTGTGCCCCACATATAAAAAATGTAACAACTCAGACAACACCTTTAGATTGATGGTTGTCAGTGTCATGCAAGACAGAACTTCCAAAGCAATGGGTGCTCTTTGCAATCAATCTCAACTGAGCCTAAGAAATAAAGATCCTGAAGAAGAGATCCATCTGACTAACTCCAAGATTTCCATTTTAGCACCTATTTTCTAAATGGAACAACCCTTCCATTTATGAGTCATAAATAGTTGATTGGAGGAAATATTTACCCAGTAGGTTTTCTATTTTTAAGAAGGAATTCTCCTCTAAAGAAATAATGCCATCTTAGACATTTATAGCATATCCAAATGACCCGCCTCTGGAACCCTCAACTGTGACTAGAAGGATCCCACAACTCCTGATTCTCCTGGTTACACAAGGAGGCAGCTCTCTCCATTCACTTATATGAGAATTCTAATATGCCATCAGTGTCTAAGATGGAATACCCCTTAAATAATGTATTAGTGTTGTAGCCATTTCAAGTGAAAATGAAGAATTCCCACTCTCCTTCCGGAAACACCATCAGGGAAATGCAATGGTAGCCATTAAGTGAATGCATACGTGAGGCTCTAATAAATAATGACAGGGTCTAATCGAGCAAACTCTAGTATTATTAGGGTGAAATAGCCTCCTAGTATTATGGCTGTATTAGCTCATTAATTAAAATAACTGACAAATAAAATGAGTTCTATAAATACGGCGACTACTTCTGGGGTTTGCTGTCCAAGTACATGATCAGAGGTTTGTGGATAATGACGAGAGCCTGCCAAAGCACTGAATCGTGTTGCAGACATGAAAATACAATACTGGCATGAGGGTCTCTTATGGGCTTGGCAGCGCTAATGAATTCTGTTCTACAGTCTGCAGTCAAATTGTTCAATAGCTGAGATGGTGTATTCTAAAAAGCCTGTGAGAGTCTATGGAAAGCCCACTGCATATACTAGTATACAGTACATTCGTGCTCCATGCACTAAGCATTTGGTATTATTACCAGGCTCCAATTAACTATTTTCTAAGAAATTTCAAAAAGAGTTTTCCGGGATTCCTATCCCAGATATGCT
Source organism: Rhinella marina (assembly GCA_900303285.1). Lineage (NCBI taxonomy): Eukaryota > Metazoa > Chordata > Amphibia > Anura > Bufonidae > Rhinella > Rhinella marina. The sequence continues at coordinate 233,336 of ONZH01004303.1, forward strand.
CATGTAGTTGCTTTAGTTGCATACCTCATGTACATCTTCTCCATGCTTGTTCCCCCCTCCTTTGGACTCTGTTGACCCAATTTCACCATGAAAACAAACCACTCCAGTTTCTTTCCATCCTGTTGCTGTATCTAACCAAACCTATGATGCACTTCTCCTTTCTCTGCCACAGCTCCAGCATAGCTCCTAACCACGCCCAGCTAGTTTAAAGCTCCTCCTACCCAGCTAGTTACATAGACACTCCTTTATCACTGCCCCTAACAACACCCAGCTAGTTACATAGACACTCCCCTATCACTGCCCCGCCCGTGAACATGACATCACAGGAAATACAGAAAGAGCTACATGGACATGGTCATGTGACTACAACCAAGAATGGGAGATAGGAGCAATAATGGTAAAAGAAGTACATTACAGATTTCCACCTACCTTTGTAAATAATTATATTAAATGATGTTGATACAAAGTGGAAACCCCCTTTAAGGAGTAACCTTAGACTATATATTTCACATGATTATATAGATATTTCGCTACATAAAATGTATATATGTCTTCAGACAAGCGTACTAATTTATAAAATGAGTACGCATTCGGACAAATGCAGTACGTGACAGCTGGGCGGGCGGTCTTGGACACCAGCACAAGAGCGGAGTGTGGGGGCCCCCTTGGACGTCGGGGGCCCTATGCAAATGCATAGGATGTGTGGTGCCCAAGACCGCCCCTGAACATATCACATCCCTTTTGGACAAGATACCATCCGTTAACCTATTCTTAGCTGTCAGCATCTTGCTCCTGTTAATCTCCTCGTCCCTGGGCATGTGTTTCCATGGTTAGTTGCTGCATACACTATCTTGTATATAAAGGGACCATGGAGCAAAATATTTCCTGCTGCCTAAGAATATAAGGAGTTTTATGATATTATAAATATGTGGCTGTTCTCTCACAAAAACAGCACCCATTTTTGTCTATGGGTTGTGTCTGGTATTACAGTCCATTCACTCAAAAAGAGCTCTGCTGCAATACCAGAAACAACCAATGGCCAAGAGTGTTGCTGCTTCTAGAAAAAAAAATCCAGTTAAGGTCCACTTCTATTAGGTTATGGTTGATACATTTTTGGAGAAGGGTCATTGATCCAAGAATTTATTCTGATTGTAATCAGGAAGGATTTTTTTTTTCCAAGATGAGGAATTGGCTCCTACCTTTCTTCTGAATAAACATTGCAGGAGAACTGGTTGAACTGAATGGGTTTTTCAATCTATGTTACTATCATGACCTCTTTGATCACATCGATCCATGTTATTGCTGGATATCTACTAACTGCTTTTTTTACATAAAAGTGATGTCATCTTTGGACAATTCATTTTGATTAGAAGGGTCCTCCAAATAAGTTGATTTTAGTGTGTCCTTCTGTCTAGGACCTTCAGTGATCAGGTGCAATCTACAGGATGGGCCTGGCAACAAGTGATTCCTTTTACCGCAGTGCCACCACAGGCGAAACAAAGCATTACAGGGTATCTGTTGAAGTAAATTATCTTTCTGTGCACTTCAGAGATAGAGACAGACAAATTGCTGTTTTGGTGATTTTTTGGAAGCTGAAGGAGCTTGTGCAGGTTATTCTGATTGCAATAATCAGCATTGAAAAGCTTAAATTACAGTGCTTTTCTCCATTAACAACATTTATCACTTATGATCGCTGGGGATCCGACCACTGAAACTAGTGATGAGCGAAGTATCAATTACTTTGTCACGAAGCGCATTCCATTGTATATAGTGGGGGAGATGACGGGGAACAGGAATTGCGAAACCCCCACCACCACCACATCATTGTACCGCTGAGATACCGCATTCATCGTTGATTGCGGCATCTGACATTAAAATTGAGGCCTTTCAGGGGTTAATCAGGGTAAAAAAAAAACATACTCACTTTATTCATTTGCTTGTGGAGAGGCTGCAGCGGACATCTTGATTGAAGCAGAAAATTTCACGCAATAACATGATGACGTCATCATGCTGGCTGGGCGCAGTGATGTCATCACTGATCACTGAGATTTCCTGCTGTTTCTTCAATCAAGATGGCAGAGACGGCCTCTCTGAAAGCAAATGGATACTGTGGGTATTTTTTTTTTTACTGCCATTTCAGGGAAAATAGATTCCTTACCATGAAGCACAAGGAAATTTGGCTTTGTGGCAAATCATATTTTTCCTGAAATTCGATTCTCTCATCTCTAACTGGGATCTCCAGCAATCACCGAACTGAAGTCCTCAAGTTCATTTTGTGAGTGGAGAGGACCAAAATTCCTTTCAACTCTGTGGCACAACCGGATATAACTTTACCTCACAGTCCCACAGAAGTGAATGGAGCGGGGTCACATGTGCTCCATTCACATGTGGGACCTGGTACCCTGTTCTTATGATTGCTGGAAGCCACAGCGATCAATCATTTATCACCTGTCCTACGGATACCGACTAGAATAATGCTGTGTGAAACTGGCCTTAATGTGGCTAATGTGCCCACATCAGTATTCTCAGCTATGTGTCATTTATCATCTTTATGATTCATTATGATTTTATAATTCAGCTTCAATAATTCTTGGCTGTCTGTGGTTTTTGGATAAGTTGTCTCAGAAGAAATTAAAGACTCAGGTTGGCAATCCTGATCCAGACATAAATGGAGAATATAACAATATATAACATGATTAAAAAACCCAATATATTCATAATAAATCCTTCCATGTATTATAATGGGATATATATGGTACAGTACATTTTATGAGGATATCCTCATTCTTCTGAGTAAAAAACAGCTGCCTGGAAGGGAATTTGTCACCAGGATATTCACTGTTAAAACCATGCAATGTCTTGTAGAGCTAACTCAGCTGAATGTAATGATACTTTTCACTTAGTGATCCGATGCTTCATCCTGGAGAAAAAAAAGTACTGTATTTTTTGCTTTATAAGACGCACTTTTCCCCCCCAAAAGTAGGGGGAAACTGACCAAATAACTAATGTGTAAACTGGGCCTTAACAAAATGTGAAAAAGTGAAAGGGCCTGACTCTGAAGACTTTCCGAAATCAAAGTATCTATATAATCTATAGCTTCTAAAAATTGCAATCATCTGACTATATACTGTATGTGATATCTGCAAAAGTCATCATGGGATGTATGGTTACTAAAAGTACTGCATTCTGATGGGGATTTTTATAATACGTTCTATACGTTCTATAAGACATTGGACTTTACCTGGCATTTTAAAAACATTGAATTTTGATAAGATGATACTGAAGTCCTATAGATGTTTAAAGTTGGAAGTGAGGATCTGCTGTTCAGCACAGTGTTCATTCATTGTAAATGTTGATTCTTTTGGAGTTTGGTAAGGGAGGGCCGGTGGCTCAGCACAGTACAGCTTGTCTGGAGATGACCAGTCTGGATGAAAAAGTTTGTAGTGGTATATTGCTTCCATACCAGTATAGGAACATGCATGAGCAGGGGAGCTATGGTCCACATCTTGGGAGTAGATGGTGCCTGATTCAGGTTGTTGACCCACAGGCCCGTAGTTGATGTGGCTCTCCGAGAAGTGATCATGTGTGCCAAGTACCTCAACACATATCCAGTAGAAAACCTTGTTTAAGCAAAGTAGCAAGAGGCTCAGGAAGTTGGGCTTTCCCATAACCCTTGAGATGGACAACATTTGGGATTGCCGCACCCATTCCCAAGCCACCATCTACTCCCAAGCTAAAAAACTGTTGATAAAATACTCTCCTCCACCATTGATGAAATTATAAAGTTGCCAGCAGAATACTCTGGTGAGTCCATGTACATCTTGTGCCTATCTTGGTCAGATCTGAACACTAGGACCACATTACCGATGCACAGACAATCACTGTGAAAAAATGAGTCCTATCAGATACCTTTTCTGTGGTTACAGTTTGACCACAGGAAGCTCTACCAGCTGGATGGTGATACGTTACCAGCAGAGTTTTCTTGTGTAATTAAGCTCGCAGTGCATTTACATGACAATAAAACGACTTCTCATTCATCATGTCCCCTGAACAGCTGACAAACCTCGTGAAACTTAAAGTGATTTAATGCACATCTTTGATCTCGGCAAAACGGCTGTTGTCTGAACTTGCAATTAATTCATTTTAAAGAGTCTTATCAGTATTAGGCAGTCAATTAACAGAGGTTGCCTTACAATAGCTGAATATTACACTTCTTCAGGTGGAGTTATTGAAGCCTGGCTCAAGGTTCACAAAGGCGGAGAACAATTTCGATTGTTACTTGGTTAATTATACGGTGCTTCAGCCCCGGGCTATTCTGCAAAAAGTCACATCATTTAATATTAGAAATGCTAACATGAAAAAAAAATCCCATTTCCATTTGCAATGCTCTTAGAAGTCACATTGGGGATGTAAATCTCTGAATGGCAAGGGCTTTATGGTTGTTCTTTAAAATGCCAAGACGGTCCAAAAATGTCTCCGATTTGAAAGGTAACTTAAATGGAGGTGGCTGTCACTTCAGAAGCTCTGTTCTCAAATTCAGGGAAATAGCAGCCAGTTGTACAAAGAATAAAGAATCCTGTTAATTGATGTACTGTGTTGCCAGGGTCTATTGATTTATCATGCTGTTTGGGACTTGACATTCTTTCCGTTTTTTTGTTCTCAGTTTGGGCTAAATAGGCCAAAAGAAAAAAAAATTAAATAGAGTAAATAGAAAAAAAAGCTGTAAGTTAAGAAAAGCAAACAGCTAAACTGAGTATTCATGGATTTAAAGGGCTTGTCCAGATTTAGGCACCATTTTACAATTTATGTCTAACATTAATCTACATAAAAAGTTGAGTAAGTTTGTAAATACATTACATTACTTATCTTCAAATGATCCTGACTGATAACAGCCTATTTTGTTTTTTGTTTTTTTACTCCAGAGCAGCATTCATAATTCTGCAGGCCTAAATCTGTTTACCTTTCCATCTGCTTTAGTCTCTCTGCAGAGCTTGCAATGATGATATAGTATCTAGGAAGCATCAGTTTTATATAATGTGTTGTACAGGAAAAATGGATGCTGAGAAAGCTAAACGGATTTTCTGGGACTTCCAAAGAATAAAAAACACCGATCCTCAGTATATGTCATGAATATCTGCTTGGTGGGGGTCTGACACTTTGTTCCTCCAGGATCAGTTGTTTGAGGTGGACACAGTGGTCCTGAGAGTGCTGTGGTCTTCTCACAGTTATTCAAGAACAGCTCCATACATAGCATGGCATAGCATAGCATGCTGGGAACGCCCATGTCATCCACTGCTTTTAACCTTGACAACCAATTGACATGTTGTGGATTGAAAACCTGCATCGTGAATCTGTTTACTCTGCCAGCTTTTTTAACAGCAGTAGGTTAGATTTCTGAATTCTCATCCACTTTGCTACTACTCTAAAAGGTGTAGAGTTTTTTTTTACTGCTGGGGATCTGTAGCGTTTATGCCATGTGTAACCATAGCCTAAAGTGACATGTAAAAGTATTTAATCTGAATGAGGATGTTTCTGTAGTAGATGCATGGATTTCTGCATGCTCCATTCAGGTGAGGGAACAGTCACAGAAATGTCTACAAAAATCTGTCATGTGGGAATTCACCCTAATCAGCAGAATTCACCCTGTCAGCAGACATTAGGTGACTACATAATTCAGGACAAGGGAAAATGTACAACTCACAAGTATTCTCTTAAAAACCACTTATTACACATATTTATGCGGATGTTGTCAAGGTGTTAGTGCTCTATTTTTATGGTTCTTTATATGTGAAGTTTTCTTTTTGTATCATGGCTATGTTCAGTGATGCCTTGTTTCTTGACAGAAGGCTGATAACGTGTCCCCTTCTGGGAGTTCCAGCAATCAGCTGTGATCTGTGGGAAAACTGCTAGTGACTGTTCATTTTCTGTAAAGCGCCACTGCAGGGAAAATAAAGCATTACATATTGCTTGTTCATATCAATGGGTTGTCTGTGTAATGCGGGGCAGTCAGGTCCTCCAGAGTGAGAGACTTTAAACAGAACCTCCTTTTCCTCCAAGAGCCTAAATGAATAAAACCAAAGTACTAGTAAAATCTGTCCCTAATCCTAATATTACAATACCGTCAAGATCATTAAGGACAAATCTCAGCTACATATATCTTATGAGGGCATCAAGATATTTCCTTCTGCATTTAAACCATCCTTAGATCTTTAGAGTAATGGACCTGATTAGTACAGTGGGGAGTCGAGGATCTTGGAAGAAATTGGGCTTCAAGAAGCTCCAGAAGATAAGTGCTGGTAGTATTGGACTTACATGCCTTGAGCCCACCAAAGGAAAATATTCTGAGGGTTAATGGAAACCTGTTCTTATCTATTTGGCTCTTATTCATATTATAGTAGTCTAGGGTCTTGAGGTCAACATCCTTGAAGTCTTGTCTTTTTCCATTAAAGACTGAGTCAAGAGGAAAGGGAACAATGTCAATGTTTCTTAGTCTTGTAACTTGTCAAATAGCTTGTTGCTTCACATATGATATAGGACTGTTACATCGATGGTCTGTCACTACTCTACTACTGCTACTAGTTGCATTACTTTTGAATTGCTACTACCCACTTGCACCAGGTTTAAAAAGGTGGGTGTGGCAAGGGTGGGACCAAAAATAAGTGTGCAATGGACCAAAAATCATCTGAGCTAATCTGTTCTGTTAGCTGCAGAGTTATTGAGCATTTAAAACACAACCCTTTACATAAGTCTGCAGTGGATGATTATTGTCACTGTCACTGCTGCTGTCACCCTTCCGACTCTGTCATAAGGCCACTATTGTCACTGTTACTGCCACTGCTGTTCCTGCCTCCCTGCCTACTCTCTCACGGGGCCACTACTGTCACTGTTACTGCTGCTGCTGCCACCCTTCCCACACTGTCATGGGGTCACTATTGTCACTGATACTGCCACTGCTTCTGCTGACACCCTGCACTACATGAATCTGGGTGCTCTACACAGATATGGACACAGCAATAAATTAGACATTCCTGTTACAGTGACCTGTAATACTGACGGCACAGTAACCGTACAGCTAACAGACGGGATTAGCTATGACTCTTGGTTCACTGCACACTTATGTATGTGGTGATTCATTGTAGCATAGTCTATAGTTCAGCTCTCCCTTCACTCTCCCTGCAATTTAACTTCCAAGCCTTCAGGTTGGGCCATCAAGTGTGAAGACTATGATTATTCAGACTGGCCTGAGTATACCTGATTTATAGAGATTTGTGACAAATTCATTTGAAACAAATGAAATTTCTTGTCGAACTTCGGTGAGGCGGCCGAATAGAATTTTTGTAAAGTTCGCTCATCTCTAGTTACGGTGACAGCTTGTGCATGATGTACTTCCATAGGAACCTTGATTTTCCTGGACATGATATTTCTCTAATAAGTCTCTGTGGAAATTGATGATATCTCATCCTACACTGCCTTCAGGCTCATAGAAATGACGGGATATCAGGGCAAAAGTGAATAGGCTATAAAGCTGCTCTTCTGCTAGAAGCGCTTGTGCAAGTAAAGAGAGGTCATAGTTACAACGGTATGTATGTGTCACCAACATCACTATATATAATCGGGGCAAAAAGTGCTAATAAAAACTGAAAATATCCCAGTGTCATGACCACGGTTTCATGCCAGAGCTAATGCCATCATTCTCAGTCCCAAAAATTGCTGCAACTACGGTGCAATTTTGGAAGCCAAAATGAGGAGTAAATTAAAAAACAGATGAAGTATCTGCATTTTATACTTTCTCTCCTTGTATGATCCATTTCTGATGTTCGCTTCAAAAAAAGACATTCAGAAACCTGACCATGTGGCTGTACCCTTAAGGCTAGGTTCACAACACTGTTTCTTTTTCCATTATTTTGATCCGTCAGAAGAACAGAAAAAAATGGATCCTGCATTAGAAGCTTTAATAATGCTCAGTTAGCGCTCATGCACACAACCATATGTATTTTACGGTCCGCAAAAAACAGATCCGCAAAAAATACGGATGACTTTCATATGCATTCCATATTTTTTCGGAATAGAAAAGCTGGCCCCTAATAAAACAGTACTATCCTTGTCCGTGATGCGGACAATAATAGGACATGTTCTATTCTTTTGTGGAATGGACATGCACATGGAGTAACTTCTTTTTTTTTTTGGACCCATTGAAATTAATGGTTCTGCATCTGGTCCTCAAAAAAAAAAAAAAAAAAGGAACGGACACGGAAAGAAAATATGTTCATGTGCATGAACCCTTGAACACATTTTGCATCCATTTTAGCCATTTCCGTCTGAGATCCGTTAGACTGTATGGATCCTAGATGTAAATAGCTAAAACGGATGCAAAATGTGCATAACTGAGCATAACGAAAGTTTATAGTAGAGGATCTGTTTTTATTTTCCTGTTCTTCTGACAGATCACAATAACAGGAAAATGAAATGGTGATGAGAACCTAGCTGTAGGGTACGTATCTTCACACATGTTAGATTTGCATAGTGCAATAGTGTATTTACTACAGAATCCAAGGCAGAATTCCAAGGCGGTCCTTGGGATTCCTGCTGTGGATGTGCTGCAGGTCAGTACAAGGTTTAGCCTCATTCTATCTATTCTATTTATTCTTGAAGGTCTAAACAATTTTCAATGCACGTCAACAACCCGCAGTATTTCTATTCACATGCATGGGAACCCTTGCAGACTTTTTGCTGATTTTTTGGCATTTTCTTTCTCACTGGTGTAATTTTTAGTCTGACATTTTTCAAAAAGTTCAGTATGTTGAAGCAATGGCATTTTTTTAGGCCTTTTTTCCATGACATTTCTCTATAGGTAAACAAAAGCCTAAAAAAAATCCATTCACACATGCAAAAACAGCACTAAAATAAGGCCATAAAGAAACTTATGTAAATGCAACAGTTTTCACTGCTTTTTTAATGCTAAGAAAAAACTGGCCCAAATTTTTGTGTGAAAGGGGCCTTAGAGCGGAGGGGCATGCATATATGCGTAATAGTCCCTTCCCAGGGGTGTAACTACCAAAGCTGCAGACCATGTGACTACTATGGGGCCCAGAGCAAGAAGGGGCCCAGTTGGGATCATCCCCTCTTCTACTGGGGGTGAAACCTTGGTCAGGATTCTACCCCCTAAATTAACTACTTTTAGCAGACGAGAAAGTGGAAAAATGTCCCAAGGGTCATTAAAAGGGGTTTAGGCAGAAACCCTTCTGTCCTGTGTGGGAGGCCTGGTTTGATCCTTGCTTTGGGGGCCTTTCTTCTCTATGTATGCCACCGGCCATATCCATAAGAAGAGTAATGTTGCCCAAATCAGTAAGTATCCGACCTCTGTCCTGTCTTCTGATACCTATAGTCATGAATGAAAATTGCTGAATGGTATGGACAGAAAAAAACATGGAATCTTCCAGCAGGCAGTGCTTCTAGAGAAGAGGGTCTGTACACATGGAATTTATCTTGAGTCTATATGGTAGCACATGGGGTTTGTTAATTTCTGTCCAAAATAGATAACCCCAATCACCCTTAAAATGGGTTATGCCAAATATTGCTGTGGACCTTGGTATTAAAAGGGTTAAAGAAGTCACCTGCTTTAGATAGTTACTTTTCCTGTGTCATTTTGGGGGTTTGTTTGGTTCCCGGACTCTGTAAACTTAAAAAAAGCCTACAAGAAGTCCTCTACTGCAGACATTCAATGGTATTATCTGGCCCACACTGATGTTAAAGAGCACGATGCAATACTTTGTTTGCCCTGTGGGGGAACTGTGGTAAAAGCGAGCACTGAAACAACGGTTTTCTTTAAAGCGGTTATCACATGAGTGATTAAAAAAATTGAAAATCAGACCATTCAGTACATGAAAATCTGTTTCTAACAAAGCTAAAACCTGTCTTGTATCTCATATGGATCCAGAACAGAAATCTCCCCATTCATTGCTCCAATTACTCTGCTAGATTTATATCAAGCTCTTAGCTCTGGGGGACATGTTCTTTCTGCTGCAGCTCTCTCCCTATCACAGCTCAGCAGGCAGTTGAAGATGGAAATGAGCATGTGCGTCCACTTCAGTGAGGTGGACAGAGAAATAGGAAAACAACAAACAGCAGGTGGCGCTATACAAATGCAATAAATACTACATTTTTAATTACATGCAATTTCAGTAGTATTCAGATCCAGGTGCTGGTTTGAAAACTGCAGAATATTTTTCATGGGACAACCCCTTTAAATACCAGTTGAATGTGAGACTCTCAGGGAATTTCTGCAAATGGAAAAATCTTGACTATTAGAATGCACAATGTGTCATTGTCTGCACTACATACTCGATAGTACGAATACAAAGGATCCAGTGGGAGATTCTTTTGTATCTCTAATATATGGAAAATCAAGTGTTACATTGAATTCATTTCTGAGTAATTGATCTGCGGAGTCATCACTCACTATGTCCTGCTAGTGAAGGTAAGATGCACCTTGCCTTCCACTAATTCCATGTCCGCTGGTGGATATTTACCGGCACAGTCGTCCTATAACTAACAATTTAATAGAAAATTGAATCTTAATCTGATCACTTGTGGCCGCTTTCTGCTATTTTGTGTATAGTCTCGTGTAATGGAGCCACAACATAAAGGGACAGATCAGATTGGGAGCTTTGTTCTATGTAGATCAGGGCTGGTTACTGGTTGCAGGTTATTAACCCCTTCTTGCTGCAGCTATTTTCCATTTTTGCTTTCCAACATCCTTTCTTCCAAAAATCACAACTTTTTGATTTTTCTGTTTGCATTGCATGATGGCTTGTTCTTTGTGGAACTGGTTGCACTTTCTAATGACACTATTTAATTTTCCATGCAGTAGATTAGAAAATATTAATAGGATGGAATTGAAAAAAACTCAACTGCGTTACTGTTGTGTGGGTTTAGTTTTAATGGTGGTCACTGTACAGTAAAAATGGCATGTTACCTGTATTCTGTGGGTTGGCGTGAACAGCGATAAATTTATATAATATTATGTGAATTTAAGTATGTTTTAATAGTTAAAAAATATATAAAACTTTGTAAATCAAAAACAAAAAACTTATGTCTTTGCATCACCCATAACTACTTTATATTTCCATCTTCAGGGCAATGTGAGTTCGCTTGTTTGCAAGGAGAGCTTTAGTTTCTATGTATACCAATTTGTATTATTTTTTTTTCATTTAACTATGTATTTAAAAAAATCTTAAAATCATGGAGTCAGACTAGCCACTAGACCAAAAATATGTCAAGACGACCTGTTGTTTGAGAGCAGCCACATGAGCCAAAGACACTATGGAGGGGAGCTTGTTGACTTTTATAGGAGGTTTTTCTAGGCATGCTCTGTGACCTCTTCATAGGTCATTGTGCAGGGAGGGGGAACAGCTTTGACAATAACGTATTGTGAGTGGTATTATCTATTCAAAGGTAATATATGTCATTATAATTCTGTCTGTGATGATAATGAGATGGCTACTGAAAAGTTATCCATACAGAGCAGGAAGTCTTGACATAATTTAGGCCTAGTTTTCAGGTCAAAAATGAACAATTTTAGATTTTTTAAATAAATATAGGCAATGATAAAGTATATTTTTTTAATCTCCAAAAAGTATTAGAAAAGATGGTTGACATAAAAAGTGATTTAAACAATACAGTAGGTAAACTTTTTCTGACATATTCCCTGTAAGCAGGGCACAGGGATCGCTAATGACTAATTGCTACGTTTTTGTTTTTGTTTGTTTTTTTTCCTTTAAAACATACATTCAGATTTGAGCACAATATTACAGTTAATATATACAATCAAACTATCTAAAGGAAAGTCACAAATTAGAAATGGATGACTTATCTTGTAGTGATCAAGAATTGCAACCTCTAGAGCTGGATTCACAATTCTACAAGCTTCAGAGCAGAAATCTCTGCACACAACTTGTTCTTTATATTCTGGCTGGGACTTGATGAGAATTGAATGCATGGCTGGTTCAAGATTGGTTGATTAAAGGGGTTATCTTATCTTCAGGATAGGTCATCAGTATCTGATCAGTGAGGATCTAGCATCCGCTGATCAGCTGTTAGAGAAGCGCTGCGACTTTCTTGCAGCTTACCAAGCTTAGCACCATACATTTTGCAGTGACTGTGCTTGGTATTGCACTCAGACCCCTTCACTTGCTTGGTAGGCTGCGAGAAGGCCGCGTCGTTCAAAGGAGCTGATCGGTGGCGGTCCGAAACTGATTTATCCTGAAGAAAGGTCATCTGTATCAAAATCTCAGAAAACCCCTTTTAAAAAAAAAAGTATGGTAGAAGCCTGGAAATAATGCCCGGATAGAAAAGTAGGGGTTGGAACATAACATTAATTTTCTATTTGCTGTCCTTTGAATGTTTTTGTCTACCGCCTCCTCTGGCCGTGCACCAGTCTACTTAGAGTGTTCCTTTAAATCTATGACATCATTGTCTAAAAACATGACAAAGGATTTTCAATGTAGCAATTTATTTTTGTTGTAATGTAAATCTCCTTTTTTCTCTTTATCCAAAGTTATTATGTATTTTTTATTTTCCTCTGACGGGATTTGGCAGCTGCCGATTGAACTGGGAACAAGTATGGTTCACTGAGTAGTAGCTCCTGTCTGCATTTCTCTCTTCTGAGGCTTTTTTTTTGCTGTGTGCATAATCTATGCTTGTATGACCTGCATCAGCAGTTTTTAAGATTTCTCAATTCCTTCTCAGCAGAAAATATATTTCCCATTTAGAACAATGATAGTAAGACGCCTTCTACACTACCTCAGATCAGGGTTCAGATGTTGCCAGGATTCACTCAAGCCTGCCACGATGGGAGTTATATTTAGATTTTTCCGTCATGTACTGCACCAGAGAGTGTGAACGCAACATTACAAATCATAAGTAATTCAAGCTTTGTAGGGTGGAAACAATTTATTTACACGTTTAAAGGACTTAGATGGATACTAACCCATTGAGCTCCTGATATCTGCCCAACGTTATATTATCTTTAGAATTTCTTGAGGCAATGAAGTAGAGTCGAACTGACCACCTGAGGAAACTATTTGACCCTCTATCTATACAGAGCATGTGCACATCCACTTTGATTTGCATTGTAAATTTTGTTATCATTGTGTCCACAGGAAATATCATCCGTCAATAGAAATTAATAGGTTATAAAAACTAGACCCTCGTGCCAAATGATGGGCTCTAAATGAATTTTCTTCTGCTGGATCTTCAGTGTCCATTAGAGATGAGCAAAGTTTTTTTTAAAAATGTAATTCGGCAACTTAACCAGAGTTTGCAGAGAAATGTGATTTGTTCTGAATTAATTAGTCACAAATCACCATAAATCAGGTATATCCAGGCCACTCTGCCTTAGGGTACTGTTACATGGAGTGGCCGTGCTATTGGCAAGTTATGGCTATGCTGCGGTGAAAAAACATGCAGCCAATTAACGTGCAGCTGCATTTCATTTAATAAGGAAGACCACGTTTTATAGTCAGTCTTCATTGTTAATGGCCATACGGCACCTTTAATGAACCTTTAAACATGGGCTGTTCCTGGTACAGGGTTTGGCTTATTAGGTTGGGGGGGGGAGTATGCTAATTATTGTTGTTCTTGCCTGTTGACAGTAAACACATAATATTAATCAGCTTTGGCATACCCACTTCTCCAACCCCAGCGCTCTCTTGCCCTACAGGTGGGAGCTCTTTTTATGCCATCTGCTTTTCCTCCTTTTCCACATCATCTAATATCGATGAGAATATGTCATCAGGAACATCCAGCTCCTCCTCTCTCTGCATCTTGCTGACTTTTCTAGGACATGGAGACTTTGAAGGATGATTTGGAAGAAGTAAAGACAGCAAAAGATTAGGATGGCCTCATTAAGACCTTGCCCCCCTAAGGCATGCATACTGGATGGTATTGGTTGGCACGCTAGCACCAGAGTAATAAAGGCTTCCATCTTATTGGTATTGAATTACATATCTTAGTTTATGGCTGATGTAGAAATAAGTAAATGTAGTATTAAGTAAATAAACCTGATGCAGAATAAGTCTTCCTGCACTCTCCTTGCAGTCTCCCTGGCACTCTCCATATCCAATATTCTTCTATTAATTGTTTTCAGAAACACTGTACCTACTGCATGAGCACTTGCCACATCTTTCCCTATGCTCAGCTCACAGGACAATGGTGGAGACCATGCAGGATGAGGGTTTATATGGCTGTGACATCACAGGGTATGGCTATCTTCAGACCAAATTCCGCTTTGGATGCTTCTCTTCTCTCAGTACTAGTGTCCATTACTATGTCTTTACCTTGGCCAACTGAAGGATCCTCTAATATTCCAGTGGTCCAGTCTGGTCAATGAACCAAGAAAAGATGACTGTATTGTAGAGGTCTAACTTCAAACCCTCATTAACAAGAGAGAAAATATTAAATTGGTCTTCCAAAATATGTCATAGGTACAGTTTGTGTCTGAAGAGTATGCCAATGTGTACATGAGCTTAGACCACTACCAGCTCCCAGCTTTAGCACCCTATAAATAACTAAAAATAACTATAAATAACTTGACACAATATTTAGAACAAATGATCATTCCAATTAATGGTAGTATCCTGAAATTCTGCATTAAAGACTTTCATTGATGGAAATAGCTAATTGGAGCCAAACCTTTGGTGACATAGTTTTTGAAATCAGCAGATGTAATGGTATACAGACTGCATCATGTTATCTACTAATGTGACTCTTTGGCAAATCTAGATAAAAATTTTGGGCAGATCTTTCGTGTGGTAGTGTCATGTACCTGTTAATCTTGATCCAAAAGGGTTCTTAATGTTATCATCTTTTTTTTGTACAGTTTTGACCTTGATGCCAAGTTTCAGTCATGGTCATGGTCATCATTGGTGTACTCTAGAATCAATTTTCAACAGCCTGCAAGCTACACAGTTAGGCAACAGTTTATTACAGATTTCATTACAGATGTAATTTTTGTAGACTTTTTGGTAGACAAATCTACAAGAATGCCTAAAACAACTGGGAACACTCTTGAAACACACACTTTCTTCACTTCACATACTTTCTTTGGGTTTCTCGGAAAGATATTTTAATTATCTTTCCTTCCGAAAAAGAAACACCACTATGTCTATCTGATGCCAGCAGATGTAAGATACTAAAGTTCCATATATGTATCCCATAAAGGCCGAGCAGCATTGGAAGGAGAACTGGACTGCATGTCTCATTTCCAGTAGAGTATTATGCATGGGTCTCTTTCTTGTCTTATAGGACACATATTTTTGTCTGACTCTTTTCAGAGAAAATATGAGTCCTAGGAGACCATTAACGGCTCCATTCCAATTTTCACGGCAACTTGAGCATATTTGATTTGGGTAGAATTAATTTAGATCGGAACAGAATTTACCAAAAAGGACACAAGATGAATTTTAAGAAATTCGCTCGTCTCCAATCACAATATGGCCAACCATAGTAGTCCCATTCCCTCTTGGCAGCCATCTTGGCATCTAAGTAGTGCTTTAAGGGCTTACATGCCGTGGTTGCTCTTCATGAAATGGAAGCAGTGACCTGACTGTTTCCTCGCACTGTCTACACCTCGACATGCATTTCTCGAAGTTTGTTAACTGCTGTACGGTGTGACACCCCTGCAGTGCATCAACGCTATCTTTAGCTTCCATGATTACCCTTTTTTCTTAACAATTAGAGCTGTTGTGGTGGCAGTTGTATGACAAGAGACTAAACATGATGCCACTTAAAGTGCTGCGGATGAGTGAAGTCACTTCTGTGCAGCCCTGAAAAGCCATCTGTGCGTGTTATTGCCCAACCAGCAGTGAAAACATTGGGCTGAATGCATGGGATCAGCTATGGAGAGAACAAAGCATCTGTGCAACAGACTGTATTTTTTCGTACATTAAAATTAGACTTCTTAGCGGTTAAGTCCCATCGAGACTTCATTTCCCATTTGTACAAAATGCTCATTGCAAATCAGCTGAATAACTGCTCAATTCTGACAAAGTTTGGGTTGTTTGGATGTACAGTACTCATACTGAAGGTTCTCACGGCGAGTCTGCATACACACACAGTTTTTAGGGTATTTATATGTTTGTTTGCAAGTGCAAATCTTTGCATGCATTTTGAATTGCTCAAAAAAAAAACCTAAAATATAAAATCATGCAGCTTTGCAAATATACTACCTTTTTTGTGTATGCAACTGTTATGCAGACTGCAGGTAAATCCTGTATGTAGTTGTAGTGAAATTTCTGTCAGTCTGCTCCTACTTCTTGCTGATGTAAGAAGGGAGGAGATATTTATCATTGCTAGGGATGAGCAAACCCATGGAAGTTTGGGTTCGACCGGTTTGGCCGAACTTCAGGTCAAAGGTTCGGGACCCAAACTTGACCCAAACTTCACCCCGAACCTAGAACCCATTAAAGTCAATGGGGACCTGAAGGAAGGACCTTCTATCTTCATTCAGAAGGACCTGCGATGATGTCACCGCGCTTACCACGTGGTGAGCACGGTGACATCATCGCAGGTCCTTTTTCAGGTCCTGCAGAAAGAAGAAAGAAGAGGGAACCGACTGTGCGATCAAGTGGATGAGGTGAGGTTTTTTTTTATTATGTTTAACCCCTGAATGGCCATTTTATTTAGCATTCTGTCTTAAGAATGCCATTATTATCCGTTATAACCATGTTATAATGGAAAATAATAAAATCACCCAAATCCGAACTTTAGTGAAAAAGTCTGGGTTCGGGTCCGGGTACCGGAACTCGCAAAGTTCATTACGAACCTGTACTTTGCAGTTCGGGTTCGCTCCTCTTTTTTGGAGTCGAAAAGTTGCAAACCCTAGGGGTCCTGGGGTTATTATCCTGAAATACGTTTATATTAGGCATATTTCAGAAGCCGATTGCAGCACAACGGTTAGTTAAGCCGCAATCTGTGACTTTTCCACGCTCACACCAGGTCTAAAGAAGTGGCTCCCCTTTCATTCATATTTTCTACGCCTGTTTGAGGCATAGAAAATTGTCTAAATGTAAGACAGCTATTAAACAGTTTGAAATTAAGGTCCAAGAGGGTGTTACCAGTTGTGGGCATGTCCCTGCATAATATGACACTGGCAGCACTGATTGGATACGTTAGAATGTACAGGGACACACCTCCAACTGGTAACACCCATCAGACCTTCACTGCAAGTTGCTAGTAATTCATTCACAACTTGTAGCAGGAATAATAAAGGAATGGCACAGTCAAAAGAATAGATGCTTCAGAATTCTTATTATATGGGCAATGGTAGTAGTTGTTAGAACAGACATGTCAGGAGAGGTGACAGGTCCTCTTTAAGAATATTTTGTATCAGAACATTATCTGCTTCATAGATGAAGCAGAAATGAAATCTTTTCATCCATCTATTTTTCCATCTTGAGCTTCAGGCTGGAGAGGACATACATTGCATGGATATAATGGTTCAGTGAGGCATTGTCTAATAGAATACTTCTGTTTCCTAACATACAGTGATGCGATGATATGAAAACTCATGGACTATAAACAATTGTATTAGACCTCATTACTTATAGACATATTCTCCGGATTTCATGTACTGACATATAGGATAGTATATAGCTGAGCCATGGGTTGCAGTATTGTGTACTGTACCGTGTACTTTCTCTTTTATGCCCTTTTAGGATACGTGACAACAGAATCTCTTGTCACCTGTGACCATGTTCCTCAGGACAGTCATACAATTGAATACTGTGGAAAGGACGTCAGTGTTTTGCAGTGCACTGTGTTATTTGATTCTGCTGAGGCAGTAGTCTGTGCCACACTAGGGTATGTGGTTCTGCTGGGGTGGCATTTAGTGCTGCACTATGGTATTGCTGGCTGTAACAGTGGCTGCTGTGCCGCCGTGGTCCCGAGCGCCGCGTTCAGCGGTGATCTGCTGCCTGTGATTCCCTATTCACCTCTGCAGTCCTGGGTTTTGTCCATGTAGGTACTTTTTTAGGATCCGCTCACAGTTTCCATTCAGCCCTGGCCACAGCATGCTTGCCGCTTGTTCCTGCAGCACTTCATTAGGGATGGCACTTCACTTTCTGTGCTTTATGGGTTAGATCATGTGACTTCACTGATCAATCCTATCCTTCCTGCATGTATATAAGTGGCTCAGCCCCCTCCCCAGATACCTCAGCATCAAGGTCCTTGTGTACTGCTAGGTTGCTGTTATCTCTGCTTGTGTTCCTGGACTCTGCTTCCTGTTTGATCCCTGCCTGCTTGCCTTGACTCTCCTCTTGCCAACCCGTATTGCCTGACCTGTACCTGTGCCGCCTGCCCTGACCTATTGCTTGTTTGACTTCACCTCTGTCTCATCCTTTGGTCCTGCACTGTTGCTCCTGGTTACGACTGACTACATCTCTACCTCTTGTACCTTGTTCTGGAACCTCCTGGTCTGCCTGGACCAGTTGCCTTGTGTGCCAATTCTTCTCATGAGTAGCGGCCTGGTATTCCTCTCAAAAAAGCCTATCCCCACCATCAGTGGTACTGTGAAGAATGAGGGGTTCACTTAGACAATGCCCTTAGAGGTAGGACACGTGTCACGGTGGGTTCACACCCGCTTGTTCGTGACACTGGTCCTGTTTAGTTCTTTTATCCTTGCCTATTGATATTGTCCCTATCTGCTTGTGTTCTTCTGTCAATTTGGACCCGTCTACAATGAGGGGGCCACTTTTAGTTTTTTATCCAGGGCCACTTTAAGTGGCCAGTCAAGGGGTGCAGAGCTTGAAGTCCCACCAAACCCTAGACCCCAAGGCGACCATTAGTTTTCATGTCAAGGCCAAGGGAGAAGTCACTCAGTCTGGAAGGCGCTTAGGAGTAGGTTAGAGATGTGCTGTGCACTCATGTATCCTACAGAAATCACCAAAAACTGTGGGAACAGCTAAGTCAGGGAACCAGTTAGCAGTGGACTCTGTACAGAATTCTACTATGTTGACAGGCTCCTTAGACCCCCGCCGCAGAGTTGGAACTGTGTAACTTTCAAGCAAATTGTGCCTCTTGAGTTTAGAAGATAGTAAAGTTGATGTTTTTGGCTTACCAGCCCTGTGTGGCCAGTTGTCCTATCTAGGGCTATTTACCACTCTGACCACTTTGAAGGTATATGCCCCAAAAGTCTCCTCCAGGCAACATCCCTAACATTATGAATTGATCCTATGAAAAGTTATTCTCAGACCCTGACTATGAACTCCTTTTAGCGCCACATGGTGCTTCCATATGGACCTCTCTTACAGAGGTATAGTATTTTCCAGTAGAAAGAGTCATGATAAACTTCTCATGGAACTAGTCAGTTGCTGTATTAAAGCTCTGCACCACCTGAAAGTTGTAAAACAGTTGGGTACGTAACACATAAGGTCATACACATTGATGTATTACAGATCCATATTGTACAGATTCATAATATGGCCCCTATATATGTTTGAGACAAACAATTTGTGGCAGGCACTGATACATGCCATGTCCTCACCCAGCGTTCTCCTAAGTCTGAATGGTGCAGAAATCTGCATTATTATTCAGATAAAAAAATAATAAAATTTTTTGCTGATATTGCAGTCCTATGAAAACCTTGTGGAAATGGCTTGAGGTGTTCCTGATCCAGCAGTCTCAAGGAGAGCTCAGCACAAGATAGATAAGATACAGTTATCATTTTTTATGTTTTATTTTATAAAATGTAATTACCATAAGTAAGCAATCTCCGGCGGCCTCCAATCTGAGGAGCACATCTTTTCTGATGTATGATGACTTTTCTCACTGAATATTTAGAAATGTTTCCTGTGCAAATTGAGTTGTTTTAAACTTTGGATGAAAAGAATATTCAGGAAAGAGACCCAAGTCCTCTTCCACCGGCGAGTTCCTCTTCACAAATTCAAATCAGCGAACAGAGCATAAAATCCTGTTTAATATTTTTACTTCCGTCGCTGGGAAAGACTGCCGAGTGGCGAAGACACGGGACTTCCATTACTGCGCCCAGAAGCTGTTCATTTATTAATATCTCCACGGCCGTATAACAGTGGAAAATTAATCATTAAAGTTTTACACTGGAAACAGGTTCACCTATTACTGGTGGAGCGTAGGTTGGCTTATTTTCCAGCTATGTACAGCAGAGCTAAAGGTGGTCGGGTATGGGCTTGGTACTCATTCTGTGAACCTCATGGTTGTAACTTAAGGTGGTGCAAAGCTTGAAGTCCCACCAGACCCTAGAGCCTGAGGTGACACAAAAGGTTCATCTTCCTCATATTAGG
Source organism: Rhinella marina (assembly GCA_900303285.1). Classification (NCBI taxonomy): domain Eukaryota; kingdom Metazoa; phylum Chordata; class Amphibia; order Anura; family Bufonidae; genus Rhinella; species Rhinella marina. Next base: position 253,651 of record ONZH01004303.1, read on the forward strand.
ACCGGCATTATAAATAAATGATAGTTTGGGTCCTTTAGAGATTTTGCAATGTTGCCCAACAGCTTCAAGTCAAGTAAAGTCAAGCAGGGGCTGAATAAGAGGGATCTGGGTCCTTGAAATTAAAGGTCATCAACCCCTTACTGAAAACTATAGCCATGATATACTTGGTGTGAGTTAATACATTCGAGGAGAAATCCTAGAAAAAAAAAACCCTTTAACTGTCTGTTCATCAATGAAGATTTATAGTCTGCAGAATGCAGGAAACAAACATAGATTGTGCAATTAAAGGGGTTGTCCGGGTTCAGAGCTGAACCCGGACATACCCAGAATTTCACCCAGGCAGCCTGCCTAACAAGAGCATTGGAGAATTTCATGCTCAGATGCTGAATCGCGCAGGACAAAGGCATTTTGTCCAGTTCCGATGACGAACTGGACTCTGCTAGGCGGAGGCTTCCGCCCAGCAGTGAGCCCGGTGATGTCACCGGCACTGATGGGCAGGCTTTAGCGCTGTCCTAGCCTGTAAAATGGCTAGGGCAGCGCTAAAGCCTGCCCATCAGAGCCGGTGACGTCACCGAACACACTGCTGGGCGGAAGCCTTCACCTGGCGGTGTGTTGTCAGTAATCAAGAAAGCCCTTGCCCTGCGCGATCCAGCGCAGGGCAAGGGAGCACATCGGAGCATGACATGCTTGGGCCTGGGTGAAATTAAGGGAATGTTTGGGTTCAGCTCTGAACCCAGACAACCCCTTTAAGCCTTGTGTCTGCAGTAGAGGTAGCCATTAAAAGGGGTTGTTCTTCAGGAATGGAAAAAAAAAATCTTCTTGTCTCAGAATTAGAGACATCTTGTCAACGGCTTGTGACTGGTATTGCAGCTCAGCCCAATTCACTTCAATGTATCTTAGCTGTAGTACCAGACTCTGACCATGGACAAAGGTGGCACTGTTACTGGAAAAATGAGATTTTTTTTTAAATTTTATTTTACAAAATTCAACTTTGAATCAACCTTAAACGGGTATTCTCATCTTAGACAATGGGGGCATATCGCTAGGATATGCCCCCATTGTCTTATAGGTGCGGGTCCCACCTCTGGGACCCGCACCTATATCCAGAATGGAGCGGGGACCTGGAGAACCCCAGGTTTCTGGGGGTCCGGCCACCAACAGGCGCAGCTCCCCGCTGCGCTCATAGAAATGAATGGGAGCGCAGCGCACAAGCGTGGCCACCGCTCCCATTCATTTCTATGGAACCGATGGAAGTAGCCGAGCCAGCGCTCGGCTATTTTCGGCGGCCCCATAGAAATGAATGGAGGGTGGCTGCGCATGCGCAGTGCGCCCTCATTAAGTTCGGGGGCTCCGTTCTGGATATAGGTGCGGGTCCCAGCGGTGGGACCCGCACCTATAAGACAATGGGGGCATATCCTAGCAATATGCCCCCATTGTCTAAAACGAGAATAACCCTTTAAACAATATTTTTCAGCCCACTTTCCATGTGATTCATTTTTAAAGCAGTTTTTCATATATATTTTTTTTTAACCAGTGAGTGTTACGTTAATACAAGACTGCATTTTCAGCTTGTGGTTTAAATGAGCAAAAAAAGCGCAGACGCATACGGAGATTCAGCAAGGATTCCACCCAAAGATAGGGCATGCTGCTTCTATTTTCCACATGGAAAAAAAAAAAAGTGCAGCTTCCCATTGAAATGAAAAGGAGGCTGTTTTTGGAACCGATTTTGAGGCAGAAACGTGCCAAAATTGGCTCCAAAAAACTCAGTGTTTTTTCTAATTCTTGACAACCGTTTCAAGAAATTGCTTGGAGGGCCCTTCCCTGTATAATGATTTTTTTTCAAGAATCACTCACGTTAGAATTAAAAATGTTGTGTTGTTGTGTTAATTACCTTGGATTTCTGGGGGATTAACATCCAAGCCTCTTCGAAAATAAGTTTGTCATCTGTTAGTCTTTAAAAAACAAACAACTGGCAATTCAATAAAACCTCAATCATCTATCCCGCAGCATCAGGATTTTATTGGCAGTAATTGCAACTTTTATTTTAAGTTGCTGATTTGCAACCATTTCCCCACCTTTTTATAATAAAGTGTTATATGAAACAATAAGAATTTACACATCTGTATTGTTCACAACTATATACTGTACACAGTGATACATATATCTATACTATACACAGTTATATCCTATACACAGCTGTACACGCTATATCTATACTGTACACACTATATACTGTACATAGCTATACATATATCTATACTGTACACACTATATACTGAACATAGCTATACATATATCTATACTGTACACACTATATACTATACATAGCTATACATATATCTATACTGTCTATACTGTACACAGTTATATCCTGTACACAGCTGTACACACTGTATACTGTACACAGCTATACAAATATATATACTGTACACAGTTATATCCTATACACAGCTGTACACACTATATACTGTACACAGCTGTACAAATATCTATACTGTATACAGTTATATCCTATACACAGCTATACAAATATCTATACTGTACACAGTTATATCCTGTACACAGCTGTACACACTGTATACTGTACACAGCTATACAAATATATATACTGTACACAGTTATATCCTATACACAGCTGTACACACTATATACTGTACACAGCTGTACAAATATCTATACTGTATACAGTTATATCCTATACACAGCTATACAAATATCTATACTGTACACAGTTATATCCTATACACAGCTGTACACACTATATACTGTACACAGCTATACAAATATCTATACTGTACAAAGTTATATCCTATACACAGCTGTACACACTATATACTGTACACAGCTATACAAATATCTATACTTTACACAGCTATACAAATATCTATACTTTACACAGCTATACAAATATCTATACTGTAGACACTATATACTGTATACAGTTATATCCTATACACAGCTATACAAATATCTATACTGTACACAGTTATATCCTATACACAGCTGTACACACTGTATACTGTACACAGCTATACAAATATATATACTGTACACAGCTATACAAATATCTATACTGTAGACACTATATACTGTGCATAGCTATAAAAATATCTATACTGTACACAGCTATATCCTATACACAGTTGTACCCACTATATACTGTACACAGCTATACAAATACACGTATCTATACTGTACACACTATATACTGTACACAGCTGTACAAATATCTATACTGTACACAGTTATATACTGTACAAAGCTATACAAATATGTATAATGTACACAGTTATATCCTATACACAGCTGTACCCACTATATACTGTACACAGCTATCCAAATACACGTATCTATACTGTACACAGTTATATACTGTACACAGCTGTACAAATATCTATACTGTACACAGTTATATCCTATACACAGCTATACACACTATACTGTACACAGCTATACATATATCTATACTGTACACACTGTATACTATATACAGCTATAAACATATCTATACTGTACACACTATATACTGTACACAGCTATACAAATATCTATATTGTACACACTATATACTGTACACAGCTATACAAATATCTAACTGTACACAGCTATACAAATATCTATACTGTACACACTATATACTGTAAACAGCTGTACAGATATATATACTGTACACACTATATGTTGTACACAGCTATACAAATATCTATACTGTACACACTATATACTGTAAACAGCTATACAAATATCTATACTGTACACACTATATGTTGTACACAGCTATACAAATATACACACATCTATAACACAACATGCAATCAATAATAGACACATCTATCAACACATATAACACACAACTACACACACATAATTATTTACACAATGTACAAACAGCTACTGTATACACATATACTGTATAACACCCTGATATACATACAATATATACACATCTATACACAATATAAACACAATACAGAACACTGTACACACATCCAAAACACATATAACACACAGATACATACAAAATATACACACATCTGCACATGCTATATGCACACTTCTATACTATAGATAACTATGGACAATATATAGTACATATATATAAAACACAATTATGCACAAAATATACACTCATCACACATCCGTAAACACAAAGCATACACCTATACATCAATACACACACATCTAACAGTCACACATCTACAGTATATGCACAGTATACAAACAAACACATCTATACCCAAACTTTGAACATACATGACTATACCGTACATACATCTAAACCCCAATTTACACACAACTATCACACATCTTTACACAATATATACAGACCAAAACACACAATATACACAGAGTACACACAATAATGTACACAATATACAAATCACACAATAAGCCACATGACAACACACAGCAGCGTTTTATGGGACTTATTAGCTGAGGATCTCACCCTAACACATTAAACGAGAATTTTTATAAAACAAAATGAAATTTTGCCTTAGGGGAAAGCACTGCTAGTTCTCAGTAAATTGGCTGCAAGGGTGAAGTAGAAATTGAAAAATGAAAAATGTAAATGGAACAAGGTTGAGGGTCAATGCAAGGAGTCACAGAGGACGGAAATAGATTTAATTCAGTGCTGGCACTCGTCATTTGGATTGCTGGACTTAAAGAAGCCTCCATGTATCATTATTTAAGTGAAACAATATGTCACACAACCAGAGGAGGGAATAAACTCTGCAAAATCTATTCATTTTATGTCATAAGAACATAAGAGATTTATAAATGTGCTATAAACACAGGAAAATTCTCATAATCCAGCATTGTATTTTGTGAAATTACTTGTTATTGAATATTGGTACTCAGTATTCACAGCACCTCATATAGCCACTCAGAACCCTGACTATGCACAACAATTCCGAAATAGTGGTGTCACCCAATGGGTCTCTGTGTTAATCTGCTATCTTGTCATGGACACTATTAGGACTATATGCACTCGTGTCAGTAGCCCACTTGAAGGGGTTGTCCACTTTCTGGTTATTGTTGACCAATGTGTATGTAAGTTGATTATATGGCACTTACTGATATAGTCTGTTGAAATTCTGCACCGTTTTCCATATTTCATACGGTGTGTTCTCTTATTTGCCAAGCCTTTTGTGCTGTCCACACAGATGGCGGCTGATGAAGGGTCATGTGACCAGGAATATTGCCTCCATGTGATGTCTGCTCCATTCAGACACACTGCGCCTGCTCTTAAACTCCAACAAGTGTAAGTACAGATAGCAGGAGCAGTGTATTTGAATAGAGGTAATTTGCCTGGTCACATGACCCTCCATCAGCGGCCATCTTATGGACAGGACCTCTGTGTGGACAGCACAAAAGGCTTGGCAAACAAGAGGACATGCCTTATGAAATATAGAAAACGGTGCAGAATTTCTTTTTTTTTTTTTATAATTGTATATTTATTAAATCCACAATAATACAGATGGTATTTCACAACAAATCACAATCAAGTAGAAGAAGGCATATATCAAATCGGTACAATGTAAAGCAAAATAATACCATTATGTGAGAAGCGAATAAAGCATACTTAAGCATCGAAAAGAAACAGAGTTTCAGTGTGGAATTATTTTTCATATAAAGTAAGGTATACACGACAAGTAATAAGTCAGAACTGAGCAAACAGTTACATAGGAAGGGTACACAAGACATAAAGACACAGACAATGGAGGGGAAGGGTGGGAGGGGGAGGGAGGGAACTTGATGCCAACGAAGAGTCGGGTAGCTCAAAGCTGGTGTGTAAACTGATCAACCTTATCTTGATAGAGAGCTGTAGAGTACTCCATGGTGCGAATCTCAACCACCCTAGCATATAAATCAGAGAGCACCGGTGAGCCGGATTGTTTCCAAAACCTCGGGATAAGACACCGTGCCGCTGTGAGAATCTGGGTTATGAGCTTCCGAGTATGAGTCCTAAGAGTATTGGGGAAAATGTTCAAGAGAAACAAAATGGGGTCCAGAGGGAAATCATAATCAAAAATGCTTTTAAGTAAAGCGTTAACTGTGACCCAGAATGGTTGTATATTAGGACAATCCCAAAAAACGTGAAACAGGGTCCCTATCTGGGAATGACATCTCCAACATTTGTCTGACACTGATGGATATATCCTATGCAGGAGAGCTGGGGTGTGGTACCAGTGCATTAAAATTTTATATTGGTTCTCCTGAGCCATTACTGACATGGAGGATTTAGCAGCTCTTCTCCATATGAGACTCCAGATCGAAGCCGGGAGTACCCTTCCCAGATACTCCTCCCATTTAATCATATATGAATGCCTTGTCAACCTATCTGGGTAGGGGGTGACCAATATGGAATATATCCCAGATATTAGGCCTTTAGTATGCACCCCTGCTCTACATATACGCTCAAAGGTGGTGAGACTATATTAGTAAGTGCCATATAATAATCTGACACAAACACTGGTCAACAGTAGCCAGAAAGTGGACAACCCCTTTAATATGGCAGCTACTTAAAATAAAATCTCCACAAATGGTATGTTAACACTGCTCTCCCTAGCCCCTACCTAGTGCTGTCAGCAGTTTTGCCTCGTAGGGAGTCTGTCAGCCCCAATCTGTTTATAAAAGTTAGTGTTGAGCGAATCGAGTTTTGGATCCTAGATCTGAAGTCGATTTTCTCCAAACTTTTTAATGTTTTTTAAAGTTTTAATGCTGTTCGGAGATCCATCTCTGTACAGCATTAAAATGTATGGGTTCCTATGAGGCAAAGTGTGTTATCACCGAATCTCACGGGACTGCGGTGAATAACTTTGGCCATCGAGTTTTAAACTTTAAACCATCTTAAAACATGGATCCAAAGTTGGCTTCAACTTCGTATCCATGTTTTAAAATGGTTTTAAAGTTTAAAGATCAAATTCCGAAGTTATTCACCAAAGTCTTGCAAGACTTCTGGAATACCTGAATTTCCATCGCCGAAGGCCATACATTTGAATGCTGTAAGGAGACAGAGCTCTGTACAGAATTCAAACAAAGTTTTGAACAAATCGATTTTGGATCTAGGGTTTGAAGCTCGATTCGCTCAGCACTAATAAATGTAATACCAGTGCCAGGTAGAGGACTTAAAGAGTCCTCCATGGACTGAGGCGAAGGTACAGATAAAATAATATTTGATGTGATATGCAGATAACTCAGCTAGTGCCCAGTGGGTGGTCTGGATTATGCTAGGATCTAAACCCTCCCTCACTCCTGTTCCCTGGCTCTTCACTAACCCATCGCTGTCCTATGTCACACAGCCCTGCTCTGAAATCTCGCACAGTCATTGTGAAAACTCCAGATCATGCATGCACAGTACATTCCCTTCTATGGGCACCAGTATCATTGAATGTAGGTGCATGTAGAGTGCAACCAATGATGGCGATGTCTGCAGAAAAATTTATTGTGCATACACAGTCTGGGTTTTTCATTTCATATGTATGTGATTAAAAAAAATCAAATCATCAGAATTGAATGGTGGACAAAAAAAACATAGTCCTGGGAGATGGAGATTAACTTTAAAGCGGTATTCCAGTTATATAAAGTTATCCCCTCTCCACAAGACAGAGGATAACTATTAGATCGATCGGAGTCCTACCTCTGGGACCCCCACTGATCACAAGAACTGAGGCCCCATGACTGTGGACATCCCCAAATGAATGGAGTGGACACTCGGGCATGCTCTGCCACTCCATTTATTTTCATGCAAGTTTCGGATATAGCTGAGTGCTGTGCTTGGCTATTTTGATAACTCCCAGAGAAATGAATGGAGTGGCCATGAGCTTGCCCACCCAGCCACTCTATGTATAAGGGATACCTTTTTATAACTCGTGTACCCCTTTAAGTAATTCATTTTCCTTATTGCAGTCAAAGTCTGACTCAGCTATTTTCAGAAGTACTGTGAAAGTGGATGGAGAGAGATGCACCTCCTCTCCATTTGTACCTGGGTGGAACAGGGCCCCTTTCTTGAGATCTGTATGGGTTCCATAGGTGAGGCCTACACCTACTGATTATTTACGGCATATCCTGTGGAAGTCCTAGATAGGACAACCCCTGAAAGCCCCATTCAGATGACAGGTATAGTCACAGAAATGTCTGCAACACATCGGCCACATGTAAGTTCCTACAAAACAGAAGTTCTGCTTCTGCCTGTGGTGGTGTGACCTTTATTAATATGTAGAACTACATAACAGCTCCATTGTCAGCAGGAATTCTGCATTGTACTCAGGGAGAGAATTATTGAGACTGATATGAGGCTTCAAAGAAGCTAATAATAGATATATGATTATGTGAGAAGCATCTCCGGCACGATATTCAGCATCTCTGCTATGTTTGTGAGTTACAGTCTTCAGTTCTTTCTGTAGTATGAACACAGCATGGAAAAATAAAAATGAGCACAATACCATCTCCTGTTACTTTTTAAACATTGTCTCATACCTTTATGATGGGTTGTGGGGATGGTCCTTGTTTACCCGAATTCCTCAAAGAAAATGAGAATGACCCTTTCACTGATTATGTTGGGGTGCTAATCTTCTGGAAGTGAGCTGGTACCAACATGAGTGCAGGATTTCTCTGTCCATAGGTCAATTTGTGTCTACAGGTGGTGCCTCTTATGTCACGTGTGTTGGAATTATGGGACCTTTCTCCATTTGGAAAGTGATTGCAATGACCTGTATGATGGACACGATCCAGTGCATGACACTACAGGACTTGGTTACGAGATTACAATACTTTGCACAGTTATTTTGAAGCCGTATAATTAAAGAAAGGATATATTCATGTTACATTTAGCCCTATGTATGGTTCCTATGATAGGGAAAGCTCCCAGACACATATACAAGACGTGTCCTTCTTTATCTTTTCTCTTGGTTCAATATATCCTGAGATAAAATAACTGACTCCAGATGACCAGCTTGGAAAAGAAATGTTGCATTACTTTAGCAATATTCCCACCACTTGTCCCGGTATATCTCAAACCAGGAAAAAAGGCAAGGAGGGACCAATCTCTATCCAAAGGGCTCCATTTACCACTCTCCTTTTTTTGTGATATAAAATTGGGTAGTAGACCGCACTATTTCATACAATGGTATAAAGAAACATTTATCACACATTATACATTTTTTGCAATGGGAGCCTATGGGCGACGTACCCTTTGTGTGCCATAGCCTTCCAACGGAGTATATGTTGGGAGGTCCTCCTAAAAAGTATCTAGGATAAAAGGACCTTTACATGATATGAACACAGTCTAAACCCCAATTCACACATCTGTGTGGCTTACTGGTACTTGGAAAGTCTTGTAGACATTCTTCAGCATTTTAGAGGTAGGCATTTTAGGAAGTTCCTGCCTGGATGTTTGTCAGAAGTGCCAAGAAGTCAAAGAGACTAGTACTAGAGACGAGCGAGCACTAAAATGCTCGGGTGCTCGTTATTCGAGTCAAACTTTTCCCGATGCTCGGGTGCTCGTTTCGAATAACGAACCCCATTGAAGTCAATGGGAGACTCGAGCATTTTTGCAGGGGACCAAGGCTCTGCCTAGGGAAGGCTGGGTGAAAACCTGGAAACCTCATAAAATGATGGAAACACCACGGAAATGGACAGGAAACAGCAGGGGCAGCATGCATGGATGCCACTAAGGCTGCCTAATCCCACCATTACCCCAAATTCTCCTAGTGGGGCATGTGTGATATCGATTCTTCTCAGTTTAAAATCGTATATGTCCCCTATCTTGGGACCATATATTTCATGGATTTTTCGAACACGGAAAAGGAAAAAGAGCTTGCTCTGGCCAGCGGAGTGTCTTTTCTACTGCAGCTAAGAGGACGTGTCCATGCTCTGCCTATCACAGGTCAGGCGCCAATTAAAAGAGGAACAAACAAAAATCAGTATAATATCTAATACGTCCCCTATCCGGGTAAATTGTTTGGACAGAGGGCCTGTAGGTGGGGGGCTGGCTGGGGGGAAGGAGGTTGAGCTGGAAGAGCCAGAGGAGTGCCCCCTTAGCTAGCGTGTGTGGTGGTGACAACAGCCGGATGGAGTTCGAATAACGACGCAGGACCCCAACTTAAAAATTTAGCATCAACCGGTACAGTTGTAAATTATGAGCTCGATCAAGTATGGCATGTGTTCTATGTATACTACTCAGTTTAATACCGTATATGGCACCTATCCGGAAAAATAGTTCGGAGAGAGAGAAAGAGAGGAAAAAGACGTAAATTGTTTGGAGAGAGGGCCTGTAGACGGGGGGCAGGCTGGGGGGAAGGAGGTTGAGCTGGAAGAGCCAGAGGAGTGCCCCCTGGGCTAGCGTGTGTGGTGGTGACAACAGCCAGATGTAGTCAGAATGACGACGCAGGACCCCAACTTAAAAATTTAGCATCAACCGGTACAGTTGTAAATTATGAGCTCGATCAAGTGTGGCATGTGTTCTATGTATACTACTCAGTTTAATACCGTATATGGCACCTATCCGGAAAAATAGTTTGGAGAGAGAGAAAGAGAGGAAAAAGACGTAAATTGTTTGGAGAGAGGGCCTGTAGGTGGGGGGCAGGCTGGGGGGAAGGAGGTTGAGCTGGAAGAGCCAGAGGAGTGCCCCCTGGGCTAGCGTGTGTGGTGGTGACAACAGCCGGATGTAGTCAGAATGACGACGCAGGACCCCAACTTAAAAATTTACCATCAACCGGTACAGTTGTAAATTATGAGTTCGATCAAGTGTGGCATGTGTTCTATGTATACTACTCAGTTTAATACCGTATATGGCAGCTATCCGGAAAAACAGTTTGGAGAGAGAGAAAGAGAGGAAAAAGACGTAAATTGTTTGGAGAGAGGGCCTGTAGGTGGGGGGCAGGCTGGGGGAAGGAGGTTGAGCTGGAAGAGCCAGAAGAGTGCCCCCTGGGCTAGCGTGTGTGGTGGTGACAACAGCCGGATGTAGTCAGAATGACGACGCAGGACCCCAACTTAAAAATTTACCATCAACCGGTACAGTTGTAAATTATGAGTTCGATCAAGTGTGGCATGTGTTCTATGTATACTACTCAGTTTAATACCGTATATGGCACCTATCCGGAAAAATAGTTTGGAGAGAGAGAAAGAGAGGAAAAAGACGTAAATTGTTTGGAGAGAGGGCCTGTAGGTGAGGGGCAGGCTGGGGGAAGGAGGTTGAGCTGGAAGAGCCAGAAGAGTGCCCCCTGGGCTAGCGTGTGTGGTGGTGACAACAGCCGGATGTAGTCAGAATGACGACGCAGGACCCCAACTTAAAAATTTAGCATCAACCGGTACAATTGTAAATTATGAACTTGATCAAGTGTGGCATGTGTTCTATGTATACTACTCAGTTTAATACCGTATATGGCAGCTATCCGGAAAAACAGTTTGGAGAGAGAGAAAGAGAGGAAAAAGACGTAAATTGTTTGGAGAGAGGGCCTATAGGTGGGGGGCAGGCTGGGGGGAAGGAGGTTGAGCTGGAAGAGCCAGAGGAGTGCCCCCTGGGTTAGCGTGTGTGGTGGTGACAACAGCCGGATGTAGTCAGAATGACGACGCAGGACCCAACTTAAAAATTTAGCATCAACCGGTACAGTTGTAAATTATGAGCTTGATCAAGTGTGGCATGTGTTCTATGTATACTACTCAGTTCAATACCGTATATGGCACCTATCTGGAAAAATAGTTTGGAGAGAGAGAAAGAGAGGAAAAAGACGTAAATTGTTTGGAGAGAGGGCCTGTAGGTGGGGGGCAGGCTGGGGGGAAGGAGGTTGAGCTGGAAGAGCCAGAGGAGTGCCCCCTGGGTTAGCGTGTGTGGTGATGACAACAGCCGGATGTAGTCAGAATGACGACGCAGGACCCCAACTTAAAAATTTAGCATCAACCGGTACAGTTGTAAATTATGAGCTTGATCAAGTGTGGCATGTGTTCTATGTATACTACTCAGTTTAATACCGTATATGGCAGCTATCCGGAAAAATAGTTTGGAGAGAGAGAAAGAGAGGAAAAAGACGTAAATTGTTTGGAGAGAGGGCCTATAGGTGGACCTCCGGAAAAATTGTTTAGAGAGAGGGCCTGTAGGTGGAACTCCAGAAAAATTGTTTGGAGAGAGGGCCTGTAGGTGGACCTCCGGAAAAAATTGTTTGGAGAGAGGGCCTGTAGGTGGACCTCTGGAAAAATTGTTGGAGAGAGGGCCTGTAGGTGGACCTCCGGAAAAATTGTTTGGAGAGGGCCTGTAGTGGCCTGAAATTTGGAGAGGGCCTGTAGGTGGACCTCTGGAAAAATTGTTTGGAGAGAGGGCCTGTAGGTGGACCTCTGGAAAATTGTTTGGAGAAAGGGCCTGTAGGTGGACCTCTGGAAAAATTGTTTGGAGAGAGGGCCTGTAGGTGGACTTCTGGAAAAATTGTTTGGAGAGAGGGCCTGTAGGTGGACCTCTGGAAAAATTGTTTGGAGAGAGGGCCTGTAGGTGGACCTCCAGAAAAATGATTTAGAGAGAGGGCCTGTAGGTTGACCTCCGGAAAAATTGGTTGAAGAGAGGGCCTTTAGGGGGCCCTCCTGAAAAATTGTGGTAAAAGAGTGCCAGTTGGACCTCTAAAAAATGGCGTTTTTTTGGTCAGCGTTAGGCAAAGACGACAAGGAGGAGGAGTAGGAGGAGTAGAGAAGAGGAATCGGATACATAAGTAATGTAAATCTTTAGCTGCTTTCCCCCGGAGGAGATTTGAATTCCGGTGAAATCCAGGCTTTGTTCATTTTAATAAGCGTCAGCCTGTCAGCGCTGTCAGTTGACAGGCGTGTACGCTTATCAGTGATGACGCCACCAGCTGCACTAAATACCCGCTTTGACAGCACACTAGCGTCAGGGCAGGCCAGCACCTCCAAGGTGTACAGCTCCAGTTCAGGCCACGTATCCAGGTTTGAAACCCAGTAGTTGTATGGAGCAGAGTGATCGCTACGGACGTTGGTATGGTCAGCTAGGTACTCCCTCACCATCTTTCTGTACAGCTCCCCCCTACTCTGCCTAGACTGGGGACAGGTGACAGTGTCTTGCTGGGGTGACATAAATCTGGCAAAGGCCTTGGAGAGCGTTCCCCTGCCAGTGCTGGACAAGCTGCCTGCTCGCCTCCTCTCCCTCGCTACTTGGCCCACAGAACCATGCCCTCTGCCGCTAGTGGCGTCAGATGGGAAGGATTGTTTCAGCTTGTGCACCAGGGCCTGTTGATATCTATTCACTTTCAGACACCTTTCCTCTGCAGGGATGAGAGTGGAAAGGTTCTGCTTGTACCGTGGGTCCAGGAGAGTGAACACCCAGTAATCGGTGTTTGAAAAAATGCTTCTAACACGAGGGTCACGGGATAGGCAGCTTAACATGAAGTCTGCCATGTGCGCCAGAGTCCCAACACGTAAGAATTCCCTCTCCTCACTGGCCTGACTCTCCATTTCCTCCTCCTCCAAGTCCTCCTCTTCAGCCCATACATGCTCAAGAGTTAAGTACTGAGCACTGGTACCCTCTACTGTCTCGCCGACATTCTCCTCCTCTTCCTCCTCATCCTCATCCCCCTCCTCCGATACGCGCTGAGAAACAGACTGGAGGGTGCTCTGGCTATCAAGCGACATATCTTCCTCCACCGTCTCTTGTGACAAGCGCAAAGCATCCGACTTGATGCTGAGCAGTGAGTTTTTCAATAGGCAAAGCAGCGGGATGGTGAGGCTGATAATGGCGGCATCGCCGCTGACCATCTGTGTTGACTCCTCAAAGTTGCTCAACACCTGGCAGATATCAGACATCCACATCCACTCCTCATTGTAGACTTGAGGAATCTGACTGACCTGACTACCAGTTCTGGTGGAAGTTGACATCTGGCAGTCTACAATCGCTCTGCGCTGCTTGTAAACTCTGGATAACATGTTTAATGTCGAATTCCATCTCGTGGGCACGTTGCACAACAGTCGGTGAGCGGACAGTTGTAGGCGGGGCTGCGCTGCCCTGAGAGTGGCAGCATCAGTGGTCAACTTGCGGAAATGCGCACAAATGCGGCTCACCTTGGTGAGCAAATCAGACAGATTGGGGTATGTCTTGAGGAACCGCTGAACTATTAGATTGAACACGTGGGCCAGGCATGGCACATGTGTCAGTCTGCCGAGTTGCAGAGCCGCCACCAGGTTACGCCCGTTGTCACAAACAACCATGCCTGGCTTGAGGTTCAGCGGTGCCAGCCACACATCGGTCTGCGCCTTGATGCCCTGTAACAGCTCTTGGGCGGTGTGCCTTTTGTCACCTAAGCTCAGCAGTTTGAGCACCGCCTGCTGGCGCTTACCCACGGCACTGCTGCTGCGCCTAAGGCTACCGACTGAAGGCGCCGTGCCCACGGATGGTAATTCGGTGGAGGAGGAGGAGGGGTCGGAGGAGGAGGCATAGTACGTCTGAGAGACCGTGACCGAGGTAGGCCCCGCAATCCTCGGTGTGGACAGTACATGAGCGGCCCCAGGGTCAGTCTCGGTCCCAGCCTCCACCAAGTTAACCCAATGTGCCGTCAGTGAGATATAGTGTCCCTGCCCGGCAGCACTTGTCCACGTGTCCGTGGTTAGAGGGACCTTCTCAGAAACAGCGTTGGTCAGGGCATGGATTATGTTCTGTAACACGTGCTGGTATAGGGCTGGGACGGCACATCGGGAAAAATAGTGGCGGCTGGGGACCGAATACCGAGTGGCAGCCACCGCCATGAGATTGCGAAAGGCCTCGGTCTCTACCAGCCTATAGGGCAGCATCTCCAGGCTCAGCAATTTGGAGATGTGGACGTTGAGGGCTTGGGCATGTGGGTGGGTGGAACTGTATTTCCTCTTGCGCTCCAGCGTCTGCTGTAAAGACAGCTGAACGCTGCGCTGGGACACATTGGTGGACACTGTGGAGGATCGTGGAGGCGAAGGTGTGGTTTTCTGGCGGGAGGCACTCGTGCTGGGGTCCTGGGCAGGGGGTTGACTAGCAGAGGCAGCGAGTGACACAGGGGAAGGAGCAGTGGTGTGACCCGCAGGAGGTGGTGAACGGCCTTGGTTCCATTGAGTGGGGTGTTTAGCACTCATATGCCTGCGCATGCTGGTGGTGGTTAGGCTAGTAGTGGTGGCACCCCTGCTGATCCTGGTGTGGCACAGGTTGCACACCACAGTCCGTCGGTCATCCTCACTTTCTTTAAAGAACCTCCAGACTTGCGACCATCTAGGCCTCGCCACGGGAGCTTCACTACGTGAAACAGTTGCTGCTGATGCACCAGCTCTGGCCCTGCTTCTCCCTCTGGCCACACCACTGCCTCTTCCAACCTGTTCTGGTGCAGCACTCGCCTCCGCCTCAGAAGCACTGTCTTCACTCGGCTTATCAACCCAGCTTGGGTCAGTACCTCGTCATCCTCCGATTCCTCAGTCTGCTCCCCCCTCGGACTTCCTGCCCTGACAACAACTTCACCACTGTCTGACAACCGTGTCTCCTCATCGTCCGACACCTCTTTACAAACTTCTTCCACTAACTCAACATTGTCATCATCATCATCACCCACAGACTGCGACAGTTGGAAAAACTTGGGCATCGGGAACGAGGTCAGCAGCAACCTGAGAAGTGGTTTGTGACTCTGGGAAGGGTCCATAAAACATTTCCTGAGAGTATGCCGGATCACATTCCAAATTTTCCTGGGAGGGGGCAGACTGGGGGGAAGGAGGTTGAGGTGGAGGAGCCAGAGGAGTGCTCCCTTGAGTAAGGTGGGTGGACTGTGTGGAAGACTGACTGGTGGACAAATTACTTGAAGCATTGTCCGCAATCCACGACATCAGCTGTTCGCACTGTTGTGGTTTCAACAATCCTCTACCACGTGTCCCTGTAAGTTGAGACATGAAGCTAGGGAGTGTAGCTCTACGGCGTTCCCCTGCTCCCTCATCAGCAGGTGCTGTCTCACCCTGCCCAGGACCACGGCCTCTGCCCCTGCAGTAAATGAATGCCCACTCCCACGCCCACCCCTCGTCCTCAACCCTTAGCCCTGGGGTACAACATTTTCTGTATATAAGTGTATTATATAAAAAAATAAAATAAATGGGCCTGCTGTATTGAAACCCACAAACTTGTTCAGTCTGAACAAGTGAATATATAGGTAGATAAGTTAGATCAAAATTACGTATGTTATTACGTACCGTGCAGTATGGAGCAATTACACGGAAACTATTAGATTAGGCAGACTTGGTCTGCTTAGTTGCAACCCAGACAAATGTCGCACAGAGATTTTTGTGATCTAGCTGTATACGTGAGAGCAAAAGACCTGGTTTAATTAAGTGACGTACAGAATGTGTCAACTGGACAGAAAATACGGATTGTAGTGAGTGGACAGCTGAACTGTGACACACAGAATGGTTCCACGCAGCTGTGTGAAATGGATTTGTATTACTGAGCTAAAACAACAAAAAAAACTATTTTTTTATATATTTTTTTTACATTTTTTTTTTTTTAGTTTTTTTTTTTTTGAACGTGACGTGCAGAAACTATCAGAGAGCTAACTCAGCCCCGGCTGACAGTGGCTATTTTGACTGCAACCCGGACAAATGTCGCACAGAGATTTTTGTGATCTAGCTGTATGAGTGAGAGCAAAAGAACTGGTTTAATTAAGTGACGTACAGAATGTGTCAACTGGACAGAAAATACGGATTGTAGTGAGGGGACAGCTGAACTGTGACATACAGAATGGTTCCACGCAGCTGTGTGAAATGGATTTGTATCACTGAGCTAAAACAACAAAAAAACTATTTTTTTTATATATATATTTTTTTTTTATATTTTTTTTTTTTAGTTTAGTTTTTTTTTTTAACGTGACATGCAGAAACTATCAGAGAGCTTACTCAGCCCCGGCTGACGGTGGCTATTTTGACTGCAACCCAGACAAATGTCGCACAGAGATTTTTGTGATCTAGCTGCATGAGTGAGAGCAAAAGACCTGGTTTAATTAAGTGACGTACAGAATGTGTCACCTGGACAGAAAATACGGAATGTGGTGAGTGGACAACTGAACTGTGACACACAGAATGGTTCCACACAGCTGTGTGAAATGGATTTGTATCACTGAGATAGAACAATAAAAAAAAGGGTTATATATGGCGATAGCTGCACTACTAGTGCCAGCCAGCCAGCCAAGCCAGGAGACAAAAAAAAAAATTCTTGCAGCCCTTAGAAGGGCTGTTGGGTTCTTGTGAGATCACTCCTGCCTAGAACAAGAACTAAATGCAGGCCCTAACACTCTCCCTAAAACGCAGCAGCTCTATCCCTAACGACATCCAGACAGCATCTGAGCCGAGCACCGCGGGCAGTCACTAGTATATTCCAGGGTCACCTGATCAGGCCAGCCAACCCCTGCTATCGACATGTAAGGGCCCCACGTGATGCTGGGTGTACCGCAGAGTCTCCTGGCTTGTGATTGGCTGAG
The DNA here is from genome assembly GCA_900303285.1 of Rhinella marina. Taxonomy (NCBI): domain Eukaryota; kingdom Metazoa; phylum Chordata; class Amphibia; order Anura; family Bufonidae; genus Rhinella; species Rhinella marina. Next base: position 271,119 of record ONZH01004303.1, read on the forward strand.
TTTATAGGCACCAAAAATGCACAATGCGGAAGTTGCCATTTCCTCGAGCATGGCGAGATACTCGTCCGAGCAGCGAGCACTTACGAGTACCGTAATACTCGAACGAGCACCAAGCTCGGACGAGTATGCTCGCTCATCTCTAACTAGTACCAGTCTGCAGGATAAGCAAGTGAATAAAAGTATTGTGTTAATTGGGGATTACTGAAAAAAAAAACACATAAAAAATGTTCAGGTACTGAATAAAGTTCCCCCAGAAGTGTCTACATATTCCAAAAATATGACTTTTCTTTATTTTCCATGAGATCCTTATTTGACACTGGCCTTTAGGTAAACACCAGGGATGAATGATTCCTTTGGCTTCAGGATTTTCATAGTCATTTTTTGACTATATGTCCCACTTGAGATGCAATATTGAGTACCATAATTCAGATTTTCATGGTCTTTTCAAAGTACCTAAATATGGAATGCAATAAATCTAACATCTTCACCATGTATGCCCATTTTTTGTAAAATGTTTGAATATAAAGAGGCAGCTCACTTCTGACACTTTTTATTACAAAGGTCTCTTCATGATAAGCTAACCACAGGTCATCCCACTTCAGTCACCAAGTTACCAGTTTTAATCTGTAAGTAAACTAGCAGTAGATATTCAATTTTCTTAGAGCACTACCACAACAGAATCAATTCATTATACAATTCCTATTGGATTCATTGTCAAAAGTAGGATTTTCCAAGACAGAATACATTATTTGTCATCTAACTACAATTAATATTCTGTGTTATAGACAAAGAGAACTATGTCCAAAATGACAGTTTTACAGACATAGGGGGTAATTTATTAAGACCAGTATTTTCCACGCCGGCCTTAAATCCTTCTGTGCAGCTGGAGAATGCTCCAAAGCTATCTAGAGGCATAGGTCTCTAAGTCTGGTGCACCCTCCAACAGGCCATGCAACGGACTTCAATCTACTCCAGCTCCCTTGCTGGCATAGATTTAAGCCATTTCCAATGCCAAAAACTGTCATGGAAAATGTTAAGTGAGATGGGTCTGTTGGCCCGCCTGATTCCCCGCCCACACCAGGAACTCTTTTCTCTCCACTTTGGAAAACTTGCGTGAGTGGGGAAAATTGGTATATTTTGCCGAAAAATGGTATGCAACAAAATCTGTAACTGATATTCGCCAGGGGCATATATATGTTAATAAATGACCCCCATAATGTCTGTTAGTTTTTACCTTGATGCAAGTCCTACTACTGAGATTATCTACACTGTTGGACACTTGTAAACTACAGAAAGCTCTTGTCTTGCGTCTTTCTCTCTATCATTCTGAAATTGCTTAAAGAAATATTGCACCAGTAGTAAGGCCACCTGGTAGGTCAAATGTGACATCCTACAACATTGTTCCTTCTTGGCTAAATTGATTGAAAAGTGTGCACTTACTGTGCAGATGATATTCATCCGTCATTGTTCAATGATTTCGCAAAGACTATTTTCCATCCCAAAGAGTTTCCACTGCCCTCTGAGGCCACCCTACGTGTCCTCTCTACAGCGCTTTCATGGAAACTCACAGAGGTAGAAGATTTATAGTCACAAGTCAATTTTTTTAACAAATGTGTAAAAGTTTAGCTCACCAACACCATAGGATAGAATTTCTTAAAACTTCCTCAGTACAGTGCCTCCATATGATCCTTGTACAGTACATGCTTCTTTCATTTATTTAAGGGTCAGTGGAACTCAAACAGCAATATCTTAATGTTCTTTGCTGGTGCTCTCTGAAGATGATAGCCCGATGTTTTAAAGTTCACTTAGCATTGTTTTCCAAGGAAAATGCAGTTCTGGTAATTTACTATTTTTCTGCTAAATTTGTTTTAGACCTTTACGGGGATGAAAGTTCAACTCTTACCAGAGAGGATAAATACCAAGTCAGCGGGCAAATAAATATAAATACATATATATATATATATATATATATATATATATATATATATATATATATGCTGCATAGTCCTTTTGAATGCAATATGGTTCATTTCTACCACAAACACCACAATATACCTTTTTTATTGAATTGTAGGTATTCTGAATGAAAAAGCTCTTGGTAAAATGTTGCACCATTTGGCATTTGAAGCTTAAAGGGGTTATTAATGTAAAAAATGAAAATCACATAATCTAGGACATGACAACCCCATTGTAACAAAACTAGAACCAGCCCTGTACCTCACATGGATCCAGAGATCTCTCCATTCATTGCCCCAATTGTTCTGCGCTGTAGATTTATTTGAAGCTGGTAGCTCAAGGGGAATGTCCTTTCTAAGAGAGAGTGTCCTGTGTGCTGCAGTGGGTGGCAGTTGAAGGATAGAACAGACCATGTTCTCTATCTCAGTCAGCAGGTCAGCATGTGCTTGATTGACAGGACACTCAGAGCAAAAGAAAGGGGCTGTGAAGCAACTCAATCAGAGAGCAGGTCACAGCGATGACCTACCCTGGGCACTTGAGAAAGCAGAACCTAGCAAAATAAAACTCCCAATTCTCAATATTCCTGATAATAAAATCTCCACAAAGGGTATTGGTATACTGCTCTCCTCTACCTAGTGCTATCAGCAGTTAAGCAGCGGCAAAACTCCTGACAGATTCCCTTTAACCACCTAACTATTCTACTCGAGTCCAGCTCGGGCAGTGTGAAAAGTAACTAACTGGAGGGGGAGGGCTGCTTTAGATGGCGATATCTCCTCAATGGTAGCAGCTAGAAACATGCAACTGGTCTTGTCGGAAAGCTGACAGCTTAAGTCCAAGAAACTATCAGTGATATCTTTCTCTGTCCTGAACATATCTTTACTGTCCTGAGTTGCATGTTTCTAGCTGCTACCATTCAGAAGGTAATAGCATTTAAAGCAGCCCCCCCTCTCCAGTTAGCTACTTTTCCCACTGCTGGAGATCCACTCTGGCAAACAGTTAGGGGGTTAAGGCATAGGAAGAGATCAGACCTAAAGTTAACAAGATGCAGGTGTGTGAAGGCTTAAAGGAACCTGTTACATTGTTGAAGTAGTCTGTTCTGCCACCATGTTATGTTATGTTATACAGCTGGAGGAGCTGAGCAAATTAATGTATAGTTTTCAGTATAATGTTTTTATTGAAATCCCTGCCCATTCTGGACCTAGGAATCCAGTGGGTGGTCCTAATCAATAACTGCATGTTGGCTGCCAATATTTCAATCGCTCCACCCACTGGACCCCTAATCACAGATTGAACATGAAAAAAAGTTAGGGCTCGTGCACATGAATGTATTTTCTTTCTGTGTCCTTTACACCGTATATGGAACCATTCATTTCAATGGGTCAGCAAAAAAAAAAAAAAAAAATGTAAGTTACTCCGTCTGCATTCCATTTCCATATGTCCATTCTGCAAAAGAATAGAACATGTCCTATTAATGTCCACATTACAGACAAGGATAGTGCTGTTCTATTAGGGGCCAGCTGTTCTGTTCTGCAAAATATGGAATGCACACGGACATCATCGGTATTTTTTTCAGACCACAAAATACTTACGGTCATGTGCACTGGTAGACTGGACAGCACTTCCATGGTAAGGGGCTACTAGTAAAACTCCAGCAGGGGATCAATTTTGTTTTGTTACATTGCTCTGTACACGCCCCTGAGGATTTGTCATTCTGTATGGCAGGGGAGGCTTTGAGCATTGGGACATTAAACCAATTCCAACAATTTAATTTCATACACTCATCATTTTTGCAATATTATAGTAGGAAGGCGCCTCTTTACCCTCACACGGCGATCATTGCTACCAATTAAAATCACTAATAAAAAATTGAATAATAAATGGATTTTGAGGCAAATGACATCTTCAATCCTCAACAAAAAAGTAAAGAACATTTCTGGAACATTGAAAAGTTTGTATTCTTCAGGTTCTACGTGGAATATCCTTTTATCTGTTAATTATGCACTTTTTTTTCTAAATCTTCCTACAAAGTGACAGTGCTGACATATCTCCTTATATTAATTAGTCTTCAACAGTTTTCAAGCTCTAATGTAGAAACACTGATCAAATTCCTTTTAAGTGAGCCAAAAACTTCAGTGAAGGTCATATCAGAATGCTGTCTGGAGATGTTGGAGTAGGACGGTACTTTCATAAAGACAAAAAAGAGACATAACAGTTAAAAATAAAGCTTTTCTTTGATTAGGACAAGACCTGGATCCCCTCCCCATAGTTGAGTAATGTGGTCGGTATGAGGCCTATGGCTTGGGCTAGGCAGCAATATTACACGATTACTCCCCTATGAATGTAGAGCTTACAGTGAAAATCCACTTTTACATTCAAAATTTGTATATTTGGATAGGTTCTACTACTTCCCAACAACCCCATTGTTCTGAGAACTGGACTGGGCTTTTCTTGGAGGTTTTGTGGGCATTCCTGGGTGGTTGCAGGCCAGGGTTTAAAACAATCCCGTATGTGGGGAGGTGTTATAAAATACATTACATGCACCATTAATTATTCACACACAGTGCTATAACTGTACAGCACAGGGTTGGCATGTTCTCAGGAGCTGTGTTCGGGCCTATCACCACAGATGTCAGCTGTACCAGCCAGAATTGGGCCCTTGCACCCCCTTCTTCCTCTGCCAACTCCCTACTTCTTGATTGACAAGACCAGGTTCCTGCATAGTCATCTTGCCTGACCGTGTCAATCAAGAAAGAGTGGAAGGAGCTGAAGAGGAAGTACGTAAAAGGAATAAGGGTGTGCAGAGTGGCTTGGGCCTGCCCTTGAGCCCAAGACACTGTGTTTTTCACCTGCGAGGAATTTCTCCTGAAGGGGCTGTCAACACTGCTGAAGTAGTCCCCCTACTGCTGCTTGACTGACGGGACTAGATATTTCACCTGTTCTCACAACCCCGCACTTGCACCACTGCTCCCGTAGCGGTGGAAGTACAGAGGGTCTGTTCGCTACCGGAGAAGCAACTATGCATGCACATTGACATCTGAGTAGTGGCGCATGAACAGTCGCTGCTCAGGTAGCATCTGCTGTTGCATCTCTACCGGTGCGGAGACCAGGCAAGATATCCGAGGTGCTTCTTCAGCAGCAGGGACAGCGCCTCCTGGGTGAAGAACTCTTGCTGATAAGACAAATCGATACATACAAAATGATTTGGGCCTCTGTAGTATCATTACATTCAGCCGAGCTAGCCCTACAAGGCATTGTACCTGGTTTAACAGTGAATTCCCTTGTGACAGGACTCAGATTCCCTTTAAAGGGGTTTTCTGGGAGTTTTATACTGATGAATTATCCCTTGGGTGGGTGGGGGCTTGACACCTGTGACCACCGCTGATCAATTGTTTGAGACCACGGCGCTACTGCAATCATTGGTGCCTTCTCAAACAGCTGATCAGTGGGGGTCCCGGGGGTCAGACCTCGACCAATCAGATACTAATGAGCTATCCAGAGGATAGGTTATCAGTATAAAGACTGCTGGAAAACCCTTTTAAATGCCCAACAATGCCTATGCGGACTTGACATATGGTGCTAAATGAGATCATGTCAACTTCTCTTGCACATCCAATAGCTCTAGTATTTGTACACGTACCGTCATTAGATGTGGTCATGTGATTCTGTCCACTAAAGTACATGACATCACCATGAATGACATGTGACCATGGCTGTACGTACACAATTTCTCCAGTGAAGTACTGTTCCAAGACAACATTTTAATATAGTAAATAGCTTGCTTTTGACATAAAAGCAAATTTATGGATTTTACCATAAACCTATTAGAAACCCGTAAAATGTCATTGACCATTCCAGCTGCATCCCTGGTTTTGTTTTTGGAATCTTCCTCCTAAATCCCGCAGTAGCACCTTCTCCTTCACGTGACATTGCATTTCTGCTGAGATGACACAGTGCACGCCTCTTAATCCTGGCTTTGGAGCAGAAGTGATAGAGATACCGCTATAATACTGCACAATTTCAGTAAAGAATTTCTCAGATAATGTGACCTCCTCGCTTTCTGTACATTAGACTTATAAGTGATCTGGGAGGTTGACAAGGAAGGAAATTACCACTAAAATCATTCAAGGATTACGGTTATCTTGAAGGTCTGGAGCTGCTCTTGAAATTTTCAGTTAAATTGCTCCTCTTCACCAGTACATCTATTGTCAATTTTCTAAATAACCAGTTATGATAAAAGATTTTATTAAAGCATGAGAACATTTAAAGGGATTCTCCATTTCAACAATCCCTTTTGGTTAGATGGGTCTCCTGACAACAAGATGATCACAGGGTATCTCTGTTCTCCAATGAGCTGGCCGCACACTGTGGAAGTACTTAACAGAAAACATCCATTTTCCCTACAGCTCCCCCGCAGGGCACTAGAAGAATTACACAGTTCCCATTGAAAACAATGGTCTGTTTGTGTAATGTATAGACATAATCAGTCCTCTACAGCAAAATATGTTCTTTATGGCAGCTCTCTGATCATCTGGCTAATAGATGTGGGCTATAAATGAAAAAAATCCAATCTATTAACTTAGAAATCTGTAATATTTTATCTGAACTAAGCAGTCCCTTTAAAGGGGTTCTCTAGTGTCATAGATCAATATATGTTATTTGCCCAGAGTACACTGCATAATTTATCCCATTTACAGTGCTTGTTTTTTCATGTTAGAACCTTCCCTATTTTTTTTTTCTCAGCATCACTGCAACCTGGCAGGATGTTTACATGCAGAACTTCCGGTTTTTATCAACTTGTTTTCTAACCAATCCCATCATGCTTTGCTGAAATGTTTCTCAAGGCTTGCCACACTGTTCTTTCTGTAGTATTCACTACCCCCTCCATGTTAACTAGATGAAGCAAGCCCTGTGAAAAATTATGGAGCAACACATGCAGGATCTGGATAGAAAGCCCTGGCAGGAAGCTGATGAAATCAGGAAGTTCTGCATGTAAACATTCTGCAAGGATACAGTGATGGGAATAGGGGAATAGGAGTGCTGGAAACAGGTATAGAGGGCAAAATATACATTGTTTGGGGTACTGTGGGCAGATTTAAAAAAACAAAATCATTATGAAACCAGAGAACCTCTTTAAACAAATCAGATACAGCCTACCTTGATTAATCTGCGCCTTTCGGAGCATAATATGAGTTGTAGTTTTTCAGCTAGAGAACCACAGGTTGAAGACCACTGTCCTATATACAGTTATGTTATACAGTAGCAAGCTAATAAGATGGGTTCAGCTCACAAATACAGTTGTGTAACTCACTGACAGTAAACAGAGATCTTGACAATGGCTAAGAGTTGAAGTTTCTTATTTCTGATGAACAATTTCATCATCTTTGAACAAACTTTTGACCTTTTGGTGAGGACACGTATTCTGAAGTTGATAATCACAGAATAACTCTGCTGGATGGATGAATATATTGCATAATACACTCCAGATTTGTCATAGCTGCTTTGTCACTTGTCTAGACATCCCACTCAGTCAATCACATCTGCTTCTTTTGTTTTTGTGCTTTACAGGGCTGCCTGCCTTTGTTTCTCTGCAGTTAATGATGAGAGTTGTTTTCTTCTTATATTATTATTATTATTGCAGTAAAGAGAATGTATCACTTTATTACAAATGTATCTTATAAACAAATGAAAGTTCCATGTTACATATCAGCAAGAATCACAGCTACTATTGAGAATTGCTCATATCTACTGTTTTGCATCTACTGATATAGCAGAGCTGAGTTTATGTTGTGTGCTGTGATAACTTCCTGGGTTTCCTTAGCTTTTTGTTTTCTTTTTATAGCAGAAGGGGCTGTCCGACAAAAAAAAAAAAAATCAGTTTTCAAATTGACACCTACCTGAATACTTTTAGTAATTTCATGTTAATAAAAATTTTGAATAGCCACTGAGTTATTCAATAAAATCTATGTGTATAGCGCCACCTGCTGTCTATTAATGTTGTTATTTCCCTGACCACCTTGCTGAGGTGGTTGCACATGTTCAGTTACATCCTTTAGCGGCCACCAGCCCTATCTATTGTTAGAAGCTGTGACAGTTACAGGGAGAGAACTAGCACGATGGACAGGTCCTCTGGAAAAAAGGACACATCCCTTGAAAAAGAGAGGAGAGCGCAATTATAGTAATGAATGTGAAGAGCTCTGGATTTGTGTGAGTCCAACCTAACTATATCAGGGGTAAGCAACCTCCAGAACTCTAGCTGTTGTGAAACTACAACTCCCATCATGCATACTTACTCTGCTCTTCTTGGAACTCACATAGAAATGAATGGAGCATGCTGGGAATTGTGGTTTCACAACAGCTGGAGTGCCGAAGGTTACTGATCCATGTACTATATGATGTCTGATTTTCATTTTTTAATTATGGGATTTCCCTTAAAACACATATATGGGTCCCAGATCATGGAGGAGTCTGATTCATTAGCATGTTCCCCTGACTATTGTAATACCTGTATTGCTCTGATCCTGGGTCTTTCAATTGGATAAGCTTTCTATAGTGGGGAAGCACGGTGACTTGGTGGTTAATAATGTAGCCTTGGACCACTGGTGTGCTGGGCTACAACTAAGAGAAACACGTACAAGTAATCGGTACCAAACCCGACTTCGGATTGCTAATCTTAAATGTTTTTAAATATGTAGAAATGAATAAAAACCTTATTCACCGAAGTCTCACGTGACTTTGGGTGAAACTAATTTTGCCTCCATGGAGGCAATACATTGACAGGTCTCCGTACAGCATTAAAGCAAATTGAACAAATCGATTTTGGATCTATGATCCGAAACTTGATTCGCTAAATGCTAATCATGACCACTGGGTGGCCACAGACAGGCAAATATAGCATATACATCTCCCAAAAAAGTACCGCAAAAATTTTTCCTGGTCACTTTGTGCACACATTTTGGAATATGTCAGGCAAAGTGGAAAGGTAAGGATGGCCACATCTGTAGGGAAATTATATTGTGAGCCTCACTGGAGACAGGGTTTATGTGATTGGTGACAATGGAACAATGGGAAAGTGCTGGGTTCTCTGTGGATTTTAATGTACAGACATACAGATACATCAAAAAATACTTTCTGAAAGTGGAATTATATGTTGCAGTATTCAGGAAAATACGGTCTGTTATTCAGATTATTATTTACATCCATATAATGTCTTTATGCATATGGATGATATATAGATGAGATCAGAGATAGAGATTCGCTTTGTTTCAGGTTCGCCAAATTTTTGAAAAAAATTGATTTGATCACGAATCAACCAAAGTTTGGGTAGAGAAAGAGAGAGGATGAGAACGAGAACAGTATGCTACTCTGCGTTTCTGAACACCTAGTATGCAGAGTACGAAAGAAAGCTATGCAGCTCTGAGGCTGGCTTGGCTATTTTCCTAGTACAGGGATCAGCAACCTTTAGTACTCCAGCTGTTATAAAACTACAATTTCCAGCATGCTCCAATCATTTCTATGTGAGTTCTTAGAATAGCAAATCAAGTATGCATGCTGGGAGTTGTACTTTCACAACAGCTGGTGTGCTGGAGGTTACCTACTAGAGATGAGCGAATCATACAAAATTTTATTCGCCGAACATTCGCCGAACTTTTCCTAAGATTCGTATATTCGATGAATAAATTCGTTGAATTTGCGTACACAATATATGTAATTATATAGCTTTTAGCGAACATTCGCACACTAATAACGAACATTCAGGTAAAAAGGTACGCAACCTCTTTTGCTCTGGCTACAGGTCCTTTGGCACTTCTGCCCTGTGCCACCTTCTCCTTTTTTTAGAGCTCTAGGTCTGGCTGGAACTGGACCCCTTTTGCTTATCCTTTCCAGACATTTGTAAATTCATTCGGTGGCCCTGCAGCTGGTCTTCATCTCTGTATCTCCCTGTTTCTCCCTATCTATCCCTGTCTCTCTCTCCCTGCCTGATTAATTACTAGCCCTGAACAGGCCCTGCACTTGCCCTGCAGTATCCCTGATATGTGTAATATGGATTCCCAGAGCAATTACACCCCAAATTTTTCACAAAACAGGTCTCAGAGTCTCAGAACTTCACACACAGTGCTTCTGCTCGTCTCAGCAGTTGCAGCAGAAGTGATGCGTCACTGGCTTACCAAGCCTGAGCCAATCAGAGCAAGCCCTGCCCACTAGGTCAGGTGACCGGTTTCTTCCCGGGTTTTTGCACACGATAAACGAAAGAACAGTAAAATTTCGCTAATGAATTGAATCCGTATGCAACACTAACTTATACGTAGCAATAGTGTATAATTTATAGGACAAACTACGAAGCGAATGCGTACAAAGCTGAAGCGAATCACCTAATATTCGGATTCACTATGCAGCTAAAAATTTCCAAGATTCGATACGAATCAAAAAATCAGCGAATAGATTCGATCATCTCTATTACCTACCCCTGTCTTAGTGTATGCAAATTATCATGTATAACATCTGCTGGCATCACATAGGCTTAGGAAAGCTGATTTGAATATGTTTCCCAGAAACCCAGAGGGGCATTACCTGGCCTTTAATACTGGGAACATGTACTCTGCATACTAGGCGCTCTCCTTAATGAAAAAGAGTAACCCCCCCTTCCCCAAGGCAACACATACTGTAATATTGTCGAGGAACACAGAGTAGAAATCTGGGCTGTCTATCATATATCACAAAAAAAAATGGGTTTGAAATTTGTGACGATTCGCTCATCCTTAATATGTATCTAATTTATTATGTTATTTAATCCTTCATCGTCATCATCATAGAGCATAATACCCAGTGATGTATTTATCAGCCACAGTAGGAAAATCATCTGTGGAGATGAAAATGTTGAATCCTTCAGCAAAAAAATTATAGCTCCGACTCCAGTTCCTAATACATTAATATCACTACCTAGCTGTGTGGAGCCTTGGCTTTCTTCAAATGCAACAATGACATCCCCTGAGGAACAAATAAAATGATGGCGATGAATTGTATAGAAGATATTGTTTTGTTTTTTTTTAAAAAAGGCCACGGCCTTTACAATAGCATCCACTGAGATATTTCTTCCATTATTAGCTTGAAATATTAATAAGACTTGAAGATGTTCAGCCCCAAGGACAAAAAGAAGAGTAACATACTGTAATACGAGATATTCTAAACATGTAGAGATTGTGTCCCATAATGTAAATGTCTGACTATGAGGCCCAAGGGAAAAGATCCAAAACCAGAAAGGGCTCTCCTTAATGATGATTGGAGTATCCGAAATGATTGGGGACAATCAAGAGCTGTGTATATCGGTGTCTGTAGGAGCATGTCTTTGTCTATTAGGGGATTTCATATACAGCATATGATATAAAGATAGTATAAAATGATAGTATAAAAAGGTAAGACAGAGAGGGAGGAGGGGGATGCAGCTGCAGGTCTTCACTCTGTGTTTCAGTGAAACTGCATAAGGAGAAAGGGAAGACATAGGTGCATCTCTGACATCACACCAAGAAAACCCAACCACTCAAGAATCATTTACAGAGGAGTTGTCACCTCTCACAATATGTCTACTTTAGTAGCTATATCCCCCATGAAATAATAATTCTAGAGCATCTTTTTTTATAACTTTATCTTTTGCTATTTCTCCTAAAATATATGAATACACTGACAACTCGGTATTACCATTTCTCTTGTCAAAGGAGTTTGTGGAGATACACCCCAACTGCCAACTCCATTTATTTCCATTAGGAATAACAGAGGAATGGCACAAGACAAAGCTTTAAGAAATAAGTCATCACAAATTGTTATATTATGCCAAACAGAAATCTTGACCTGTCAGTTCATTAGATTTGTGGATGGACTGGGATTTGTGGTTGTAATCTGGATGCTAAAATACAGCCACATTATGGTAGTCTGTATAAAGCCATTGCCATATATTTTCGCATGCCCTTAAAATTTAATTTTTGGCTAAATCAGTAGTCCGATTTGGGTTCAAACAAATTTGAACCAAATTGCAAGTGCTTCAATTGCCTGAAAAACTCTCTCTCTCTTTCAATAAAAAAAAATTAGAATTCTTTCAAACTCAAAACTTTCTGGAAAATTTGGGTCAAATTTTGTAATTTTTTTATCAATTCTCTCATCTCTCTGCATCAGCTATATGCATGGTCCATGAATAAGACCTCTGTAATGTAATGTACAGGAGGTAACCACATAATGTATTTCTGACCCGACCTGTAGTTTTGCAACAGCTGGAGGGCCGCAGGTTGAGTATCCCTGCACTATGTGAATGAGCCACTCGGGGAGTGGGCTGGTAATATTCCGACTTTTACATGAATGAAATTTCAGCCTAATCTTCATCCACTCTTCTCATATTTACGATGGCAGAGCCTTGTGAGCATGGCATCTTCTGCAGATCATCACAGCCAACATATTGTGGTCAAGAAGGCTGGAAGACGGCCTGGACCTCAGCCCATATACAGCAGCTGAGCCCACCCTGGGGAAAATTTGGGCTAAATTTTAAAGGAGAATCTCTCCAAAAACTTGACTTGATATGTCGTAGAAAATGGAATGAAGTGGCTCAGTGCCCAGACATCTTCTGCGATGCTCAGAAGTTTCTCTCACTGCTACTTAAATGAAGTAGACCTCTTATATGTCCTGACATGTCTGTTTTACAGAATACATGTATTGTATTTCTCATGAAAAAAAAGTCTGGGGCATCTTTCTTAGAACACTGTGCTGTGCCATTCCTCTGTTATTCCTCATGAAAATGTGTGGATAATTTGAAAACTGGTCATTTCTATTCCTCTTATTGATAGGGTGTATCCCTACACAGTGGGACTCAGCACTTCCTAATAAGAATGAAACAAATGGGCAGCTGACTGATGTTGTAGCAGCACCCTGGGGGTGTTAAAACATGCAATAAGTATTATTTTAAATGATATTGGAATTGAAGTCCATAGCACACAGCAAAGTCTAGATGCCTATATAGGGGGTTAAAGGGTGAACACCAGGGGACCACCAGGATAACACTCTTAGGTCTAGCCCAAAGTCGAATCGGTTGGCTAGCAGAATGGGTCCATAGCTATTGCCCTGTAACAGTACAGTATGTATCAGATTAGAGCATAAAAAGGTGCAGTTGTCCAAATCCATCAGTTTATGTACAAATCATTCCACCTTGGCGATATTACCATGGTTTATCTGATAGACTTGACTTCTATCTGTTTCCTGACTACATGTATTGCCGGTTTCCTCTGTGCCAGCTACATCAGGACTATTCCAGGAGGTAGCTGTCTGGTAGTTCCCCTGCAGTGAAGTCTAGATGCCTGTATAGGAATTAAAGGGTGAACACCAGGGGTCCACCAGGATAACACCCTTAGGTCTAGCCCAAAGTCAAACCTGTTGGTTGGCACAATGGGTCGACAGCTATTGTCCTGTAACAGTATGTATCAAATTAGAGCATTACAAAGTGGAGTTGTCCCAATCCATAATTTTATGTACAAATCATTCCTCCTCAGTGATATCACCATGGTTTATCTTATTGACCTGACTTCTGTCTGTTTCCTGACTATGTGTATTGCCTGTTTCCTCTGTGCCAGCTATATCAGGGCTATTCCAGGAGGTAGCCATCTTCTTGTTCACCTGCAATAAAGTCTAGATGCCTGTATAGGAACTAAAGGGTGAACACCAGGGCAATAGCTATGGACCCATTCTGCTAGCCAACCGATTCGACTTTGGGCTAGACCTAAGAGTGTTATCCTGGTGGTCCCCTGGTGTTCACCCTTTAACCATTATAACACTCTTAGGTGTAGCCCAAAGTCAAACAGGTTGATTGGCACAACGAGTCCACAACTATTTCCCCGTCAGATTAGAGCATAAGAAAGTGGAATTGTCCCAATCCATTATTTTGTGTACAAAGCATTCCTCCTTGGTGATATCACCATGGATTTTCTGATTGACCTGACTTCTGTCTGCTTCCTCTGTTACCAGCCACATAAGGACTATTCCATGAGGCAGCCGTCTGGTGGTTCCCCTGCAACGAAGTCTAGATGCCTGTATAGGAATTAAAGGGTGAAAACCAGAGGTCTACCAGTATAACACCCTTAGGTCTAGCCCAAAGTCAAACCGGTTGGTTGGCACAATGGGTCCACAGCTATTTTCCCATAACAGTATGCATCAAATTAGAGCATTACAAAGTGGAGTTCTCCCAATGCATCATTTTATGTACAAATCATTCCTCCTCGGTGATATCACCATGGTTTATCTGATTGACCTGACTTCTGTCTGTTTCCTGACTATGTGTATTGCCTGTTTCCTCTGTGCCAGCTATATCAAGGCTATTCCAGGAGGTAGCCATCTTCTTGTTCTCCTGCAACAAAGTCTAGATGCCTGTATAGGGATTAAAGGGTGAACGCCAGGGGTACACCATTATAACACTCTTAGGTGTAGCCCAAAGTCAAACAGGTTGATTGGCACAATGAGTCCACAACTATTTCCCCGTAACAGTATGTATCAGATTAGAGCATAAGAAAGTGGAGTTGTTCCAATCCATTATTTTGTGTACAAAGCATTCCTCCTTGATGATATCACCATGGATTTTCTGATTGACTGGACTTCTGTTTGCTTCCTCTGTACCAGCCACATAAGGACTATTTCATGAGGCAGCCATCTGGTGGTTCCCCTGCAACGAAGTCTAGATGCCTGTATAGGGATTAAAGGGGTACACCAGTATAACACCCTTAGGTCTAGCCCAAAGTCAAACCGGTTGGTTGGCACAATGTGTCCACAGCTACTGTATTGCCCTGTAACAGCATGTATCAGATTAGAGCATCAAAAGGTGGAGATGTCCCAAGTAATCATTTTATGTACAAAACCTTCCTCATCGGTGATATCACCATTGTTTATCTGATCAAAAGCCTGCTTCTCTTGATTCCTGCATCAGGGAGAATACAGTAATGACTTTCCAGATTGCGATCCACCGCCACCTGGTCTACTTCTTATAACACATTATGGGCGTAGATTTGCCAATAAATAATAGAACAAGCTCGTCCAGCCCGATACATTTCGTCTACTTCTTACATGTACCAACATTTTGTCTTCACTTACTTCTAATGTGGTTGCTATGCTACAAGTCCCCATCATTAGGGGTTGCCATGGTAATACTAATATAAACCCTCTACTTGGTTATAAGCAAGCTATGTTTTCCTTTCCACTGCTTCTGGAACTTGCTTGCTTTAACTTGCTTTTTTTCCAGCAGAACATGCATATTTCATATCTTATATCAAAGAAGTCCACATTTCTAAGTGTAACCTCATAAAATAAAGGGCTAATATTATTATTACTACATTTTTTTGTTTTACTTTTTGCTCTTATTTTTCATCAAAATATTCCTTAATACATAGGATTTCCTAGGATTCAGGGCTGTGCTCCATTATACACGATAAAACTGCTGTGATGAAGCCTTTTTCTGGACGCCTGAAGCTAGTTTTGCAGTGAGCGCGTCATATTTCTTTTGCTAAAAGGCAACACTTTTTTTCTTTTTTTTTCCGATGCTGCAGGATTTCTGCATTGTGAACTTTAACCCATGCACTGCCATACCATAGGCAACATGCTGCAGGGCCTTGCTCATTGACCTATATATATATATATATATATATATATATATATATATATATATGTAGCAATATTCTAATATATTTTTGTTATTGGGATCACATCATTTATTAATGATCTTGTAGAAAGCTTGCACAGTAAAATATCAATTTTTGCAGATGACACTAAACTGTGTAAAGTAATTAACACAGAGGAGGACAGTGCTCTGCTACAGCAGGATCTGGATAGACTGGAGGCTTGGGCAGAAAAGTGGCAGATGAGGTTTAACACTGACAAATGTAAGGTTATGCATATGGGAAGGAATAATGCAAGTCACCAGTACATACTAAATGGTAAAGCATTGGGTAACTCTGACATGGAAAAGGACCTAGGAATTTTAGTGAACAGCAAACTAAGCTGCAGAAACCAGTGTCAGACAGCTGCTGCCAAGGCCAATAAGATAATGGGTTGCATCAAAAGAGGCATAGATGCCCGTGATGAGAACATAGTCCTGCCACTTTACAAATCACTAGTCAGACCACATATGGAGTACTGTGTACAGTTCTGGGCTCCTGTGAACAAGGCAGACATAGCAGAGCTGGAGAGGGTTCAGAGGAGGGCAACTAAAGTAATAACTGGAATGGGTGGACTACAGTACCCAGAAAGATTATCAAAATTAGGGTTATTCACTTTAGAAAAAAGACGACTGAGGGGAGATCTAATAACTATGTATAAATATATCAGGGGTCAGTACAGAGATCTCTCCCATCATCTATTTATCCCCAGGACTGTGACTGTGACGAGGGGATATCCTCTGCGTCTGGAGGAAAGAAGGTTTGTACACAAACATAGAAGAGGATTCTTTACGGTAAGAGCAGTGAGACTATGGAACTCTCTGCCTGAGGAGGTGGTGATGGTAAGTTCACTAAGAGAGTTCAAGAAGGGCCTGGATGTATTTCTGGAGGGTAATAATATTACAGGTTATAGTTACTAGAGATGGGTCGTTGATCCAGGGAGTTATTCTGATTGCCTGACTGGAGTCGGGAAGGAATTTTTCCCCCTAAAGTGAGGAAAATTGGCTTCTACCTCACAGGGTTTTTTTTTGCCTTCCCCTGGATCAACTTGTAGGAAAACAGGCTGAACTGGATGGACAGATGTCTTTTTTCGGCCTTACAAACTATGTTACTATGTTACTATGTTACATATTGTGCATCAGGAGGTTGTATTTAGCTATTAGCCCTGTTGCATTACTAGTGCATTGTATTGCATTGCTTATGGAATCCTTCCTACATAGAGGTGCAGGGATTTCCATCCATGGCAGTTTATGACATTTAAAGGCACCCAGCAGGATCAACCTGATGAAGTCAGATGGGTTGATCCTGCCAATTCGAATGATACCTGTCTTATGAAAATCTAGGAAAATGTGACTTTTATTTTTTTATGCAAATTAGGGTTTCAGTGCTGGCCCCCCTGCTATTGGCTGCAGGGAGGGGCAAGTGCTCATGGGATTCAGTATAATGCCTGTTGCTGTGAGTCCCTGGTTGTAGCTGGCAGCAGCAGCATCATCTACTAGACCCACTGAAGGGGTTACATATGTATACTTAGGCACTATGTGGGGGCACTTATATGTATTGGGGCACTATGTGGGGACCAATGTGTGCCCAGGGGGCACTGTGGGGGGACAAATAGAAGAAAGTATAACTGAAAGAATTAAGGGACAAATAGAAGAAAGTATAACTGCGGGATCAGACTACAGAGGGTTTGTTTGTAGTCCGTTACCCTGGAGACACCTAGCAGGGCGTTATACACAGAACAGTAGGAAATGTGTAATCAAGACCAATTGCAATAGCGCTTTATTTGTCATTTTAGATTCACAGCACACATATACTTTACATGCCAGGTGAGAAATCTGCACCAAATCTGCAGCGATTACAAAGTGAAGGTGAGGATGGATAGTTCAGAAAGCGTAATGGTTTATGGCCTATGACTTTAACCCCAAAGTGAAATTTTCAATCCTCTTAGACTCCATTATACGTAATTAAAAAAAGGGCTGTTTATGTAATCACATAGGACAAGTAGCAACTTAGGCGTGACATTAAATGACTGTAATTAAACCTGACACCAGTTCCTGAGAGTCAAAACACTGATTCACCCTAAAAGAAAGAAAAATCACTGTAATTCCCCAATTGTCTCTGCATTCTGTTTTGTCTCTTTTGTACAATCCAGTATCTAGCAAACAGAATTCTAATCACATTTGACCTAACCTCCCCCTTATGATTAGTCATCCTCTATGGCTAAGCTGCGGTAATACACTGTATCTTCTTTCAAACTGTTTTCAAAAAAGTAAATATATTTTGTAACTCCTTGAGTGCCGGGGCATGTGGCCTATTCAATGCTCAGCAGGATCGTTTCTTTTTTCTTTTTCTAGATTTTTTGTGTGCATCCATTCCTGGGTGTAACTGTAAGGGATGAAGAGGTTACAATCACTTATCCCTTGTGGATATAGCTATATCTAAGCATTTAGGTGCCCTATATAACTACCTATCCTTCAGCTGTACCTTTTTTTATATACTTTAAGCCAGAATAATAGAGGAATTACATATCATAGAGTCACAAAAACAAAGTTTCAGAATGGAATGGTTTACAAGTCAGCATTGGTGACAGCTCCTCTATAAGCAGGGGGTTCTGGTCTAGGGTCTGTATTTATGATGGGGTCTGGTCTGGGGGTATTTTTTTATTGCTTTAATTTTTTTTATTTAGACTTTTTAGGGAGCTGTGCTTTTTAGATCTGGTGTCTTTTACTTTTAGGGGGTTATCTCTGGGGGTCCATATTTATTTAAAGGTCCTTTTCCAGGGGATCTAGTTTGTAATCTATATTCTGGAGGCAAATTTAATTAGAGGTCTGGCCTTTATTATTTTTGAGTTGGAGGAAGTTGGGAAGAATCTGCATTTATTTAGGGGGTCTGGTCTTGGGTCTATATGTGTTTAGGGAATCTTGTCTGGGGTCCACATTTATTTAGAGGTCCTTTTTCTGGGTTGGAGTCTATATTTTTTAGGGAGTTTGGTCTATGTTAGTATTTTTAGGGGGTTGGCTCTGGGGTCATATTAAGTTAGGGGTCTTATTTTAAGGGGTGTGGCCTGGATTATTTATTAGTTGGGGGGAGTTGGGGAGAATCTGCATTTATTTAGGTGGTCTGATCAGGGGTCTCTATGCGTTTAGGGGCTCTTGTCTGAGGTCCACATTTTTTTAGACATCTTTTTTAGGGGTTCTGGTTTGAGATCTGTATTTTTTAGGGAGTATGGTCTGGTTTTGGTATTTTTAGGGGATTTGGCCGAGGCCCATATTTAGTTAGAATGTCTTCTTATAGGGGGTCTCGTCTTGATTATTTATTAGTTGGGGGGAGTTCGGTAGACATTTACGGGGTCTGGTCTGGGGACTATATGGGTCTATATGTGTTTAGGGACTCTTGTCTGGGGTCCACATTTACTTAGAGGTCCCTTTTTCACGCAATCTGGTTTGGAATCTGTATTTTTTGGGGAGTATGGTCTGGTGTTGGTATTTTTAGGGTGTTTTGTCTGGGGTCATATTTAGTTAGAATGTCTTCTTTTAGGGGGTCTCGCCTGAATTATTTATTAGTTGAGGGGAGCTTTCATTTAGGGGGTTTGGTCTGGCGTCTATATGTGTTTAGGGGCTCTTGTCTGGGGTCCACATTTAATTAGACGTCCTTTTTGCAGGCAATCTGGTTTGGAATCTGTATTTTTTGGGGGGTATGGTCTGGTTTTGGTATTTTTAGGGGGTTGGGTCTGGGGTCATATTTAGTTAAGGGTCTTCTTTTAGGAGGTGTTGCCTGGATTATTTATTAGTTGTGGAAAATATGCTTTAATTTAGGGCATCTAGTCTTGTATCTTTATGTTTTTAGGGGCTCTTGTTTGAGGTCCATAATTATTTAGATGTTCTTTTTTAAGGGATCTGTTTTGAGATCTGTATTTTTTAAGGAATATGGTCTAGTGTTGGTATTTTTAAGGTGTTTGGTCTGGGGTCGTATTTAGATAGAATGTCTTCTTTTAGGGGGTCTCTCCAGGATTATTTATTAGTTGGGGGGAGTTGGTGAGAATTTGCTTTCATTTAGGTGGTCTGGGATCTATATGTGTTTAGGGACTCTTATCTGGGGTCCACATTTAATTAGAATTCCTTTCTTTTTTTCAGGTAGTCTGGAATTTATATTTTTTAGGGAGTATGGTCTGGTGTTGGTCTTTTTAGGGGGTTGGGTCTGGGGTCATATTTAGTTAGTGGTCTTCTTTTAGGGGGTGTGGCCTGAATTATTTATTTGTTGGGGTAGTTGGAGAGAATCTGCTTTAAATTAGGGGGTCTGGGGTCTTTATGTTTTTAGGGGCTCTTGTCTGAGGTCCACATTTATTCAGATGTACTTTTTTTTAGGGGTTCTGGTTTGAGATCTGTATTTTTAGTGATTATGGTCTGGTGTTGGTCTTTTTAGGCAGTTGGGTCTGGAGTCATATTTAGTTAGAATGACTTCTTTTAGGAGGTCCAGTCTGGATTATTTATTAGTTGGGGGGAATTGGGAAGAATCTGCCTGGGGTCTTTATATTTTTTTAAGGGGTCTGGTGTGTGGTTTGTATTTATTTTACAGTGTTCTGAAGGAGGTCATATGTACTCTTTGTGATCCATATGTTGTGTATCCTATATAAATGAGTGGGGTATAAAGCCCCCAGATTTTGTCAGGCACACTGAGTGTTCCCCTTTTACTCCTCTCCCTGATATCCATTCTCTAAAGTTTACAAGTATGAACTAGGGACATGAGTGCTGAGAAAGTTTGTGAATATGCAATAAATGCCATATTTTAGAGCGGAAACCAGACATCTTGGAAACTCTTTTGCATATCACACCATTCACTTTGCTGCACACAGAATATTTTTAGACCTTTATCTGTCAGTCACGTATCTGACTCTCGACTCCTTAAAACCTCCGTCCTGTAGATTCTGCATTTGAATTTGCTAAACGCTCGGTAAAGTGCTTTAAGTAGATTGATGCTCAGCTGACATATTTGTCGTTACGTATTGTGCAATAAATTATTTTTGCCGGATTTGGCTCGGTGCGGGAGGATCTTCTTGAATTTTAAATGGGTTGAATTCTTGTACAAGTGAAATTTGTCTTAAATGTGCATATAATTTGGGAGGTTGAGATGGTTGAACTAATGACTGCACTAAATTAATGATGTGAAATTTTAGTTTTTTCCCTTCTTCTCATACAAGGCATATTTAAAGTGGACTATCTCTCCTGACCTGCCTGTTTTAGTAAATATTTTCATTTTCCACGAGATGATTATTCTATTCTTCTGTTATTCTTCCTGGAAATGTATTAATAAAATGACAGCTAGGGCTACTTTCACACTTGCGGCAGCAGGGTCTGGCAGGCTGTAAACACCTCATATAGGCTACTTTCACACTTGCGGCAGCAGGGTTCGGCAGACTGCCGGATCCGTGCTAACGTTAGCCCACCATGCCGCCGGAAGTCTGCTCTGGCCCTATTCACTATAATGGGGGTGGGCCAGAGGTCTGGCTGCAGCACAGCAAAGAAGCTGAGAGGCTGCGTTTTTTGTCTGGCCACCTCTCGGCTTCTTTGCCGTGCTGCGGCCAGACCTCTGGCCCGCCCCCATTATAGTGAATAGGGCCAGAGCGGACTTCCGGCGGCATGGTGAGCTAGTGTTAGCACGGATCCGGCAGCCTGTTCCCCCCGACGAAACAGTCTGCCGGACCCTGCTGCTGCAAGTGTGACAGTAGCCTATATGAGGTGTTACCCTACATACTCTGACCAACCAGTGCCTGTCAGATTGTGTGGGATCATTTCCCATTGACAGGGGAATTTCAAGTAAGTGTTGGCAATTTTATATATTCATTCACACTTTTGCAGGTGGAATAACAGAAGGACGGCAGAGTTCTGTGAAACTATGCTCCAGAATGGTCATTTCATGGAGAATATAATTCAGGAGAAGTGGCACTTGTTACTGCTGGTCGGGGGGCCTAGGGACCCACACTTACCTGTCAAGTGCAACCTGCTGCCTACCAATCATTGTAAATTAAAGGGGTATTTCCATCTGGGACATTGATGGAAAATTTTAGGATAAACCATATCAGTAGCAGATAGGTGTAAGTTCCACATACGTATGGGACCCACTCCTATCTCCTGAATGGGACTCCTGAAGTGAACAAAGAAAGAAGCCGAGCATGCGGGTCTACTCTTCAGTTCTTAGAATTGCAGAACGCTGGCTTGGACATTTCCGCAATCCTATAGCATTGAATGTAGAGCACGTTTATGTGCGGCGTACGCTCCATCACTTCGGGGGCTGTGTTCTCCAGGTAGGAGCATGTCACAGAAAGGGGACCAGCACCTATCTGACATTCTTAATAGGAATAAGCCATCAATGTCCCAGATGAGCCCACCTCTTTAATGTACTGATCTCCGTATAATAGGGTCCAATGTTGTATGAGAACGTTGTATTATCCATCTTCCGCCCAAGAAATAATCTCCTTACTTCATTCTACAAGATGTAAGGTGGGGCACACGTATAGAAGATGTGGTTTTGACACATTTAATTACCAAGATCTAATATTTACGAGCATTTTGGAAACAATTTCCACAGAAAGCAAGACGCTAACCACATTTAATTACAGTGTAATCTAATATTCATAGCTCTACTAACAAACTTCATTTTCACAATTACATTGTTTCCTGTATTCCCTCTAGGATTTTCCCATGATTGACCTAAATATTTTCTTCTTGAACGTGTCAACAGAAAATCGGAAGAGGCATAACCCATTTGAGTCACTTATAGACTGGCTGCAAGCGTTACACAGTAGCAGTGTGACAGTTCTGCCGTACGTAGTCCATGAAGTTAACTAGCCACTGGCTATGTCAGTTTCTGCTGTACACATGAAATATAACGCTTGGCAGTCACTTTTATCACATTAGGGTTATTCTAGATAGATAGATAGACTGAGAGTGTATAGACCAGGCATCCCCAAACTGCGGCCCTCCAGATGTTGCAAAACTACAACTCCCAGCATGCCCGGATGGCCTACAGCTATCGGCCTACAGCAGGGCATGGTGGGAGTTGTAGTTTTACAACAGCTGGAGGGCCGCAGTTTGGGGATGCCTGGTATAGACAATTAGACAAATAGAAGATAGGCAGATAATTAGAAAGAGATAAATAGATTAGATAGATAGATAGATAGATAGATAGATAGATAGATTAGACAGAGAGTATATAGATACTTAGACAAATAGAAGATAGACATGATAATTAGAAAGATAGATAAATAGATGTGATAGATAGATAGATAAATAGATAGATAGATAGAATATAGATAATTAGACAAATAGAAAGTAGACAGATAATTAGAAAGAGATAAATAGATATGATAGATAGATAAATAGATATTAGAAATTAGATAGATAGACGGAAAATATATAGATAATTAGACAAATATAAGGTAGACAGATAAGTAAATAGAAAAACAAATAAATAGATATGATAGATAAGTAGATATATATATAGGCGAATGGACAGGGAGTATATAATTAGACAAATAGAAGATAGACATGATAATTAGATAAAAAGATAGATAAATAGATTTGAGATAGATAGATAAACAGACAGACAGACAATGCCCCTGGGTGTCTGCTGTATAAAAAAACAGGCAACAGATGGCTATGGCACCCAATTAGCTTCTGAGTGAGCGCCATGTTTAAACCTTGGACTTCCATCATACCTACAGCCGAAGTCCTGAAAGGGTTAAAACACCTGGATTACCCTTGCTATTTAGCCCTCCACATGGATTTCCATCCCCCCCAATGGAAAGGCCTGTAGAGGACTAAAAAGCAGGGTAAAGGCATAGATACACCTTAACGATAGATAGATAGATAGATAGATAGATAGATAGATAGATAGATAGATAGATAGATAGATATGAGATAGATAGATAGATAAATAAATAGATATGAGATAGATAGACAGATAGATAGATAGATAGATACTTTTGTATACAGATCTTTATCTTTAATTCCATGATGCATTATACTGTAATCATTTGGAATAATATGGTGTTATATTGTTAGCTGCCTTTACTACTGCTCTTTTCTTATCGAAATCATCTATAAGAAAAGCCTGAGGTTTAATGCATTGTGCCATCTCTTAAATCACTTCTTTATATAATAGGATTTTATTCCTGTTATCGCTGCTTACATTGTATTCTGTCTTTGTTGCTTATATGTCAAGCAGTTTATATCTCTAATGCTGGTAGACATATATGAAAACCAATGCAAAACAACTGTGATGTCACCAATAGTAACCGGTGGGTTGTAGTTACTGTATAGCAACAACACCTTTTTTCTGTTGGTTTTAGGGTACGGCCACACAGCACATATACAGTGCAGCTTAATTAATTAATTATCAGGTAGCTGAGCCCTAATTGGCCATGCGCTTCTTAACTGTAGCTGCCTGTGACTTGACCAGATCACGACCGCAGCGTGTGGTCATACCCTTACAGTGTATTAAAAACTCAAATGCAAAGCTTGCCACAATACTTCTCCATCACACACAGTATCTCTCTGGAAACCAGTGATCTCTGACTTTCATCCCCCTTATTACATTGTATCACTAGTTCAGTAGTGTAGAATTTCTTTCGTGTGGTACCTATTTTGTGGAACTCAATGCCCTGGTCTATTGGAAGGGAACTTGTCATCATGAAAATGCAATGTAAGCTACATGTATCAATGTTATAGAGCAGGAGGAGCTTAGCAGATTGGTATATATTTTATGGGAAAAGATCCTTGTATTTCATTTATTGAAATTCTTACTCATTCAGGGCTTTCAAGTAAAGAAGGCAGTCCTATGAGGCAATCCTATGAGGGAGGCAGTCCTATCAGGGAGGCGATCCTATCAGTGAGGCGGCCCCATCAGTGAGGCTGCCCCATCAGTGGAGCAATCCTATTAATGAGGCGGTCCCATCAGTGAGGTGGTCCTAGCAGTGAGGTGGTCCTATCCGTGAGGCGGTCTTATTAGCAAGGCGGTCTTATTAGTGAAGCGGTCCTATCAGTGAGGCGGCCCCATCAGTGAGGTGGTCCCATCACTGGGACAATCCTATCAGTGAGGCAGTCCTATCAGTGAGGCAGTCCTATCAGTGAGGCTGTCCTATCAGTGAGGCTCTTCTATCAGTGAGGCGGTCCTATCAGTGATGCAGCCATATCAGCGAGGCGGCCCTATCAGTGTGGCGGTCCTATCAGTGAGGCAGTTCAATCAATGAGGTGGACCCATCAGTGGGGCAATCGTATCAGTGAGGCGGTCCTATCTGAGAGCATGTGAGTTGGATGTGTCTGCCCAAAAGTCAATTACAGACACAAGTAATCTAGGTGTGGTAGGGAGAATATAGGGACAGTATAGGTACATAATTAGATCAATTTAGGGTTTTATCAGGGAAAACATAGAGAGTCAGAGATTGGTTACTCAGAGCTGAGTGTTTCATACGGCTGCTGGCAAATCTAAAGTTCATGTTGCACTGCAAATTCTGCAAACAAATCCATAAATTCCTTCAATAACATTAATTTTATTTTCTGTTGAACAGCCAGTCAGCTTTAAAAACACGAGCCTGTGTCAGTTAACGTATTGAATTACCATTGTGAATGGTATATGAGGTGCACAGTATGTTTTTAACCACTTTTCGGACTGTCCACTTACATGTACAGCAGAAGTAGGGTCTTAAAAGATGACTATCCCTTGTGAGAGGAGTGGGCGCCATAGCCACCAGGTTTCTACTGTTTAAAACATTAGACTAATATCTGCAATTGGTGATTATGCCAATTGCAGACATTTAATTTAACCACTCAGATGCCGTGGTCATTTGTGACCACGGCATCTGATTTGGCTATTCGAGGGAGTGCTATGCTCCCGGGGGCTGAATTGCTTCCCTGTGTGGAGATTAGGGAAGCTGCTCATTCTGTCTAATAGCCTGGATCTCTCTGAGGAGTTCCAGGCTAATAGAGCGCTAGTTCCTATTGAGCCTTGTAGATGGCAGTGGTCTATAGGAATATACTGAATTTCCCATACACTACTGTATTAAATGACAGTAGTTTAAGTAGTGTAAGAAGCAATCTATAGGTTGCCTAATGTTCTCTATGGGGACTTAATTTAAATGTACAAAAAGTAAAAAAATAAAATAAAAAAAAATACAAAATCCAAATATGAAAATCAGCCCTTTCCCCATAAAAAAAAGATTAAACAATTAAAAAATAAACATCATAGACATTGCTGCGTAACAGAAAAAAAACATCAAAATGGCCGTTCCGCCATTTTTTCATTGCTTTATCTCCAAAAAAATGAATAAAATATGATCAAAAATTCATATACACTACAAAATTGTATCAATAAAAAGTACAGACATTTCCACAAAAAATGAATGGAAACATAAAAAAGTTATGGTAGTCAGAATATGGTGATGCAAAGAAGCTTTTATTATTTTATTAGCTTTTAATATTATTTTTTTAGCAGTTTTAAAACACAAGAAAACGATATAAATGTATGAAGATATAGCTGTAGTCGTACTGATCCAAAAAAATTTAAATTAACAGGTCAGTTTTCTCACATAGGGAATGTCGTAAAAACAAAACCTATAGCACTGTAAAGGAATTGCAATTTTTTTTTCAATACCACCCTATTTGGAATTTTTTTCTAGATTTCCACTACATTGTATGCAATATTAAATGGTGCTATTAGAAAGTACAACTTGTTCAGTAAAAAAAAAAGACTATGTGAACAGAACAAAAAAAAAGTTATGGCTCTGGAAAGTTAAGGGGTAAAGAACAAAAACACAAAAATGAAAAATCACTCAGGGCTGAGAGTTAAGGCGGATGTTTGTTAATACCGTCAACCATGCCATTACCTATAGCTACATATGTCACACTGACTTTATTTGCCATTGCTGTCATTTAATTAAACAGCTTAAAAGGGGGGGGAGGGGAGCCTTTTGATCTGGATTTGGACATAAATCAAATTTTTTGGAAAAATTTGATTAATCAGACACAAAACGAATTTCAAGAAATTCGCTCATCTCTATTCTGAACTTCCCCATACATTACATTTGCAACAATCTTTCTTTGCAACTATTTTGGACACATTTTTATGTCTTGTGAATAGGGTTGAGCGAATCGAAGTATCCGAAGTGAACTTCGATCCAAATTTCAGGGAAAATTTGATTCTCCGTAAAGCCAAATTTCTTTGTGCTTTGTGGTAATGAACCAATTTTCCCTGAAATGGCTTAAAAAACAAAAAACTAAAACATACTTGTACCTCATCCACTTGAGCGTGAAGATTGAAGCACCTGAGTGAAATATCATGCTCGCTGGCATATGACATCACCACTCTGGGCAGCGTGATGACATCATCACGCACAGCACAAGATTTTGTGCCTCTTTGGGCCCAAATGGATAAGGTGAGTATTTTTTTATGTTTTTTTTAACCCCTGAAAGGCCTCCAGTTTTACATGAATGAATGAACGCGGTATCTGAGGGGTTCAATGGGGGACAGTGTAATCACCGCTCCCTGACATTGCATCTCCTACTTACAAAGAAATGCACTTCGTGACAAAGTAAGAGTTCATGCACACGTCCGCATAATAGGTCCACATCCATTCCGCAAAATTGACCCATTCATTTTCAATGGGGTCACAAAAGATGTGGACAGCACACCGTGTGCAGTCCGCATCCGCACTTCCGTTCCGCGGCCCTACCAAAAAATAGAACATGTCCTATTCTTGTCCGCAGACACGGACAAGAAAAGGCATTTCTATTATAGTGCTGGCTATGTGCGGTCTGCAAAATGCGGAACGCGTATGGCCGGTGTCTGTGTTATGCGGATCCGCAATTTGCGGACTGCAAAATACTTGCGAACGTATGAATGGACCCTTATTGATCATGAATCAAATTTCTTCATGAAATTCAGCGAAGCAGCTGAATCGTAGGTTTCATAACTACGCTCAACACAACTTGTGAACCTTTGGAATCAACAAAGCAGATAAATAGATATTTCTAATGAACATGATTACCAAAGACACTGTCAAAACAAAGAGAACATGACAAACACGCCGAGGTTTCTGAGAAATCTGACCAAAACATCTCATTAATGGAAAAAAAACGGACTTGTTTTCTTCTCCCACACTTAATGTTCTACTGAAGATTTGAAATTTCTACTATAGTTATTATAGACATAAAAAAGAATATTTGCTTTAGTGTTTTTTTTAAACTCATAGCTTTTTGGATATTAGTGGACATCTTCCTCTGCCTTGAAAGAGCAGATTTATAGCAGCAGTAAAAATGTTTCAAAATATCCAATTTGGTCCAATTTAACACAGACGATGTCAGGAATAGACCTTGGTGGCCACTTGCCGCCCACGTTTATTTAAGTCAGTCTTTCCTAATCAGTTCGGGTTGTGTGTATGAAGCGAGGCTCAGTTAAGCTAAGCTGTGCTGTATGTATAAACATTATAAGGGATATGATCTTATACTAGCATTTAACCCCTTCCTGCAAACAAATGCACTATTTTTTCCCAATTGTTGTTTTATAGCCTCAGTAGGAGATAATTGGTCAACCCTAGTGATCATGCGTGTACGGCTTCTGATCATATATAACTAGAAGAAGCATATCTGGGATTGACAAACACACTTCAGTTGTAATAATCATGTCATGGAAACCTGGATTGTGTATCAGAAGAATAAGGTTGCAGCTACTATAATTGCAGCAAGCCCAGGAGGGTCAAGAGTGAAGGATAGGAGTTGTAGTGGCTCTGGCTGTTTTGCTCAATCATAGTGGTAATGCTCACAACGATTGTCCATAGGGCCAGGTCAGTGTTAGGAGAGTGTACCCTTTCTTTCTTCGAGGCACACCCGTATACTGATGCTCCTTCCTTATGGTAGTTGGGGTGACCATGATATTGAGTGTTGGTATGGGTGCAAGGCAGGGTATGTAGAGTGCAATATCTGGCGAATGGTACAGGAGTCAGAAGTTTCAGAATAAACATCTCAATAAACATTTTTCTTTCCTGAGGTGCAAAACAAGGGTTGTAGTATATCCAACAAGAGCAAAAACACAGTTTCAACTGTCAAGTGTACAATTTTCCCAGATAACAATGTATGGATTTAGGCAATGATGGGAGTTATTGCCCTCTTCCCTCTCTATTTGTCTCAAGTACCTTACTGCAGAATCTGTGGCGGGCATTTGCATTCTTGCAAGTGTTGGCTGTAAAGTCCACTAGGAAAGCAGAGTTTTAGAGATACAACTGACCAGGTCTTATCCAGGTGTGAAGAGTGTCTGAACAGTGTCCTTAACTGCAGTAAAGTCTTACCAGCTTTGATAGCAGGTTACTTTACTGACTCTAATGCTCAGCTATGCAGAGGGAGGACAACACAAGACTAGAGATAGGGGTGTAGCAAGACCACACCTAACCTCTTACAAGGGCTGACCCAGGGTTGTTAACCCTGACTGACTGTGCCATCCATACATGGTTTTTTCCTTTCTTTCTTTTTTTTTAACGCTACAACTTGTTGTGTAATTGTGTAATTTTGGGATACATACTAGTAAATTTGCATTACTTTTTTGAGGGAAGCAAAATTAGAAATAAATAATTTTCAGATACCCCAATGCTTTGTGTTACTGCATAATCATATACAAAAAGTAATCAGCAGATAATTCATAACCTATTTAGAATAAAAATCATCACATTATTTTATTATGCAGCTTAAATTGGATCATTATGTTTCTGGCAGGTTGACAGCTTTCTTTTGTGCCATAACCAGATTATGCTATACTAGATGAGCCCCCTTCTTGCTCTTCACCCTATAAGTACTTCTCAAGATCTCTTCATTTCCCGATAGATGCAGTACTATTACTATGGCTACTAGTAGTAGTGGTGGTCTGGGCATAAGAGCAATCACCTTACTCTGGAGATAGCTCCAATCCCAGCCATTTAACCCCTTAGTTATGATGGACTATGCTGACAGTAGCGATTAGACAGAAGGAAGGGGCCCCCCATGATGAAATTGTGGTATTCCAATGGGTTGATATGGCAGCCAGGCAACAATGGTCCCATGTCTGTCACATAGGGAGAACTAATAGCTTCTGCCTCTATTAGGTTGCCTGTCAGTTTTACACTGACAAGCACATGATATAATGCAATACGTGTATAATGCTCTACATTCACTTCTATGCGTGTTCCTAAAGTAGATGAGCGAGTGAGTTCGGGTATTTTAAGACATTCCATGGAAGTTAATGGAGGGTGCACCGTTAATGCAAGGCTACCTCTCCATTCACTACTACGGGGATACCAGAAATGGTCGAGTGCCTATTTTCAGAATTCTCATAGCAGTGGAATGGAGGATGGCCACGCTTGAGCAGTGTGCCTCCTTCACTTTTGGGGGCCTGTTCTGGAGATAGAAGCAGGTCCCAGAGGTGGTACCCACATCTAGCTGACATTGGAGGCATATTCTAGCAATATGTCACCCATGTCTAAGATGGAAAAAGTGATCAGGAGATAGAAGGTTCAAGTCCACTAGTGGGCCTCAAAAAAAGTGAAAAAAAAACAAAAGTATATAAAAAAAACTCAACTAAAAAAATCTGCTAAGAAGTTCTGTACTTCATGTGTACAACTATAGATAATTCTTATCACAAAATCTGTAAAAGCCCATCCAAAAAAATATTGAAAAACATTGAAGAAAAAAACAAAAACTACCGCTCCTCAAAATGAATACAAAAAAGGCTAAATTATACATTATGCATAATAAATAAATAACAAAAAAGTAACAAAATAATTATCTCATCATTAGAAGTAAAACTGGGCCGTGGCCTTAAGGAGTTAAACGAGGTTTCTTTAGTGAGCAGGTACACAGCGGCCGTGCCGCTGGAGGAGATAGGCTTTAGTTACTGCTGATTATATAACGCACAGCTCTTCATCCATGACAAGAGCTAGTCGTCCTTATTGAACTGCGAAGTGCACTGTACCTCATGAGATGCTGGGCCTCTTCCTTCCATTTATTATTCTGCAAAGTGACGCATTTCCCTGCCATAAAGTGACTGGAAGCCGGCGAGGCAGCCGAGTGTGTGTGAATATTAATCAGCTCAGCCTGGTGGTTTAACCATCCACTAATCAAAAACATGTCTTGGCCACTCACTGGCCATCAGCACACAATTTTCTTTAATAAAATGTAATTAAGAGAAACCTTGTTAAATTTTAATAACAAGAAATGAAAATTAAGATGCAGTTCTCTTTCCTGAACTAATTATCTAGAATAAGTCAATTCACTGATCCTGGCATTGATTTACAAGGTGTTCTAGAACATGAATCTCCTCTATATGTTAATATATAATTCTATCTATCTATCTATCTATCTATCTATCTATCTATCTATCTATCATCTATCTATGGTTTTAGCTGCATGGCTGACAATGTTTCATCTACCGTAAATCTTTGTATGCCTGGCAGTCTATGCCAAAAGATACTAGTGTCATTTTCTGTGATGATCTAGGGCAGTCAAAGGGTTAATATCAGAATCCCTGGTGGTCTAGGGCTTACTATCAGTATATAGTATGGTCTAATATAGAGAAGGGGTTAATGTAAAGGTCTTTGGTAGTCTGAGGCAGCAAATTAGAGATGAGCGAATCCTGCAAAATTTTATTCGCCGAACATTCGCCAAACTTTTCCTAAGATTCGTATATTCGACGAATAGATTCGTTGAATTTGCGTACAAAATATACGCAATTATATGGCTTTTAGCGAACATTCGTGCACTAATAACAAACGTTCAGGTAAAAAGGTACACAACCTCTTTGAACACGTATGCATAAGCGTACAAATTGCGTACAAAAATAAAGGGCTCTGCTGGAGAGGAATGGTGGAGCAGGAGGAACGCTCTGAGTCTGACCCCTGGCTTCATATGGATACTGTATCATCAGATGACAGCAGATCATCCGGCTCAGACTGAGATGAGCGTGCCATCCACTCCACTACCTCATCCACTTTCTCCTTCACTACAATTTTGCGCCTTGGTGCGCCTGGTGGAACAACGGCCAAGTATTGTGAATACTACTAGTAGATGCTCCGGTTACAGGTCCTTTGGCACTGCTGCCCTGTGCCACCTTCTCCTTTTTTTTTTAGAGCTCAAGGTCTGGCTGGAACTGGACCCCTTTTGCTTATCCATTCCAGACATTTTTCAATTCACTCTGTGGCCCTGCAGCTGGTCTTTGTCTCTCTCCCTATCTCTCCCTGTCTCTCTCTCCCTGCCTGATTAATTACTAGCCCTGAACTGCCCTGCACTTGCCCTGCAGTATCCCTGATATGTGTAATATGGATTCCCAGAGCAATTACACCCCAATTTTCACAAAACAGGTCTCAGAGTCTCAGAACTTCACACACAGTGCTTCTGCTCATCTCAGCAGTCGCAGCAGAAGTGATGCATCACTGGCTTACCGAGCCTGAGCCAATCAGAGCAAGCCCTGCCCACTAGGTCAGGTGACCGCTGTCTTCCTGGGCTTTGCGCACGATAAACAAACTAACAGTAAAATTTCACTAATGAATTGAATTCGTACGCACCAGCATATAGAGTAACTTATACGTAGCAATAGCGTATAATTTATAGGACAACTAGCGAATGCGTACAAAGCCGAAGCGAATCACCTAATATTTGGATTCGCTTCGCAGCTAAAAATTTCCAAGATTTGATACGAATCAACGAATTGACGAATAGATTCGCTCATCTCTACAGCAAATGTGTTGATATCAATATACCTCATGGTCTAGCACAGTTGGGGGTTTAATGTAAGGTTCTTTCTTTGGTGGTCAAGGGAGATGAAAGGTATGTACTTCATTGTCTAGGGCAGTAAGGGGATAATGTCAGTATACCGGGTAGCATTTTTGTCCTGCATCCAATCCACATTTTTTGCAGATCAGATGTGGAACCATTAATTTCAATGGGGCTGCAAAAAATGTGAACAGCACACCTTGTGATAGAACCTATCACAAAACGGACAAGGATAGGACATTTTTTTTAAAAGGGAAAATGAAAATGCGCACCGCAAGACACATACTTTTGCGTTCATGGGGGCTTAATGTCAGTATACCTGGTGGTCCAGGGTTCAATGGCACATACCTGGTGTCCAGTGGTTACTCACCTCTCCAGGCTCCAGCACTATCTATCCCCTTTCACTACTATATTTTATCTATAGTACACAAACAAGTCACAGCATCCCAGGGAATAGTGTAAAACTCCAAGCTTTATTCAAACAGTTACATCTAGTGTTGAGCAAGCATGTTTGGCGAGCATGCCTACGCTCAGGTCCGCTCGGTGTTCGGCCGAACACCGAGTGTACTCGAGCGCAATGCTCGAGTCTCTTTCCCGCACGTTTGTGGTCTGCTACGCAGCGAATAAACGTGCGGGAGAGTACTAGCATTCACTGTAATGTTGATTTGTACGCTAATGCTACGCATTGTATGCTAATGCGTACAAATTCAGTTGATTAGCATACTTTTACGAGTGAAAGGAGTAAAAGAGGAGAAGTCGCGATTCTGACCTTTTTCTATTAACCAGACACCCTCCCCTCTTCCGAGCGGGGGGTGCCTGGTTTTGTCCCATTGACTAACATTATGCTTGGGTGCTCGGCCGAGCACTCGAGCACCCCCTAGTGCTCGGCCAGAGTACCCGAGCATACGAGCACAGAGGTGCTCGCTCAACACTAGATACATCCTTTTTTAATATAGTGTGATATTTTGGGGCATGCAACTGTCTTTATTAAGCATTTATCTTTATATATTTGTATAATTTTATATTATATATTTTATCTTTTTGTTTGCCATGTACTAACAGTTAAAATGATTTATTACCTGGAGATCTTAGATCATTCTACTGCAGCCAGTTTCTTGTAAGGAGATTAAGGCCTCTGTGGTTGCCTTCCTGCTTCATTTTGAAGCTTCGTTCTAACTGGTCACATATTTCCAATTGCTTTTCGTTAAATACTAGTATAGCATTGTGGAACCGAACAATATTAGTGTCGATGATTGCTCAAATGTGGAGACCGCTACTGCCAGCCAGGTTTTTCAGTTTTCCTAAGGGAAAATAAAATATGTTGATTTAGGCTTTAAGGCTTTATGTTGACTTAGGCTCTTCTCTGCAGCAGGGTCTAACACTGGTCTGAGTGAGACGATGTCCCATCGCAAGCTATGGTATAGAGTGGTCTCATGAGAAGTTGTGATAATGCTCCATTAGGAAGCTGTGTGTTGGAGAACGTCACAGTGTGGAAAAACCTGCCCTAGCAAAGAAAGGAATTGACATATTTGAGTGGAGTGACATATTTGGGGTCAATAATCCCAAGAGACATTACAGCAGATTGGGGGGGGGGACATAGCCATAATAGGAATCATGGTCAACTAGAATATATAAATATCTTACATTTTAGGGGGTTGATGACAGGTCCTCTTTAACTACGGTGTATAAAAGTCCAAATGGTCTAAATAGGCTTTTCAGGTCAATGCATTTGCATAGTTAAATAGTAATATTCTTGGTGGTCTAGGGTGGTGAAGGGGTTTATTAGTAATACTACTGCTTTTATGAGGTAGAGAATGTTCTTATAGTAATTCTTGGTGCTCTAGGGTAGTTCTTCATCACTGACATGTGTATGACCCTTCTGACTGAATGCATGAATGCATGACTATCTAACAGTATTCTAAGAAGACTGTTCAAGTGTTAAAGTCAATGTTACAGTCAACCTGTGTTTTTTTTTGAGTGGGGGTAATTCTTACAAACCCTCCAGTGTATCAAGGGTAGTCAGAGACACCCAAAACGACTTAGGAGCTTTACTAAAAATTGCAGATTTAGGCTACCAACCTTTATGGTCACTATAATTACTGTCATTTGGTCATTGGTTGTCACCACCTTGTATCTGTTTCCGATGTAGTAGACCAAGTTAACTCAGAAACAGAATAATAAAACTCTTTACACAAGAGGGCGACTCAGGGGCTGATATTTCAATTTTATTTCATTTTAGTGGGACATGATTTTGAATTATACAATTACTGTAGGTGATGATGATGAATATTCTGTTGCTTAAAATGCAATTCATTTTAGATCTGAAGACTTAGCTTAAAGTAAGGTTGGGCAATTTTTTGGCACTCATTGTCTAGAAATACATCTGCCATGATCAGTCTGCCAGGACAATGTTGCCAAATCAATGTGCATTGGAGAGCATCAAATATGCTTTTTGCACTGTATTTGGTGGTTAGTAATATTTCTTCCTTTATTGCATCTATTTGTTTGGCTTTGTAGATCTTTTATACACACATCTATTTTTGCATACTTTATGTATTTTTTATGTACAGAATCAGATATAAAGAATAGACATTGAGTGGCAAGTGGAAGAAATTTGTAGCTTTCTATAAGGATAGTTAACGTGTCCCTGTATTGTAAAAATTTTGGTTGTTGGGGGTCTAAGTAGTAAACCCCCACAGATCATTAGAACACTGAGAGAGAGACACTCACATAGACCACTAGCTCACAAAGTCTATGAGCCTTCCTCGATTCCCCCCCCCCCCCCATTAGAACATTTGAAATCTCAAAAGTTTTTTGTAAAGTACATGAACACTTTATAAGGCTTGTCTGGTTTCTATTCCACCAATAGAATAGAGGTTAAGTGTCTGATCAGTGGTGGTCTGTCCGCTGGGGCCCCCACAGATCATAATAATGGGAGCACATGTGCCCTATAGAGCTACCGGAGTCCATCTCCAGCAGTCCTTTAGAGCTGAAAGGAGTGTTGGACACGTATGCGTGTCTGCCACTCCATTCAAATAGGGAGCACAGGCCCTTGTGCTCTGTCCTCCCCCAATGATCAGATACTCATCATTAATTGGACAAACCCTTTGAAAACAGACTCAGAATGGTTTAAAATAAAACCTCTGTCCCTGACCTAGCTCTACAAGGTTATTAACATCAATCCTTTACTGCCCTAGACCACCCAGGATGCAGTCAGTCGCTGCTAAAAAAAATTAAAGGGGTTCTTTGATTTTTCTTTTTTAATTTCATGTTGCCCACCTTGATTATAGTAACACATTTTTCATTCGTACTTATTAAAAATTGCTTACGTCACCAGTGCTCAGCTCCTGGTCCAATGATATGGTCTTTGCACTGCAGGATCACATGCCATACATTGTGCAAGTGATCCTAGCGTGGTTACAACCCACAGTCCATGTGTAAGAATGAATCTCTTGCTAACACTGTGGATTGAGATTCATTCTCATGCCTACTCTGTGGGTTGTAACCACGCTAGGATCATACAGTATATGCAATGTAGGGCACATGATCCCTTCAGTGCCAGGGCTATATAATTGGACCGGAAGCGCAACGCTTGCCCCTTAAGCAACTTTTAATAAGTGGCAATTGTGGCAATTTGTAATTCTAATCAAGATGGGGAACATGAAATTAAAAAAAAAAAATAAAAAATCTGCTAATTCTTTTAAAGAGGCCCTTTCACCACTCCTGACATGCCTGTTTTAATGGCTTCATGCATTCCGCATGTAATAACAATTCTGGAACATCTATTCTTATGTCTCTATGTTGTGTTATTCCTGTATTATTTCGACTAGACGTTATGAAAGAACTGCTAGCAGTCTGCAGTAAGAGTACAGAGGAGTCTACAATCTGACTCTATCCAATCAGTGCTGCCATTGTCAGACTGTGCAGGGACACACCCCCAACTGGTTACCACCTCTCTGTACCCTTACTGCAGACTGCTAGCAATTCATTCATAACTTCTAGTAGAAATAATAAAGGAACAGCACAACATAGATCCATAAGAATAGATGCTCCAGAATTGTTATTACATGGGGAATACATGTAGCTATTAAAATAGGCATGTCAGGAGAGGTGAAAGGCCCTCTTTAAATTTCCTAGCTGCAATTGACAGCATTCTTGGTGGTCTAGGACAGTAAGGGATTAATCCTGTAATCACGGAAGTGCCAGGAGCATATAATTGAACAAAGAACTCAGTGCTGGCCCGGGAGGCAACTTATTATAACTCTAATCAAGAGGGGGCACATGAAATAAAAATAAATAAATAAATAATAAATAAATCGGATAACACTTATTATTTATTTTAAATATGAGAAGATGTAAGTTGCAGTTAGGTTGGCAGAAGGGGATCTGCACACTGTTTTTGCATAGAGGCCGTCTGTTTCCCGTGTCTTCCCTTATGTAAAACCTGATTTTACTCTCCTTATTGATTCCCTTTTCGAGCTCTAATTTCGATTTTCCTCAGCATTTATCAAAGTGGCCCTGACTCTGAGCGAGTGGAGTCTAGTAACACTCATGTAACATCTTCAGATGAGTTTCTACCAGAGCGAGCGGAGAATAATATTTTCTTTATCTATCCCAGCAGACATGTCTAAAGAGCCAAACATTTTACATTGTGTGGAATAGAGAGTCCGTGACAAATAATTCTGCCTGTGATCCGGTCCGCAGCTCATTACAATACCTAGGCTGTTCGCCCCGGGCATGCATTTAAGTGGGAGGCTGCAGTGGTGTATGGATCAGGAGATGGTTTTACAGATCACAGAGCAGGAGAGCAAGGCATATACAACCTCTGCCCTTCCAATGTCTAATCTATAGGCGGTGGATTGAATTTAGCTTTGTGACAACTAACATTTTATATAAAAAATAACTCTAAACAAGCGCGATCAATATGGCCATCATTATGGTTCCTACAGGGGTTGTTACTGAGCTTTACCAGACTTCAAATGCTACATGTGCCTTATTATACAGCAACATTTGAGCAAAGGAGGTACCATTCAAGATTCTAACATTCCTGAAAGACCATAGTCAGTGGCGGGTATGACAAGTTATGCATGAGTGCCAGCGGTGGCGCCACTATGTCTTGGTTAGGCCATTTACAGTAGATACAAGGATAGTGCAGCAAATGGAATCTTTGCTTCAGGTAAATGAAAGCCTAGCATGGGTCACAAGAGAAAAGTGGGCATACGTTGTTGAATACATACCTATATAAGAAGGGATTTCCTTCCAGCAAGTAAATTTATAAGGAATTATATTACCTTTTTTTCTTGACTCAACATATCCTGAAATGTGTGAAATCAGATGCTGCCTTAAAAAATAAATAAATGAATGATTTTGTGATACACTGTCACGAGATGTCTATTCTATGTGTGTCTATATGCTGTTGTGAATTGCAGACTCTGCATTGTTTTGATAGTATGTAGTGTTAATGTATTGAATTTGTTTCATGAGAATTTGCGCCGGTGCCTTCCCAAACAGCTGATCGGTGGGGGTTCGGGGTGTCGTACCCCCACGATTCTCAGGAATGATCATCAGGTAAAAAATAACCATTTAACCAAATTCAAACTAGCATTAGTTTGGTATCCCTTCAGTGTCCACTCTGTGTTATGGTGGCTTTTCCATAAATGTTCCTAGAGACATAAATGTGCCCTTCCTTACCTTTCTTCTTGGCTCATCATCTCTCAAAATGTACAGTGAGAGATAATGAGTAGAGATGAGTTAATCTATTCGCAGATTTGGAGATTTGTTCCAAATCTTAGATTTTTTTAGGCACTGAATTGAACCCAAATCTTTTATGGTTTGATTCGGACAAATCTTGTAAATTAGCAGCCAAAGTGCATAAACTAATAATAGTCTTCTGTCACCACTAGGCAGGAGGTCATTGCAGTTGTAAAAAATTAACGAAATGAGATCAGAGTTTTTCATTAAAAAAATCTGTGTTTTTCCAGGGCAATTGGAGCAACTTTGGTTCGGAACGAATAGATTTGAACCCAAACCAAACATTTTGAACCCAAAGTACCCTGAACCCTGAAGTACGAACCCGAACTTTGTGATTCAGGTTCGCTCAACCCTACTCATAACTAATAATGACCTTTTATTTAAAAAAAAAAAATCAAACATGATTTTGCAGTACTCTGTCACAAGATGTTTAGTCTATATTTCAACCACCCAATTGTTTTGGTAGCATGTCGTGATCCTGTATAGAATTCATTTCTAATACATGAAGTCCTTAATGAGATTCAAACTATTGTAAGGGTGGTCACATCTGTAACTAAAGCATAATGTGAGGACACAGCAGTGGCCACTCCTCCTCGTCCTGGGTGGTTAGTTTTGTGATGGTGGTTTTAACCAGCAGCAGAAGGGGCGTCATTTTAATCTGTGCTATAAGGCCACGTAATTGAAAACTGTAAGTCCTTTTCTTTTTTTTTTCTCGGAAATTCTTGTTAATTTCCCCATCCTCAGTATCACGAAGCTTATCCTCACAATATCTCAGTGTGAATCCCCCAAGTGTCTGGCTTTTTGAAGAAACAAGTTGTTTAGATGTTAATTTTAATAGTTACACATATCTTGGCAGACGAAATCCAGGAACGGCACAAAGGCAGCCGTCCAGAGGAAATAAATTGAAGTCATGGCAATGTTACAGCACGTTCTGCATTATACCCTAGATCTGGATACCGCATTTTAAAGCTGTACGAATCGCGCAGAGTCCAAATGAGTTTAACACGTCAAAAGTGGGATATTTTGCTCCTTTTTCTTTTCCAGATATTTAACATTTTCTGCTCCTGATTGCCATTGTCTGAGGTTACTATGGTATTGAGGTTGCCATGGATATTTCAGACTCTGCCGAGCTTCGGGCAGCTATCAATTTTGACCTCGTGGACACTTAATATTTCAGCTGCTCATGTTTCATGCCTTTAACAGAAAGGTAGATTTGGAGGAAAAGTCTTTCATAAGTAGCAAGGGACTAGTCTGAAATATTAAGCGGTGGAGCAACCTATAATTTACCAGTAATGTATAATCTAAACCAGCAAGGGTCGCCTTGTGAACGTCTAGCTCCGGTCTGGAGAAGGACATTGTGTATTCATCTTACCGAGAGCATAGCTCGAAACGCAATAAACCCAAGGCTCCAAGCTGGGAGTTGATGTTATATGCTGTTCCTTCCAAAAGAATTTGGTTGCGACTTACAGTAAGTCACAGAATATAATGATATAAATCACTATATCCAGTAGAGCGGCTGCTCAGAATATAACAAATCAGGAGCCTATAGGCAGGGGAAGCCTTAGGGGTGGGCAATTCGTGTGGGTGCATAGGGAGGGACACTCAAATTCGCTGAAAGGGAGTGCAGTCGATGGCTTGTATCCAAAGGCTTGAGACCATGACAAACGGTTTTGCAGGGGAACACATAAATTTAACTGCTATAAGGATATATTTGAACTTGAAGGAATCGAATAACAAATTAAAGCGACCCTCTGGTTCAAGCAACAAAATCATATTAACTTACCTGGTGGAGGAACTTACCTGGTGACCTCCTTTTCATCTTTTTAGCCATCAACTCTTGGGCTCCCCTTCTGCCATCCAAAATGCAGCATTACTTCTCAGATTATTTGGTGCATACCAAACTTTTGGTAGCTCAAGACACTTCCTGTTGCCCTCGGATTGGCCAGCAAAGCTCATGTGAGAAGTGCTGGCCAATCCAAGAGCAGGACTGGACAAACTGGAAGTGTCTTGGGCTACTGATGCACGGTGAGCACCAGATAGTTTTGAGACGTGGTGTGGCTATCTTGGATCACAGAGGAGGAGTCTGAGAATTAGTGGATGTCGAAAAGGAGGTCACTGTGTAAGTGTTCTGTCCTTTCTCGAGTTAGTGCGATTTCTTTTTTTTCCTTGAACCATAGGGTTGCTTTAAAGGGGTTGTCTCACTTCAGAAATGGTATTTATTATGTATTGTGATTCTTCACATTGCTTCCTTTGCTGGCTTGATTCATTTTTCCATCACATTATACATGGCTTGTATCCAGGAGCTATGACCACCCTGCAATCCCAGCAGTGGTGGTTGTTGCTTGAACACTATAGGAAAAGGCACCTGCCTGTCTGGTGGCTGGGACTATGAGAGCACATACAGACCTGCATGGGCAGCAGTTCTCGTCCCGACCACCTCGATACAACCCTGGATACAAGCAGTGCATAATGTGATGGGAAAATGAATCCAGCCAGCAAAGGAAGCAATATGGACAATCACAATACATTAGTAAGTGTCTTGTATTAACTTTATCTAAAGGATAAATGCCATTTGCTGAAGTGAGACAACCCCTTTAAGTATCACATTCTCTTTTTTTTTTATCTTACATCAATGCATTGTTAGGTTTTGATCTTCATTTGTGTACTATAGTCTTTAACGGGAACTGTTACCATAAAAATTCAGTGCAATCTGCAGGCAGCATGATATAGAGCAGGAGGAGCTGAGCAGACTAATATTTAGTTTAATGGAAAAAGATTCAGTAAAAATTGTGAAGGTATTCTTTTAAAGTTTTATGAATGACAGCTAAAATCTGTATTACAACAGGTGATTGTCGGGCCAATCAAAGCTGCCAATTTTCTGGCCAATCAAAGCGATGATTACCCAATGGGTCTGGTCTTGCCTTGTCTGGTTTGAAAACATTATCTCAACCACATCATGAGATATAGGTGTTAGAAATTGAGTTGGGTGTAAAAGCACTGAAACCTGCTTTTACTTTCATTTTCAGCTGCATTCACTGCCATTCTGATCTCTAATGGGGATATGTTCCAACGTAGTGGAAATAATGCTGTAGTATTGCGTGAAAGCTTGGAATGCCAGCTTTCAAACAAGATCAGGCTGATATCTCTAACTGCTACCTATCTAGAGATAGCAGCTAAAGCAGCCCTCCCTTCAGTCTGGAAGATGAGGAGGGGACATTAAAGGGAGCTGACAACCTGCAGAAAAAAAAAAAAAAAAAAATATATATATATATATATATATATATATATATGATTATCATCATTGTACTGACCCACAGAATAAAGTTATGTTGTTTATACTACACAATTTAATTAATACATTCTATATATTTCAAAATGGTTCCCAAAAAACCTACAATTCAAAAAAAAATCAAAAAGTTATGACTAAGGAAAAATATTTATGGTTCTTAATAATGTTGAACAATTTGATGTTAACAAAGTGGAATTCGATTTGAAATTCAGGAAAAATTTGATTTGCCACAAATCCAATTTTTCTGGCACTTCATGGTACTTGAAAGGGCGGTAAAAAAAAATACATACTTGCCTCACCCATTTGATCGCGGAGAGGCTGTAGCTTTCTAATTGAAGAAAATGCACCAATTCTCATGCGCGTTTATGTGTGATGTCACCATGTCATCATGCTGGGTGGGCGCAGTGATTGCATCACATCAGGGTACGAGAGCAATGGCGCGTGTTCTTCACTCAAGATGGCCACAATGGCCTATCCGTGGTCAAATGGATAAGGTGAGTATTATTTTTCTTAACCCCTGATTAACCCCCTGATGTGACTAAATATGACTTTCAGATGCCGCAATCAGCGTTGAACACGACATCTGAGGAGTTAAATGATGGGGGTGGCACTTTCATCAGCATTGTTCTTGCTCCATATAATGGAAGGCGATTTGTTACAGAGTAATTCACAACAAATCAAAGTTTGGTGGATCTGCCCAATCGAATTTTTAAAAACTTCACTCATCACTAGTCCTAAAATTAGTGGTGTCACTAAGGGGCTAAAAATGCCATTGTGTCCCCTGAGTTGTACCAACAAGATTTACTTCAGACACAAGTTTTTCCAATTTTCCCATAAAATTATACATCAAATCCTCCAGTTCTATAACATGCTGCTCGCAGATGGCAATACATTTTCCTGGTGACAGGTTCCCTTTAAACAACAATGGCAGATGGGATGTATCAAAAGATAAACTGGGTCAATTACACCATTGATTATCCATATTTATTCCATCCAAACGTTCATCAGATAACAAGTTTATAATGGCTGCAGAGAACTAGAGGGAATACGCTAATCTACAGCAAATATTATGCTTGATTAAGGGCTGATTTCAGAATAAACCCCCATGCGCTTACATATTTCATCAGTAAACAGTTGTACTTGTCCCGAATAACGATGCTCAAAGTAGATGGAAAAAAAATAATAATTAGAATCATTTTATTTACTCTGGTAAAATTCAAGCCAATTGCAGACTTATATCGCTTAACATCACGAGTCACAGCAAGAGGCGCCAAGTGTTCTAGAACAAATTAGTCGCCAAGTGGATGCACATTGTATATTTGAGATAGAACTAGTGTAAACAGCACAGCGTGAAACATGGCGTACGGCAGAATCTTTTTATTTATTTATTTACTTTTTAAATCAAAGGCCTTTTTTTGTTTGTCTCTTCTGATACAATGTAACGCATGTGTTCGGCAAGACGTATACCCCAGTGAGAATGTAGACCCTAAGCAGCCTGGAATGCCAGAAGGTATGCAATTATAATAGGTGGTAGATACGGAGACCTTTATAAACAGGTAATTGGAATGTCGTCTCCCAATTGTCTCACAGTGGTGGGAAAACATATGGTTCGGTGAAGGTTCTGAGCAATTAATTAGTGCCTGAGGAAAAATAAAAATTACTTTTAACACGTAGAAATCAATTATCTTTGGTCCAATAATTGGCCAGAGGTTTATCTCAGTAGGGACACTTTTGCAGGACAGATTATGTTAGTAAATATGTGATGTTTTTTCCTACAAAATTATAGCTGTTGCAATAAATTAGAGGCATAAAAATGTGCCTGATTACAAAACACGGGCAAACATGATAAAAGCCGACAAAATTGTATATGTCATGCAAATAATCTGTTCAGCTCTTTTACACCTTATTAGGATCCTCCATTAGGGGATGTGTTGGCCATTCCGGTATTTTTGTAGGACAAGGATTGTGCATTCTGCAGCAATGATCATGTACATAGAGAAAGGGGGCGCAAAGGAAATAACTGCACTCTGGCGCAGGTGCCTGAGGAGGCACCAGTATTCTAAATAGTGCACGGTAGGTGGAGTACCTTATGACAGATTTGTCTTTGGGGCCTAGAAGCCTTAAAGAGGACCAGTCCCCTCTCCTGACCTCTCTGTTTTAGTAACTATTTGAGAATATGAGAATATGAGAATTTTTTCTTATATTTTTACTTGTGTGTTGTGCCATTAGGCTAGTTTCACATTAGCGGCACAAGTGTCTGGCAGGCTGTTCCGGCGGGTGAACAGCCTGCCGGATCTGTGCTGCCGCTAGTGCACGTGTGCGGCCGGAACTATGCTCTGGCCCCATACACTATAATGGGGGTGGGTCGGAATTCCCGGCGCAGCAAGGCAAACATGCCGAGAGGCGGCCGGACTAAAATTAAATGTCATAATTTTAGTCCGCCAGTCTCTTGGCATGTTTGCAGTGCTGCAGCTGGAACTCCGGCCCGACCCCATTACAATGAATGGGACCGGAGGGTAGTTCCGGCCGCACACATGCAATAGCAGCGGTCCGGATCCGACAGGCAGTTCACCCGCCAGAACAGCCTGCCGGACAATCGTGCTGCTGGTGTGAAAGCAGCTTTACTCTGTTAATCTTTTTTATAAATGTGTTTATCAATTGACAACTGGGTACTGCCATTCCTGTCAGGAAGGGGTGTGTTCCTAAATAGTCTGATACTGTCTACACTGATTGGACAGTTTGAAACTGTGCACCAGTAACTAGCAAGTTGGAAATGTATTCATAGACATCTAGTAGGAGTAAAAAGGAATTGAGCAATACAGAGTCATAAAAAATAGAAGCTACTGAATTTTCATTTCACGTGGAACAGAGTTGGTAAAGGCTGTATACACCTTCGGAGGCACTTTTTTTAAGACTTCATTATACTCCTTTTTGGCTAAAAATAATTTTTTCAATTGGCCTTTATTAAAAATATTGAGCTGTTCTGTCACAAAGGGTTAACTGTATGATGTATGATATGTTAGCTGTATGACTTATACTTTAACTTTTAGTTTGTGCTGGTCATCTAATAACCCTTATATCTAAATTACTGAGAGGTCATAAACACTTATTTTGTAAAGATACGAACTGAGCTATAATGAGTGTTTATACGGTCAGAGGCCAGAGATAAGGAGTCAGTTAGCTCCTGGTCTGACGGAAAAAACAGAGAATACAAAAGGTGGCACTAGAGCATGTCAGCTCTATACAGAAAAATGGACTTCATATTTTTAATAAAAACAAATTTAAAAAATATTTTTAGAGGAAAATGAGCACAATGCAATAATAATAAAAATAATAATAATTGCCCCCAAAGGTGTACGTAGCCTTTAAGGCTGTTTGTTACCACCTGCTACCATCCGTTTACTCATAACTATCTATGTTAATGTCATTTTCACATTT
The DNA here is from genome assembly GCA_900303285.1 of Rhinella marina. NCBI lineage: Eukaryota > Metazoa > Chordata > Amphibia > Anura > Bufonidae > Rhinella > Rhinella marina. The sequence continues at coordinate 316,010 of ONZH01004303.1, forward strand.
CTAATGCTGTCTTTGCGTTAAAAGGCTTGAAAAGGGTTGGATTTAGTCCTAGAAGACCTCAGTGCCTCATATGTGGCTTTTCATTTATTCAAACTGAGTCAAATCTGACTGCTGATTTGATCGCATCGGACCAGAAATGAATTTTGGAAAAATCGCTCATCTCTTCTGAATGTCAGTCAGTCGCTTCTGACTATCCCTCAAAGTTGAATATGGCTGAAAAGTTAAAAAAGGTTGGAGACCTCTTCTGTAGATCATGGCAATTAAGTCTTATTCACATGACCGTATTAAGGTCCACATCTGATGCACATTTTTGTGGATTGGATGTGGACCTATTAATTTCAGTGAGGCCACAGAAAATACGGACAGCACACTGTGTGTTCTTCGCATTCGTATGTCTGTGCAGAAAAAAACGTTCTATTAAAGAGAAAAAGAAAATGTCGGCTTTCATATGGCCGGTATCCATGCTTTGCGGATCTACTGTTTGTGGACTAGAGAACACATATGGTTGTGTGCATGAAGCCTTATACTACATTCACATGTCTTTAATATTGTTGCCTGAAGACCCGGATCCCCTATGGTTCCTTTATGGTGATCAAAGTTTGGTTCACTTGGTCCAGGTCTTGTAGTCATAATACACATGCATTATGGCCATCTGGATGAGGCCTTAAATTTAAAAATGTGAAAAAGACCCTTAGGTAATGTCTATGTGATCTTTAACCTTAGAGTATTATTTTGTCTTTGGTTTAATGCCTTACAAATCAATGGTGATCTCTTCCCTTATCGACAGCTGATTTGCTCATTTTGTGACCGTGACAGAGAATGGTTAGGAAAAATGTGTGACCCCCAACGCTAACCGAAATCACCAAAGCCAAACCCAGAGAGTAGGAGATCAGTACTGGCTTCTGATAGATATTAGCTCTGCCACTTCCTCCGAAATGCCTCCGGAATTGCTTTAGAAGTAGATGCTGGGGTGCACCTAGCATTTCTGCTTCTTGAGGCGAAAACTGAAACAGCGCACCCCTCCGGTGCCAATTTCTTAACCTAACCCCTTTGCCACAATGAAAGTGCTCATTGTCTATGGCCCTTCTGCTGTCCCCCTCTTGTCCCTTCCTGGTGCTGCCTGAGGCGATCGCCTCACCTGGCCTCATTGGTGGTGCAACCCTGGGTAGATGAGACCTCTCTGAGTAGTCTCAACCTCCAGAGGCTGCAGATAAGTTACATGTTGTGAACAATGAAAAGCATTTTTGGATGGATTTTTATTTACCTTACCTTGAAAAGTTGGGGGGAATGGATTCCTCCTTGCCTGAGATAGAATATATATTTATATATTACCATGAAACCTGAAGGGGGGTGCTGGGTGTGTGGCCATAATATGATTTTAAAAAAAAGGTAAACATTTTGTAGAATCTAAAACCAGACTTTGTACTGTTTCAGTTCATCGTATTGCACATTCTGTAGGTCCTAAATTCAGTTCCTGAAGGTTATTGAGGTAAATGTTTATTACATCTATACTATATGAGAACAGTCATATTATAAGGTTTAGGCGTCTTGTACTTATATAGTGTTTATTCTGTTATTTCATATAATGACATGTTGGCAATTAAATATCTTGACGGTAATAAACGATAATGATGTTCACAAATTGCTGCAAATTGAAGTCTTACACCAAATCACCATGGGATCAATTACAATGACTGAAATATTTTTAAAAAGTCAGTCTAGGGAATTGTATCGCATAGTCATATAATCTGCCTCCAAAATGCAATTGTTCCTCTGGAAGTAACAGAAAATCAATGCAATGGATGGAAAGGAAACTGTAGTTTTCTTGTGGTTCGGTAATTCAAAAATGAATGTCTTGTCTAATAGCAGGGAACCAATAAAAACGGTTAACACTAAGCTGCCGGGAATATAATACTTAAAAATAATGTCTTGGCAGAGACTTGGCTTAGCTCTCCACAGCCCCAATGCACCATCTCTAACCCTCCCACCTACCATGTGGCATTTATAATACTAGTGTCTTATTACAGTAGGTGGTAGAGGTATCTTTGGGGTTCCTCAGGCACCAGGAACCTGCATCTCCTCTTGCTACGCCCAGAGTCTTAGTCAGCTTATATGACAGAACCTTGTGCTACCAGACAGGAGTGTGCACAGATCTCACAGGGCCCCATAGCCAAACTTACTATGGTCCCACCCAGTTTCCCAAGATGTGTTCATAAATCATCCCCAAGCAATGCAGAATGCAAGCCACAATTCCCCAGTTCTCTGCCGAATTTAGGGGGGGGGGAATTTGTAATACAAAATATTGCCCTCCACTCACCCACTTAATCTGACTTCTTTGAAGGAAAAAGTAGAAGAGGTGCTTCACTACTATGGCACTAATTCTAAGTACCAATTTTCCTAATGTATTTACACCAGACAAGTGGTATACAATGATAATAGGGGCATAGCTATAGGGGTGCCGAGGTAGCAGCCACTACTGGGCCCAGGAGCGTGAGGGGGCCCAAAGACCCTTGTGCCGTATAAGAAGACACCAGTATTATACCACCAGGATTATAAAAAGTGCATGTTGGGAGGACTGTGTCATAGATTTTGCACTGGGGACACGAATCTTCAAGTTACACTTCTGGCTGGAGTGAAGGATTTAGGCCAATAATTTGGCATGGGGTAGGGGGTGCCGTTTTAATTTTTGCCTCAGGTAGCAGGAATTCTATATGCTCCCCTTCCCCTTGCCACAAAGAACTGAGAGAAGGGGGACCAAGCTAAACTCTGACACCAGGGCCCATGAGCCTTTAGTTAAGCCCCTGACATTTGTTTCTCTTCTATTACAAAGCAGTTTTCCGGCAGCCACCACTAGGGGGAGCTCATTGCATGGGAATTTATTTAGTTACCATTGATCTATTTGCACTGAGCTCCACCTAGTGGCCACTACATGAAAGAAATATTGTTTTTTGCTTGAAGAAGAGGAAAGAGTTCAGCATTGGGCTTCCTCTCCCCCCCGGGCACTGTAGCAGTCATGTGGTCTGCCTACATTGAAGGTACACCACTGCTACCAGAGATTTTGAACACAAAGGTCCATATGATTTCTTCCTTTTTTTCAAGTGGCAGATAGTTGAGGATGTTGGGGTATTGCTATGGGGGAATGGTCTTTCTATATCTAGTCTCCTAAGACAGAACTGTGGAGGAGGGCTCCTGCCACAGCCAGTTGCCTTATGTCCAGAGACAAATCTAAATTGAGGTTAATGAGTTGGGGGAGGGTGAAATGGAAGATCTCCTGAGACACATACAGAAGACTTTATGAGACAAGATTAGAGTTTATAAAAAATGTATGATTTTTTTTTCTACAACTGGGCAGGGAAAGGAGGTCATTTTTAGGCCACATGGTGGGTATTGGTGGGAAGGCAAATAATGAGAAAAGTGTTTTATGTATTTGCTACACTTTTTCTTCTTTTAATGAAAGAAGGGAATGAAAAACATCCCTTTAAAAAGGTATAAATCCTTTATAGATGAAATATTTCGTAACTGATGTATCATTTATGCAGCCCAGAAAAAAACATCCATCAAAATAAACAGAGTGGTGTGAACAGAGCTTTAGTATGACAGTAAGATGATTTGCAGATGATTGCTTATGTTAATTTTCTCTGTTGCCTTATGGTTTAAATAAAGCACATATTGAACGTGCTTAACACATTCATTACTTTCACTGATCTTCTGGTTTCAGGACTGTAAACTAAAGGCAATAAATGAGATATGAAGATTCTTTTTTAGACTTTATGCTGCAAACAAAGGATCCACAAAATACTGATACCTTCTGCATGCACTCTGCATTTTTTTCAGTCCCATCAATAGAAAGGGTATTCCTATCCACAATGCAATAGGACACATTCTTAAATTTGAGGAATGGCCACATACGTAGATCCACAAAAATATTTATGCATTGCCCAATAGAAATGTAAGAAGAAAAAGGTGGATAGCAAAACAATGAAAAATACAGCTGTGTGCATGAGGCCTTAGAAAGAGCACCACTCAAGTGCAGATTATGTAAGGTATTTGTAGATCATCCTCATCAGTCGCATATCTCCAATAGAGGCAGATCACACAGCTGCTATGGGGCCCGTAGTGGAGGATAGGTCCCGTCCCCTAATTACACTCATCCCGTTCAGCTCCAGTATAGTATCCCAACATCAGTGGAGAAAGCTAAAGGACCTGTGATGATGTTATCATAGGTCCTGTACATGTAGTAAAAGAACAGGTAGTAGGAGGGGCTATGAATGGGGCATGGGAGCCCAATTTAGATTTTTGTTACGGGGCCCAGTGACTTCTATGTACTCTCCTTATCCCCATTCAAATGAGTGGGAGCGAGATACGATATGTGACCCAGGGCCTTGACAAGAGTGGTGCTATTTTTTTAAACTTTCAAGGGTATGTTCACGCGGCACATGGATTTGATAGATAATCAGCAGCTAAAATCAACAACTGAAACTCGGACTTCTGCCTCATCATAGTATGAGTATTGGCTTTATTGTTGTTCTCTGGATCCATGTGAGGTACAGGGCTGGTTATAGCTTTGTTATAAAGAGATTGTCATGTACTATATAATGTTTGAATTTAATTTTTGACATTAATCATGGGAGAACCCCTTTAATGGAGGACATCTATGCCTTCAGACAGTTAAACGGGTTGCAGGGGTTGCTGGGAATGAGATCTCCAGCAATCTTACATTGATGGCCTATCCTGGGGATAGGACATCAATATTCTAAACCGGCAAATTATAGCATGGTCCCTGAAAAATTTGTTGGCTTTCTAATATGAAATTAATCTATATATTAGGCAAGTCTGGGCATAAGATGCTCCAATAATGATGACCATTGACAAGGTCAACTTTCAATGTTGAACTGAAAATTTTCCTTCATTTTGCCCACCTCATAACCTCCTAGGGTATGAACTTTTCGTCCCTGTTATAATATGGAATGTTTCTCAAACAAGAACACATTTTACTATGGTATATGAGGATAATACTTTGTTAATATTTTATTATCTAACATTTGTTTCCTCTCCTAGGAATGACCTGTCAAGCACGGACATCCTACACGGAGGATGAAGTTCTGTGGGGCCACCGTTTTTATCCTGTAATATCGCTAGAAGAAGGGTTTTTTAAAGTAGACTACTCGCAGTTCCATGCAACATTTGAAGTTCCTACTGCACCTTATAGTATTAAAGAACAGGAGGAAATGCTTCTCATATCTTCACCTATTATAGCACCAGCAGTAAGCAACAGCAAAGATAAAAACAGTTCTGTAGACACTCTGGATAGTTTGGATGACATTAGCACAAAAATGCCTGCGAAACTCCAGAAAATGACTGGCAGAGAAGACCTACCCAAAAAATTGCTCAGAATGAGTTCCACCACTTCTGAAAAAGCTTACAGCATGGGTGACTTGCCAATGAAACTTCAGCGAATAAGTTCGGTTCCGGGAAACTCTGAAGAAAAACTGGTCATTAAGACAACAAAGATGATTTCAGATCCGATGAGTCAATCAGTAGCAGATTTACCGCCAAAGCTTCAAAGATTGTCTGGTGGTGGTAGGATGGATGGAAACTTGCCACCAAAGTTACGGAAAATGAATTCCGATCGATTTACATAACAAAAACATTTTAGGCATTAATTATAAAATGGGTTAGAAAATGAATCCATAATATATAAGGAACCATACCGATGCAGCTCGCGAGGAGATACAAAAGGCTGTCTTTCCTATGTTGGAAAAGCTATACTTGGCGGCAGTTTAAATGGAAGTCAGGACTGTATTGTATATATAGTGCTTTGATAAGAGACCTAATATGTTTTTACGGTCTTTTTAGAACTGAAGTAATACTAATTGGCATGTAGTATCACATCACGCATGCAATAATAGTGTGCATATTTTGCATATAGTTTTATGGCATGACTCTTACTTTATATTGTATAATCTAAAAAAAAAAGGAAAAAAAGGGGCATTATTCTCCCCCAATATTTTTTAAGACTAGTAATTCTATCATAAGAAAGGTCAACTATAAGGGCAAAGTTTTATTTCAGATAATCTATTATTTGGATATAGATTGTAAATATATGTCTATTCAAATATGTTTCCAATCATGTTTTAGGTCTCAAAACAGAAATTCTAATTATACTATTGCTGATTAATGTTTATTGTATGTACATGTACCTCATATATATGTTAATTGAAGTTAAAGTGTTATATCTATCTCAGACATGATGGCGTGTCGCTAGGATATGGCATTAATGTCAGGTAGGTGTGGGTCTCACCTCTGGGACCCACTTCTATCTCCAGAACGGGTCTCTTAAAGTGCACTGCGCATGCATGGACAACTCTCTATTCACAGCTATGGGACTGCCAGAAATATCCGTGCCGCCATCTGGCTATTTTCGAAACTTCCATAGCAGAGAATGGAGGATGGCGATGCTTGAGCAGTGTGGTCTTCCTCACTTCGGGGACCAATTTTGGAGATAGAAGCTGGTCCCAGAGGTGGCATCAATCTGGCATTGTTGCTCTATCCCAGTCTGAGATATGAATACCCCTTTAACTTTCTGTTAAAGGGAATCTTTCACCAGTTTTGTGCTCCCTTATCTGAAGGCAGCATAAACTGGTGACAGAGACTCTAGTTACAACCCAGGGTCACTTTTTTTGGACAGTGGTTCTTAAAATCACTGTTGAGAAGTGTGTTCCTTGTATTCATGAGCTCCTGGCTATCACTCCTCAAAGCCACTGATTGAAAGACTTCTCCCTATACACAGTATACCAATCATCCTCAATTTTGGAGAGGAAGGTGCAGCTCATGAACATCTAGACTCCAGGGCTTCGGTCCTACCGGGGCTTCTCACTGGCCAAAAATTACTAAGTGACTCTACATTGTAATCAGATTCTCTGCCACCTGTTTATTCTGCCTTCAGATAGGGAAGGATGTAACTAGTGACAGATTCCCTTTCAGGTGTCATTACCACGGCAGGGATGTGTGCACATGGAGCTGTTGGCATGCCATGAACCACAGTATGGTTTGTTTGTATGATATTTTTGCTTAGAAGCAATGCTTCAAATCCAGAAATCTGGAATCCGATGGAGCATGCCTCAAAATGTTTCCGGTCAAATTCCTAAGGAAGTCTATGGGCTCCTCATTATGGTGCCGTGCAACTAGCTTGTAGAGTCTTAATATAGACATGTGTAGGACGACTAACACTAAAAAGCACAATGAGTCAAAGACCACACATAATTACTACATATAAAAAGGGCAGTTATATCAGAAAAGACGTTGATGTTAAAAACATTTTCAATTGTTACAAAAATATTTTTTATTCAATTTAATATCTGATTTAATTTAAATTCCTATTGTCCATGTCAACTGGTGCACATTGTTTGTTCTAGAAAAATGTTCATTTTCTTTTTTTTTTTTTTTAAGTTAGCAACTCAAGCTTACATGGAAAAAATCAGATTAATTAGAATTTCTGTTTTAATGATGTCCTCTGGTCTTTTCATTTCTCCTGGACTGATTACACATTTTAGATGTTTAAATTCATTTTCCCCTAAAAAAAGTAAAAATATTTAATACTTAAAAAGTGATCTCCTATTATGATATGAATTTTTCATAACTGTCTAATTTGATAAGTTATAGCTATGATGTTTTAGGTAAATTTTTAGCAATTTTGTTTTTTTCATTTTGTATTCAAATGTGATATATCTACACAGTATGTAAAAATATAGTACTCTATATATTTTAACTCTGCCCTTAAAATCCATTGGGCTGTAAAAAGCCATAATGAAATTTTATAAGCTATTGCATTTTAATGATTTTTTTTTTTTTTTGCCTTTCCTTAAAAGAGCAGATACAGTATCAATCTACCCGTGGGGAATTTTTCACATTTTAATTCGGTTTTCCACTATAATGTATGACTTCAGTGTGATTCTTTAAAACAAGCTTAAATATGGATGCTCTGAATATTGCTAATCTTAGGTATAAATTATTATATCTATTCGGACATTACTATATTATGCAGTTTTCTATACTTAGATTTATTGATACTATTGTGCGCTTTTGTACTGTAAAATTTAAAACAGAAACCTTGCATCATTGCAAAATGACGAGGATACATTTATAAAAATATATATATATCTATATTCATTTTTGGTCAACAGAATGCAAAAAGTGCAAAAAAAAATAATATAAAAAATAAAAAAATATCAAAAATAGTTCCAACCCAAACTAATATACCGTACACAAAAAATATTTAAAAACTGCACCACATATAAACTTTGATTTTTTTTGTATACCTTAAGTAGTGTTTTTCTTCTTTCATAGCATGTTAAGCATTCACAAGTTTTTAAGGGTGCTAGGACATCGTATTGCTCAAGTTCATGGGTAGAATGGGTACTTTCCTTATTCACATCCCCCAGTATTCTTCAAACTGTTACTCTCTAGATGTATTAGATCTATAACTTCCAGCTTATGGAACATGATGGAAGTTGTAGTTTTTTTAACAGCTACAGGGCTAAAAGTATTTTGGATAATTTAAGATCTTCTTTGAGTTAGATTTTACAGTATACATGCAGTATAGGTATAATAAGACATAAGAGTTACTCTGCAAATTGCTTGTATTAAACATATTTAGCTATAGTATGTATTCACCATTTCTATCCAGAGCTGAAATCACAATTGTAGAGGATCTTGAATGCACCTCTTCTGGTCTGGTGTCTGTTCAGACCATTCTGGAAATCATTGTTCTTACAGCAGTCTGATTTAAAAAAAAAAAAATATATATTTCTCAGAATCACGAAAATCAACAATGTAAAATTTCCATGTCAAACATGCGGATTTCATTTTGGATTTGCATGTACTGTAGACTGACTTGATGTGAATTCACTCTTAAATCTTAAAGGGGTTGTACCACTATTAAATGTTACTTTGATCATTTTTAGCATGAAAAGCTAATTACTTGTGTAATGTATTTTCTGTTGCAAAAAACGCTCCATTTGTGAGATATTCTATTTACTTTGTTATAATGGTGCCCCCTGGTGTTTAATCTGTATATGCCCACCTACTGAGGTGGTTGCACATGCTCAGTCTCATCCTTCAACTGCTGCTGGATCCACTGTTAGAAGCTGTGATAGTTACCTAAAATATAGTAGCTGTCAGATGAATGCTTGGTTGGCCAACAATTATTCCTTCTCACCCTCCCAGACACAGGTACACCGTAACTCAGTCAAGCATACATGCGTTCTCAATAGGAAGAGGGTAAGAAGCTTCTACCATTCAATTCTGTGGTGGCTTATGTCACTAGAGAACAAACTATCAAGCATGTTGAAATCCAAAATGCCCAAGTTATGTTCAGGGAGGTTCTCATACAACATCCATGAAATAGACAGATATACTGTATAGAGCTATAACACAGACATATGCATAAGGTCTAACTATTATCATAGGCAAGACCGTGTTTGCAAAGTAACTCAAATGTAAAAGTAAACCTAGAGGCTATGGACACTTTTAGAGCTTTTTTTTATTACTGAGTTAGATATATAGTGCTTTGGGCTAAAATTATGTCATATTAGTTTTTATATATATAAAAAAGTTTACTTACGTAGTAGAACAAAAAGGAACTGTGATACACATGTCACTGTAATATCTTGTGACAAAAGCCATTGAAAAGATTAATTAGCATTTTCTTGATTATTTAACGCGTATCTAACCATTTGACAGACTTTGCAGTAATCAATAGTACAATGTGCGTACATTACAAATCTTATTTCTGGCCATTATATTACTTGCATTTGGCATTTTTTAGCAGTTATCCCTTGTGCATTCTGAATGTCTAGTTTGCAGTTCTAGCAGACATAGGGGGTGGAGGCTAGTTGCCATCCACTGCACATAGAAAGCAGAGGAGTATCTGCTTCCTAACCATCTCTTATGCAGTCAGAATCAGCTCCTATATCAATGAGGATATTACAGAGAGGTACTGAGCGGTATGGTTGTGACTAAAGCACTTTCAGCCCACGTACATAGCTTCAGCAGTCTGCCCATCTTTCTGTACTGGCGCTCATCCCTCCCCTGTCCATAGTATTGACATGTGTAATATGATCCTCCTGTAGAGTTACTCCCATCTAGAATAGAATTAAGGTTTTTCCAAAGTGAAAAGCAATTAGCAGGGGGGCAGGGGAAGAAGTAAGCAGCTAATACCAGGAGAACTAGATAAGACATATTACAAAGTTTCTTGTGGTCGCTTGTACTATTGATTTAAGTTGTTAAGTTGTATGAAACCTTAGTGACCATTTAACACTTTAAAAGTGAACATTAGGATTGCTGCATATGTATGTTTCACAGGACACAAAAACTACATAATGCAGTTCACAGTGAAATCTGTCAAAATATCTATCTTAAGGCTCCCCCTCTCCTCTCCTGAATGATTCTCTAAGCTAATTTATGATTAAGATTTAAAGTTGATACTTTATTGTTAATTAATCAGCTTAGAAGATCATCCAAGGGAGGAGATGGAAAAACAGACAGTCAGTCTTGACAGTTTTATGACAGAAAGCATTTTGCAGCCGCTATGTACTGTGAAACGTAAAAGCTGCAGAATCCAAATGAAGCAACATTCTTAAGAAAAATCTTTTGTATTACCAAAATGTTTTTTGTATTTTTTTTAGCTAAAAATACATGCAAATCAATAGTAACTCTCTAGTAATGAAAGACTACCACTATCCATGTCAAATGAGAAAAGAAGCAATGGATATTTACTAATATGAGGACAACCCTTATATATTTTCTATCAAACATTGTTCAGGATTTGAGTTTCAATTATTTATCATATGTTCTTTAGCACAGAACAGAGGAAATTCATTGATGTTACCATAAGGGAATGAGATCTATGAATCTTTGGTCAAAGTGATCTCGGGAACTCAGGAACACAGAGATATAAGTATATCTAAAAGCTTATTTATTCATATTGTGTATAATGATACTCACAAATACACATCTAATTATTTTACTATGTAGTTTTTATCACATAGGCACTTAGAATTCTGGGTGCAATTTATTTTATATATTTTTGTGTTTTTCTTCTTCTTTTACAGTGTACTTGTTTTTGTTGAAAGGGTTTTTCAGCCCCTGAAAAATGTAATACTATGTTTATGGATGGAAATAACAAATGTTTGCCTTTTACCTTTTGAATCTCCAACTGCTCCAATGTTGATGGCTTCCTCGATCCCTGAAAACCTTTTTTTAAGGCTACTTTCACATCTGCGTTTTTGTTGGATCTGTCATGGATCAGCAAAAACACTTCTTTTAGGATAATACACCCGGCTGTATCCGTTATGAACGCATCCGGTTGTATAATCTCTGAAATGACCAAGACGGATCCGGCACTAAAACTTTTGTAAGTCAATTGGTGCTGGATTTGTTTTCTTTTGTGTCCAAGAAAACGGATCCGGAACCATTGACTTACATTGTGTTTCATGCCAGATCTGTCTTTCTCAGTATCCCATGACGCACTCAAAAACGCTGCTTGTAGCACTTTTATGTGCATCATGGGAATGCAACGGAATGGAATGCATTCAGGTGCACTCTGTTCTGTTCAGTTTTGTCCCCAATGACAATGAATGGGGACAAAACTGAAACGTTTTCCTCCGGTTCTGAGATCCTATGACTGATCTCAAAACCAAAAAGGAAAATGCAGATTTGAAAGTAGCCTAACTCTGCTGACTCAATAATATCTATCCTTGACGGCAGCAATTCCTTGGCTACAGTGTTAGTTTGTTGACCACCACTTAACCCAAGTTAATACTTGAGATCTCAGGTCCTCCTGCTGGACATACTGTAAGCAGTTGTTAAAAAAATAAAATAAATGAATGTCTCAAGGCACGTAGCTAGTTCAGCTGCATAGTGGTCCAGGGGTAGAACAGTAGCAAAAGTGCACATGTTGCACTGCTAAGCAGAGAGTGGGGTGCAGCAGTGTGATGGGGCGGGATAGAGTGGTGCAATGGGGCAAAGCTTAACAGGGCCATGGGGTAGAGCTTAGCGTGACAGTGGCACCGAATTTGCCAAATCCGCTCACTTCTATGGCAAGCAAATCAAGAAAATTACCATTGTAGAGAACAGTTGACATGGGAGTGGTAGTAGATTTGAAAGGCAAATGCAACGTTTTTGATACCATAACCAAAATGTTTAAAAAAATGTAGGAGGCTGGAAAACCTCTTTTTGTTACAGGTTAATCCATATTGAGGCTCTTAATGCTAATGTTTTATTAAATTTAAAGGAACACTTCAGGCAAAGCTGGTAATGTGTCATGCCTAGTGAAGGGCCTGAGGGGTATTTCTTGAAATATTTGCCCCTCTGTTCCCTGGACTAGGTACAATGTATAAGTGTTATCCCAAGTATGCCTTCAGGGTGCTACTTGTGAATACTGTATTATCAGAAAAATAGTATTCTCTTTCCAGGAAAACACTTAGCTACAAAGGAGTTATGGCAATTTGAAATATATTTTAACATATAAGATTAACTCATGGTCCTCCAAACTCCTGGTCACAAACCTACTCTGTCTGTTCATGTTGGACAGGGTAAGAAGTTACTTGTTCATGCTTTAGTGTTTCAATTATATTTTTTGCATTTAGAACAACCTGTTGGTCATCTACATGGTTAGAACACAATATAAAACTTATACTTGAAAAATGTACACCCAATAAATGATCTGTATTCAGAATCTTGGCGTGTTTTTGGTTTGTAAATGGTTGGTTGACTCTTAATTGAAAGGGACTGTCGATCTACAGTGAAGAATTTCTTCTACTGGTTCACCTGCGCTCAATCTAAAGCTATGGTCTCCGATATGTACTGTAGCCCTACAGCTGTTGCAAAACTACAACACGTATTCTGCTCTGACTACCTGCAACTGTCTATGCTTACTGGAAGCTGTACGGTAGTTTCCCCATAGGTTGAAGAGTGTTGATCTAAACCCCTAACATATAGATCTATTCAGTATGAGCTAAGTTGATCATAAAGGGGTTAGTAAATTTTTAGTTACATACAATTACAAAAGTATTTAGAACCAGGAGCTTCTTTTGAAAAATGTATAATATGTTTTATGAAACAACCCCTTTAAAGGCTAACATTTTTACAACACAACTTGGTCTTTCTCCAAGGCTTCTCTATTTCCAAAAAGATACCTGAACAATTGGTAAGAGATTAGATAAAAAGGCTTTGGGTTCTTGTTTTTTTCAAAAATATTGGCACTCTTCTCCATGGGCAATGTTTAATATTGCAGCTCAGCTGCATTTAATTTAATGGGGATCGACGGCAATACCAGATATGACCCATCATGCTGGTTCAGGAAAAATAATTTTTTTTTCCTCTAATTTCGGACAACCCTTCAAAGGGGTTCTCCAGGATTGTTATAGTGAATGGGAGCAGCGTGACAGTGACCCACTATGTTCCGGAGGAAGCTTTCCAGTTCTGGCCCCTATTCTCGGCTTTGGAGCTATTGCAGAACATATAACTCCTGTCACCACTCTTCTCCTATCAATCCCTAGTGTTCTGAACATTGTTATCCAATTCTATCCCTTCCATATATAAGCAGTGCAAACTAGTTGGCCATCCTGGCACATATTTGTACAAGGTCTTAAATTGTGTCCATGCTTTCATTATATCCTTCAGTTCTTCCCCCCTACTTCTCAAATCATAAACTCAGAACTAAAAACTTTTAAGAAAACACTTCCTGTAGGCAGACATTCCCTTTACCAATTTGTCAAAGATCTGGTTTAAATTGTTCTTTTTGAAGGACTTAAAGGGGTTTTATACTGATGAAATATCCTCTGGATAGGTCATCAGTATTTGATCGGTGGGGGTCTGACACTCAGGACACGCGCCGATCAGCTGTTTGAGAAAGCAGCGGAGTTCCCAGTGGTGACGCTGATGATAGGTCATCAGTATAAAACTCCCAGAAAACTCCTTTAATTGGTATCTTTCAGCAGATTTGTACCTATGGCACTGGCTGACCTGTTACATCTGCACTTGGCAGCTGAAGGCATCTGTGTTGGTCCCATGTTCATATGTGCAAGCATTACTGAAAAAAATAAAGTTTTAATATATGCAAATGAGCCCCTAGGAACAACGGGGGCATTGCCGTTACACCTAGAGGCTGAGCTCTCTCTTCAACAGGTGTGCCTTCTCCCCTTTTGATTGACGTGGCCAGGTGTGATGATGTTTCACTGCCTGGCCTGTCAATCAAAGAGCAGAGGGCGCGACTGTTCGTAAAATCAGTAGAGCCTATAGGTTTTACAGCAACGCCCCTATTGATCCTAGAGGCTCATTTGCATATATTGAAACTTTATTTTTCTCTGTAATATGGACACATATGAACACGGGACCAAAACAGATGCCTGCAGCTGGCAAACGTACATGCAACAGGTCAACCAGTTTTATAGGTTCAAATCTGTTGACAGATGCCCAAAAAACAAAAACAAAAATCTAAAAATAAGATTTTGTCATGTAACAAGTCTATTTATATCACACAATAATCAATATATATATGTGGCTCTTGCAGTATAAGATTATTTATGTGAGACATTTCAGTGCAGTTTTTTGTTGTCTGCATGGAAAGATTCCTATTTGTGAATCCCTATTAAAAACCATGGGGGAGATTTATCAAAACTGGTGTAAAGGAAAACCGGCTTCTTTGCCCATAACAGCCAATCAGATTCTACCTTTCATTTTCCAAAGAAGTTCTGAAAAATGAAAGGTAGAATCTGATTGTTTGTTTTGGACAACAAAGCCAGTTTTGATAAATCTCCCCTTATATATTTGTTTTAATTTTTTTAAAATGTTTTCTCTTTCATGTGTTTTTTTTTTCACCCAGGTCTTTACATTTTAGCCTATATCCAAATAAACCTTTTTATACTGTATTTTTTTTAAACACTACATATTAATAGGTTGTAAATGAAGACTACCATCAATTTGGATGGCACCAATAGCCATAATTATTGTGGAATGTAATTTCAGATATTAAATGATGACACCTGATGTACAGTGTGCAGTGCATAATAATTTGACTCAATAAAGTTTTTTTTTTTAACTTTCTATGTTTGCACTTGTTTGTATCGAATCAAGATTTCTTCATTGTCGTTATGGTTTATATATCATTTGGGACAAACCAGACAAAAATTAGGTCTATCCAATATACTGTAACAATAAAATAAAATGTGACTATTTATTTTTAGTCCTCATGCACACAACCATATTTTTGGTCCGTGTCTGATCCACATTTTTTTGTGTATCGCACATGGACCCATTCATTTGTCCACATCTACAAATTATAGAACCTGTCCTATTCTTGTCCGTTTTGCGAACAAAATAGGCTTTTTTTACAGTGGTTCACACGGGATGCACATGGAAATCATCCATATTCTGCAGATCTTCCGCAAAAAGTTTACTGTTGTCTGTAGGAGGCCTTACTCTTTTTATTCTGCATGAACCCTTGGTTTCAGTGAACCAAACATATGATCTCCCTGCACTGATCAAAGTTTGGTGTAAGTTGAACTACGGGGAGTCCAGGCATCGTCAGACTAGCGTCCCTTGGGCCCACTAGGGGAAATTATTCTCGGGGTCCAACCCCTCTATCATCAATAAAGTGTGATTTGTTCAAAATCTACGACATAGACCCTAGTGTCCAGTGATTAACTCCAAATACAGCCCCAAATACAATTTTTCTCTTGGACTTTTGGGACCCATTATGGCTTCATAAACTGGGCCTGCCAGAGGATCTTTGGGTACTCTGTTTGGTCAATCCAACCCAGAATCCAGGTCGGCAATAGGGCCATCAAAATGAGACCTTAGGCTCTCTTTATATCATGTTAGAGCCTTATGGAAAGATCCCATGTGAACAGAGCCTAAGGTTGTTCTACACTCAACCATGTTGACCCTACTGATTGTCATTAGGCACACACTGTGTACTTTATACACACACTTAGTACAGTATGTTCATTTGACATACTCTTATTATGTTTGCTTAAAGAGGACCTTTTCCATTTTAGTAAATAATAGTATTCCCCGTAAAATAATTCTGGAGCATCTTTTTCTTAAATCTTTTCACTGTGCCATTCCGCTGTTATTCCTTCTACAAATTTATGTAAAAAAATAACTGGGTTACTAGTTGTTGGTGTGTCCCCATGCAGCAGTATCCAATTAGTGCTGACTGTGTAGGGAAACACATCTTTGACAAAGTGACTGGTAGCATCTATATTTCAATTTATTCACATTTCCAGAATAACAGAGAAACAACAAAATACAGAATTATGAGAAAAGATACTGCAGAATTTTTTTTTATGGAGAATAGAAGTAGTTATTAAATCTGATATGTCAAGGCATCTTATTAACTTTCATGGGAGAGTTTTATAGGCATGCTCTGTGACCTCAGTACAGAGGTCTGGAGGGAGAAAATAAGATCCTGTGTTACCTACAAATGTAGCTTAGCTAAAATTGGCTCTGATGACACATAGCCCGATGTTATCTTGGTTATCTCGTGACAAAAGCCTTTGAAATCCTTAGAAAAGTTAGTTATCTTTTTTTTGTCATTATTTACTTAACACTTTACCCATCAAGTTTAGCTCGGCTGCATCTGTATATGTAAGTTATATCTATAATTGTAATCCTGTGTCTGATGAAAATGAGATGACTGCTGAAGTATTATTTAAGACATATTCCTATTAAACATTATCCTTACCCTAACACTTACAATTTATTAATATGTAGACAACAACTTTGCTGTTTATATTTGTTTTATTTGCTAGCAAGTTCCTCTGAAAAGGGGAGTACTACATAGGTTGTCACCACCCAGTATTAAAAGGAATGGCACAAGTAGGGCTGCACCCCATGTTTCTTTCCAATGACAGATAGCAGTCACATGGCCTACCTCTATGCTATGTACATATCTTGAAGGTTATAAAACTAGAATTCCATTATCATTAAAGGTCCTCAGAAACAAGGAAAAATCCATTAAGGTAGATATATTGCTTTCACAGAGGTAAATCGACCAGATGTAGGAATCAAAGTTTTTATATTTTACGGAAGGCTTACTATGAACAATAAAATGTAGCTGGAGTGGAGAAGAAGTGTGTTAATCAAATTGACTCTTTGACATTTAAAAATTGTTGAAGTGGACAACCTTCAGAATCTGTCAAAACCATCATTTTGCTCAGCTGAACTATAAAACTAGCAGTGTCAGTCAGAGTAAAAAAAATAATAAAATATATTGAGAGAATAAATAAATTTCATATGGTAGTATAAAAGTGAATAATCTCAGAGAAGGTAAATATATTATAGTGCTAGTTTCACACTCTGGATCAAGTATAGCCAGATGTTACGCCAATACCCGCCTTCCTAATTCACTATAATGTCATCTGTCAGAGGTCTGGCCACTACCTGAAAAATATGCTCAAATTCACCTATAACGTAATGTGAATTCAAAAGATTTGAGAATGAATACGCCTGTGTAGGCTAAGTGAACAAATGTGTTTACCAAATGTGATTAACTATAAGATAACTCAGGAATGTGGTCTTATCAGCCCAATGGGGGATGGGTACTAGATAACATCATTACACAGAACATCATTACACAGAATGGCAATAATAAAAGGGAACAGAATGAAAGGGACAGAACCAATCAATATAAAAATACACTTACAATACATTGCCAGACTAAAACATCTGCACGCAATTTACAACACAATTTAAAAATTTAGATACAATTTTAAAACAGTATTTTAGTTGAACTTTGTTTTTTTTTATGTGAAAAACAAATTTAGCCCTTTTTTCCCCACAAAAGAAAAACTACTAAAATAAAAAATGACATAAATAATGCCCTACAAAAATGTTAAAAATGAAGATAAAAGGTATTGCCTTCAAACCCGCATATCTTAGAAAAAAAAAGAAAATGTGGGAAATAGCTGAGCTTGAACTGGTTAAAGTATTTATTTCACAACATAGTGGAAAACTATTGTCATTTTTTCAATTTCATGCATATACAATGATGATTTTTTTTGTGGGCTGGTAATATCCCATTTCGTATTACCCAATATAATAATGTAAAATAAAGGATTATAGCAATTAACAAAATGTATAGGATACAATTTCACATCCTTTCATGTTCTGTGAATTCTCGAACTGGGTTATTTTGCTAAAGGATAATTGCAAAAAAAAAAGGCATCCATATTCAAATGTGTAATTAGAAACATGGAAGAGGTAATCAGTAACCATTTAATATGTAAATGACTCTTCAGTGTTGTCGTAAACATTGCAGGTCTAAGGACCATTATCTTCAAAAATACATATAAATAACATTGATTTTGGAAAATCACTACTCAGTGTTTTGCAAAATCAAAAACATTCATGAAGTAAATGTCAAAACTACTCCTGGTACCGGAAAAAAAACAAGAGAAAACACAAGAAAAGAAAATAAACACAGAATGTATTTTTAGTTCTTGATCTTTATAGCTGAATATACAGATGCTGAAGAAAGAAAGTGAACTCCAGGCTGGTATCATTCCTCTGGCTATTGGGTGGTGAGGACATGTGAAGCACTACCTTGTAATTAGGTGTTTAAAAATATTTGGACATTTGAAGCCACCACTAGAGGGAGTTTGGGAGCTAACCATGAAGGTTCAGTATGCTTAACACTCAGATGCTCTCTCTAGTGGTAACTGCAGGGAGAAAACATGTTACATTTTACAGTAAATCTACAGTATGTCTGAGGGTGATTTGGAGCCATGTGTCAGGAACATCAAAGCTATGACTCCTATAAAGACATAGAAATAAATGAATCAAAATGTTGGACCTAAAAACAACACAATGAACTCAATAATAGATTGTAATTCAGTGCCCCCTACAGTAGAGGTGAATGAAGAATTTTCACCTTTAATCTGGGAAAGATTTACTAAGCTATACTCACCCTAGTTTTGGTTCAGAATGCTGTAGAAATGGGAGTGCATGTCTTGAACCACATCTAATACGTGTTTTAGACATTTTTTGTACCTCCACTAGTCAAAGTCTGGGGTTTAGAGGGGAGAGGCTAAGCATGAAGGGGACAAAAGCCATACAGTATGTGTGACAAAATTTTCATATGAAGTAGGCCAACTAATAGATGGTGTAAAATTACATAAAAGTGTCTAATATCTAGCAAGATATACCAAGTCTATCACACAGTATGAGCCAATGTGATAAGTTTGGAGCAATTTTAGACTTTCTGGACTAAGTTTATATTGTCTAAATGTATTATTCCCTGGTGTTATCCCCTGCACTGCTCAGATAGGAGGTGGTGAGTAACCCTACCTTAAGAGCTTTACCCAGTACCATGAAGAGGATGGTGGTTTTAACTTTTACTAAGGAGCCACCTTTCCTCTGTGAAGGTCCTTACTTCAGCTCCTCTATGCAGCAATGAAGTGGAGGATTCTTCGGGAGGTTTCACTGCCTAAATCTCTGTAGAATAGAAAAGAGGAAAATTTAATTTATGTGCTGCTTTCTTTGACATCAGTATCCTTCAGCTGAAATAACCTCGTTCAGTGTCCCGATTGTCTTCTAGAACTGCAATGCAATAGCAAAACTAGGATTTTGGTCATTGGGAAATGTCTCTCAACCTTAATGCTTTGAGCTTGAGTTGCCTCGTAGCCCTCGGGGAAAGCAGTCATCATTACTGTTCAAAGACATATCTGCAGACAGGTTATCAGGGAAATAAATGGACTATGCATCTCAGTAAGGAGCAGGTAAGATCCTTTAAGAGTCAAGTTGCAACCTTCCAAGTGTCTTCATTAGAAGTTTGTTAATTGCCATGAAGCTAATGTATATTTATAGGCTGAGGAGACTCACGCTGGACCGCAGTATGGTGGACACGCTGGCTTTGTCACGATGTCACCCCACATGTACAGCCCAGATGATTGATGTTAATGAGTTAAATTTGTGAAGGAAATGTCTCCTGCAATTTAATAGGCAGAATATGAAATGTAGGAAATGATGACATTGTTAGCAGAATTTACATGCAGAATGTCGGCAAAGACATTTGTGTTTCGTCAAGTCCACATGAATCTGTCAAGCGCATAAATTTATTTTTAATGTTATGCATAACTATATATATAAGCTACAGGGGACAGAGCAGAAATGCTGTGATCACTAGTTATATAGGTACAATAAATATGATGTTCTTATTAAAATAATGAGATCCTCTCACTTGCATACTGTTGATAGATAAAGGAGTTGTCCAGCCGAATATTTTTTTAAAATTTTTTTTAAAAAGGATGAGAAAATAGTAAAATAATAACTGACGTCATTAGAGCGAAGTACTGGAACATTCCATTTGGCTGCTTCGCCAAATTTTACAAAAAAATGTGCTTTGTGACAAATTACTTTGTAAGCACATTTCTTTTTATGTAGTGGGTGCAATGACAGGGAGCGTGCCGATCCCCATCATTGTACCCCTCAGATGCCGCGATCATGATGACAGCATCTGATAGTAAAAACACAGTGTAAAATTAACAGAACAATAAATTTTATCATACTTACCTGATCCATTTGCTGGTGATGGGGCAGCCACCATCTTTATTGAAGATCCGGTGCAAAATATCGTTCAGCTTGAGATTGATCACGCCGGCCAGTGTGGTGATGTCATACATCAACACGCACGGGATTTCGTCCAACATCTTCAATCAAGATGGTGGAGGCTGGCCCATCGCGAGGTAAGTATGTTTTTTTTGTTTATTTTACACTATTTCAGGTAAAATTGATTCACGATCATGAAGCACAAGGAAATTTGGCTGTGCAGATATAGGCTTATATTTCTTCTATAAAAAGATTACAAAGGATTATGGGGAAATTCATTAAACAATCTGAGTCAATTTTGTGGTGTTTAAAAGCTCTAAATTTTGACGCACAGTATAATTGCACTAAAAAATGCAACTTTTCTATGACCACTTTAAAAAGTAAGAAAAGTGGATGGAGTCAAGTCAGAGGGGAAGTAGTAACGGGCAGTTTGACCGATTTCTCTTATGTTCAACAGAAATTGATGCAAACCTATGGCTGATCAAAACAGATGTAGATTTGAATTTCTGATATAAGGACAACTAAAGATGTACCAGATTTTTTAAGAGGCATGCGCCTCATCATAAAGTTTGCAAATTTTATCAACAAAGTGTGGATTAAACCTGCAGTTTGAAACACCAGCCTTAATAAATCTCCCTCTGTATTTCTTTGTGGCGGTATTCTTTAATCATATCCGTTCCTCTTTAGATTCTGCAATTTCGGATGATTGTTTATCTACTCTTCTGGTGAAATACAATTGAAATGTCATTTGGATAGAAGAGAAGTGAGTTATTTTGTTAGTACTGAGGAAGGTTTGACTAATAGGAAAACAAAAACATCCATTTTAATCTACTTACAAAAAATGCAGAGAAAGCGTCATTGTACATGATGACCATAAGGTATTGTAACTGAAAATGGAAAGAGTTTAAATCTTTTTAAACACTTTTATCCTCCCTTTGATATGAATACTTGTCTTTTACTTCAGTGAATTGTTTAAATTGGACAACCCCTCTGCTGAGGATCAGCAACCCCTGAGAAATTGCAGCAGCAGCTGCAAGTTCGGAGCTCTCCATAGAGAAGGCAGGGATATTTTTATTCACTTTTCCTGCCTCCCCATTGATCTGTATATATATATATATATATAGTTAATTATTCTCCAAAGATCTTGTATAACGTTAATTAAATTAAAAAAAATTGTAAAAACGTCACCACGCACCACACTGCAGCTTCTAGTTCTGCCCCAGCAACCTTAACCCCGTAAACCCATATATAAAAAAGTATATAAGCAGCAAAAAGATCAGCATCGTGGGCTTCAAATGCAGCTCCAAGTCATTTTATTCAAACAGTCATCTCCACCACAAAGATAACATTTCAGCAGTATAACTGCCTTTCTCAAGCATGAAAAAATAGTGTAACATATGTACATATATACCTCCCACCTCTACTGTCATTGGCTATAAAGCAGGTGTTGTCCATATATCATTAATTATTCAATTTATCCTCCAATAATCAAACAATAATATCACTAACTTCACAAATATAGTATATATAATAGAATCATATACCATATTTGTGAAGTTTGTGAAGGGAGGATCAGTTGAATAATTAATGATATATGGACAACACCTTCTTTATAGCCAATGAGAGTAGAAGTGGGGGCACAGATGCAGCCAAGCTAAACTTGATGGTTAAAGAGAACCTCTCACCACTACTGACATGCCTGTTTAAATATATTCATGCATTCCCCATGTAATAACACTTCTGGAGCATCTATTCTTATGCCTGTATGTTGTGCCATTCCTTTATTATTTCTACTAGAAGTTATGAATGAATTACTAGCAGTCTGCAGTAAGGGTACAGAGGGGAGGTAACCAGTTGGGGGTTTGTCCCTGCACAGACTCACTCTATCTAATCAGTGCTGCCATTGTCAGACTGTGCAGGTACACCTCCCCAACTGGTTACCACCCCTCTGTACCCTTACTGCAGACTGCTAGCAATTTATTCATAACTTCTAGTAGAAATAATAATTGAAATGGCACATCATAGAGCCATAAAACTGAATGGTCCAGAATTGTTATTACAAGGGGAATACATGAAGCTAATAAACCAGGCATGTCAAGAGCGGTGAAAGGTCCTCTTTAATGTATTAATTAAAAAATTGCCCAAAAGGGTTAACTAACTTATACAATGTATTTCAATGGATTTCATAAAAAGATGGCACAAGATAACACTTTGACATAGTATCAGAGTCAATTTTAGCTCAGCTACATCCGTATATATGTACCTATGTTACACTATGTCCTCATGCTTGAGAAAGGCAGTTGTACTGCCGAAATCTTGCATATCGTGGTGGACATGAATGTTTGAATAAAAACTTGGAGCTGTATTTTACATTTTTTATTTAAAAAAACGAAAACAAAAAAAATACTAAAAGGTGCAAAAACTATTTACCCAACCAAACAGAAAAAAAATCTTGTCTTTTAAAGATGCATGTACTGAAAAAATTGAAAATCAGCCCGAGGGTAAATGGTTTGGTTTTGAACTGGTTAATACAGGTTTATTTGCAGATGAGATAATTCCCTAATATTCTGTGAAATGCGGTAGATGAAATCTTTTCCATGGAATCTTATGTGGCCTTTGTATATTGATACTTGGGCCCCTTTGTCTCTTTTGTTCAAGCTATGGTACCAGTTGTCGTAAAAATATGGATGCCTTTTCCCTCTTGGGATCAATTAAAAGTGTTTTTTATCTTTACATCTAGAACATATTCTGCACTCGTCACGGTAAACATACAACATGTTCTCCATGGGAATAACATGGATGTGTTACATCCTATCATAGGGGCTTCAGCAATGAATCAGCTCTAACATGTGGCAATAAATAAAGCTATCTTCGGGATGTGTAACAGGATCAGCTGGATCCACGTAGGTGCAATGTTCAGCAAACAAAGATTAAATTCATGACTGAATTCATGAAAAGCTATATTGAAAATCACTGGTTTTGCATGCAGATCCAGACGAGGGAAATTTGCCTCCACTTAAAAAGCTTTCAGCAGCTGGCCAATTGAATTACCATTGGGTTTTATTTGAAAGTATCGTATGTGCCTAAGGGAGGCAAGTAATAAGATGAACATGAGGTTGTACAGGTTTCCTGGTAAGACTGGGAACACAGTCGGGACATTATCTATTTCCGTGGGTTTTGATTGAAAATTAAAATTCAAACATTTTATGGAAGATGAAATGCTAAAGATTACATTGATTAAAAAAACCTGTTTAAATTTAAATTGGAGTTATATTTGTTCCATTCTACTTAATTCAGAAAATAATCTGTTGAGTTCTATGGGAGAGAGTTGTGGGCATGCTTTGTGACATGCAGATGGCCCTGTGCAGTGGAAGGGAAGAGGGAGGAGCAGATCTGTCTCCTTCACCGAAATCCTGTGTCTGTCTTCAAGTTTTATAACAGATAAGTATCTTTTCTGTCACATTGTTCTGTGATGATATATGATATAATTAGCTAACCATATAAGGCTACTTTCACATCTGTGCTTTTCCTTTCCGGTATTGAGATCCGTCATAAGATCTTAATACCAAAGGAAAACACTTCAGTTTAGTCCCCATTCATTGTCAATGGGGACAAAACTGCACTGATGGGAACGGAGTGCACCAAAATGCTTTCTGTTCTATTTGGTTGTGTTCCCATGCCGGACAAAAAACAAAACGCTGCAAGCTGCATTTTTTAGTGCATCATGGGATGCGGAGCAAGATGGATCCGGCATGAAACACAATCCGGCACTAAAACCATTGTCAACGGTGCCAGATTCGTTTTCTCGGACACAAAAGAAAACGGATCCGGCGCCCATTGACAATGGTTTTAGTGCCAGATCCGTCATGGCTATTTTAGAGATAATACAACCAAATCCGTTCATAATGGATGCAGCCGGTTGTTTTCTGATTCATGATGGATCCAGAAAAAACGCAGATGTGAAATTAAACCATGCCTCCATACTGCATGAACTGTTAAAGCGACTGTCCTCTTTTCTTTCAATCTTAGATGCATGAATTAGGAGTACTGTTGGCAGGGTGGGTGGCCTTTTTTTTTTTTTACATATATAAAGAGTCCCAGTGGACATTCAAGTGGACGGACATTATACTTAGCTTGTGTACGCTTATAGTGTCAGGAGGAGCTGTTGCAGTGCTGGAACACAGTGGCTTGCTGTCATCATTTCAGTCCAGCAGAGGGCACCCGTTCCCAGCTAGAGATAACGGGAAGACAAAGCCTGCGGCACAGAAGGAGGAGTTCAGCCAGTGCCTGGGAAAGAAGAGGAGTGCAGTGCAGGAGATCCAAAGCAGAGTCCGTTACCAGAGCTCAGGGCTGGTGTTATACAGTCACCCAAGTAAAGCAGTGCAGCCCAGCTACAGCGAGGCTGCGGCAGGCAAAGCATTGTATGGCACTGAAGGAACAGTGCAACACGGACCAGTGCAAGGAAGCAAAATGTGGAGCACATGTGTCAGACAAGCAAGACCTCAGAAGTGTCCGGCCAGATTTTACACTGCAACAAAGATAGGGGTCCTACTGCAGAGCCCCAGAAGGGTCTATCGCCCAGCAGGTGAATAATGATATTGGTCGGCACTCCGTTAGAGTGTATTGGTGCTCAGTGGTAAGGACTGTAGTCATAAGAATTGACAAAACCACGGCACTCAAAATTATATTAGAAGTAGAGTCAATTTATTTATCCATCCATAATAGTAACTAGCCACGGGCCAACGTTTCGGTCTATAACTCAGACCTTGTTCACGGCCTAATGAATACAGAATGTAAAGATATACAAAATTATGTATATACAATGGATATATAGAAAATTAATAGCAATTACATAGAGAACAAAAAGATGTTTTAGTACAATGAATTTATAATATATAAGATGGCAGCAGTCTGATAGAGTAAGATGTCTCCAGGTGGTTGATGGATGTATGGTTTGTATAGAAGGTACCCTGTAGGATAAATCGGTGATAACAAAAGGTAAGTATAAGAGGCTAGAAAATGTTTATACAATATGGTAGTACTAGTGGACCAGTAACACAGTGGTTAATTTGGGAATAGTGGTACCACATGGCATATATCTGGTATACAAAACGATAGTACAGGTAGCTCATATACACACCAGGGCATAGAAGGATCAGCCCCTTTTTTAAGGTAATGTCATGCAGGTACTGAATATTACGGAGTCCACAAGCACCATGTTGTCAAGGATGTCCAAATTGCCAGGGGGCATTTAGAGTCATGAGCAGTAAATGGCATATGACATGGAGAGCGGCATTGGTGGTTTAGTGTAGCTTACCTGCTTGGCGTCCAGCGGTCCGTTTAATGGAGGATGCTGGCGCCACCGTCGGAGGCAGGGTCATATAACACGCGCGCCGCCCCACGTCATCTGTGGGCGGCGCATGCGCGGTACGAGGCCCTGCATCCAGAACAGTAAGGGCACAATGGGAGGGACTGCGCATGCGCATAGGGATGCGCTACGGTGTGTGGCTACTTCAGTATTAACCAGTCGCAGTCAGGTGCGAATAGAGTCTTAGGGATATATACAAAGTTAGCATATTATAAGAACAAATAGCGCATAGGTAGGTTACCAGGAAAAAATGGATATTAATGAAATAATATAAAAGAAGGAGGTACATGCAGAGAGTGGTGGAAAAATAAAAATAGATTAAGGACAAGAGGGCAGCAAAAGGACAACACAAGGGTAAGGGACGGGTTGTTACTGCATGCTAGGAAGGGGTAAAAGCAAATATGACTATTAGGGAGGGGTCATGCAAATCGGGGGAGGCTACTACCTGAGAGAGGACAATTTCATTTCATCTGGAAAAGAAAGGACAAAAATTAATAACATATCTTAAACATGTTTCTTAAAATGTCTGAGAGAAATTCCATCGTCAGAAGATGCAGAGGTCAAAGTCCCTATTGAGTCCCCTTGGGGACAAAGTGCCAAGTTCGGAGATCCAGAAGGCTTCACGCTCTTTCAGACGTGCTATTCTGTTACCGCCCCTTCTAGCTACTGGTACTTGTTCTAGTACCTGGTACTTAAGTTGGTTAATTTGATGACCGGCTGTAATAAAGTGATGTGGGACTGGTAACTCCATTCTGTTACAGCGGATGTCAGACTTATGTTTCGATATGCGGTCTCGCACATTCTGGGTAGTTTCACCCACGTATGCGAGACCGCATGGGCACCGGATTAAGTAAACTACAAAAGATGTCAAACAGGTATAGAAAGACCTGGCGTGGTAGACTCTCCCTGAATGCGGGTGTATAATTCTATTGCCCCGTATGACATTGGTGCATTGGGCACAACTTAGGCAGGGGTACGTGCCTGTTTTTTGTGGAACGATAGTGGTTTGTTTCAGGGACGGGCGTAATGGGCCAATGTCAGCTTTGACAAGTTTATCTTTAATATTTTGTGATCTCTTATAGCAGAGGCGGACTGGGTTTTGAAACTCCACAATCTCAGGATATGAGCGTTGTAGTAAAGACCAGTGTTTGTGTATGATGCTTACCAATGTCGAACAACAGGCCCTCAAAACACTACAATCTGATAAGACTATTACCATAAAGCCGGCCGATAAAGGAGGCGCGATAGTAGTAATGGACACCACCTTCTATATCAAAGAAATTCGCAGACAACTATCCGACTCCACAACATATGATCTAGTCAACAGTAATCCCACCTTTCAACTACAAAAAGAGATCAGGACCTTATTGGACCATCACCTACACATCGGCACTATAGATAAGGCTACATATACCTACCTATACAACGAGAATCCAATTATTCCAGTTTTCTACATACTTCCTAAGATTCACAAACACCTTACAGAACCTCCCGGTAGACCAATAGTAGCCTCAACGGACTCCCTGCTTTCCCCTCTTTCCATCTTTCTAGAGAAAACACTAACCCCATTAATCAAACAAACCCGTTCCTTCCTGTTGGACACCTCACATTTTCTACAGGTTATTTCCACACTCAATAACATTTCCCCCGAAAGTCTGCTTGTCACATTAGATGTCAACAGTCTCTATACCTCCATCTCTCACGAGGCAGGTATTTCAGCTACTGCCTCTCTGCTCTCGACGTAGAAATCGTCCCCAAACATGAAAATTTATACACCCGCATTCAGGGAGAGTCTACCACGCCAGGTCTTTCTATACCTGTTTGACATCTTTTGTAGTTTACTTAATCCGGTGCCCATGCGGTCTCGCATACGTGGGTGAAACTACCCAGAATGTGCGAGACCGCATATCGAAACATAAGTCTGACATCCGCTGTAACAGAATGGAGTTACCAGTCCCACATCACTTTATTACAGCCGGTCATCAAATTAACCAACTTAAGTACCAGGTACTAGAACAAGTACCAGTAGCTAGAAGGGGCGGTAACAGAATAGCACGTCTGAAAGAGCGTGAAGCCTTCTGGATCTCCGAACTTGGCACTTTGTCCCCAAGGGGACTCAATAGGGACTTTGACCTCTGCATCTTCTGACGATGGAATTTCTCTCAGACATTTTAAGAAACATGTTTAAGATATGTTATTAATTTTTGTCCTTTCTTTTCCAGATGAAATGAAATTGTCCTCTCTCAGGTAGTAGCCTCCCCCGATTTGCATGACCCCTCCCTAATAGTCATATTTGCTTTTACCCCTTCCTAGCATGCAGTAACAACCCGTCCCTTACCCTTGTGTTGTCCTTTTTGCTGCCCTCTTGTCCTTAATCTATTTTTATTTTTCCACCACTCTCTGCATGTACCTCCTTCTTTTATATTATTTCATTAATATCCATTTTTTCCTGGTAACCTACCTATGCGCTATTTGTTCTTATAATATGCTAACTTTGTATATATCCCTAAGACTCTATTCGCACCTGACTGCGACTGGTTAATACTGAAGTAGCCACACACCGTAGCGCATCCCTATGCGCATGCGCAGTCCCTCCCATTGTGCCCTTACTGTTCTGGATGCAGGGCCTCGTACCGCGCATGCGCCGCCCACAGATGACGTGGGGCGGCGCGCGTGTTATATGACCCTGCCTCCGACGGTGGCGCCAGCATCCTCCATTAAACGGACCGCTGGACGCCAAGCAGGTAAGCTACACTAAACCACCAATGCCGCTCTCCATGTCATATGCCATTTACTGCTCATGACTCTAAATGCCCCCTGGCAATTTGGACATCCTTGACAACATGGTGCTTGTGGACTCCGTAATATTCAGTACCTGCATGACATTACCTTAAAAAAGGGGCTGATCCTTCTATGCCCTGGTGTGTATATGAGCTACCTGTACTATCGTTTTGTATACCAGATATATGCCATGTGGTACCACTATTCCCAAATTAACCACTGTGTTACTGGTCCACTAGTACTACCATATTGTATAAACATTTTCTAGCCTCTTATACTTACCTTTTGTTATCACCGATTTATCCTACAGGGTACCTTCTATACAAACCATACATCCATCAACCACCTGGAGACATCTTACTCTATCAGACTGCTGCCATCTTATATATTATAAATTCATTGTACTAAAACATCTTTTTGTTCTCTATGTAATTGCTATTAATTTTCTATATATCCATTGTATATACATAATTTTGTATATCTTTACATTCTGTATTCATTAGGCCGTGAACAAGGTCTGAGTTA
The DNA here is from genome assembly GCA_900303285.1 of Rhinella marina. Classification (NCBI taxonomy): domain Eukaryota; kingdom Metazoa; phylum Chordata; class Amphibia; order Anura; family Bufonidae; genus Rhinella; species Rhinella marina. The sequence goes on from ONZH01004303.1 coordinate 345,294, forward strand.
TAGACCGAAACGTTGGCCCGTGGCTAGTTACTATTATGGATGGATAAATAAATTGACTCTACTTCTAATATAATTTTGAGTGCCGTGGTTTTGTCAATTCTTATCGCCCAGCAGGAACAGTAAGTGTAGCTCCTGACAGACTGTATAAAGTTAAACTTTTGTATTGTATTATCCTAATGGAAGCGTTTTGCTGATCAGCAAAAAACGCAGATGTGAAAGTAGCCTAAGCCATGTCTCCATACTGCATGAACTGTCAAAGGGACTGTCCTCTTTTATTTCAATTTTAGATGCATGAATTAGGAGTACTGTTGGCAGGGTAGCCCCGAAGAGCTCCAATGGATCTTCAAGTGGTTGGGCATTATACTCTTGCAGTGTCAGCAGGCTGTCATCATTTAAGAGGGAGCCAGTTCCCAGCTAGAGATAACAGGGGACGACATAGCCTGGTACACAGGAAGAGGAGTTCAGCCAGGGCCTGGAAAAGGAGAGGAGTTCAGGAGATCCAGAGCAGGGTCTGCTACCAGAGCTCAGGGATGGTGTGATGCGACCACCCAAGTAAAGCACAGCAGCCCAGACAGGTACAGAGAGGCCGCAGCGGGCAGAGCATTGTGTGGCACTGAAGGAACATGGACCAGTGGAAGGGAGCAGAGTGTGGAGCACATGTGACAGACAAGCAAGACCTCATAGGTGCCCGGCCAGATTCTCCACTGCAACAAAAAAAGGGGTCCTACCGTGGAGAGATAGAGATCGAGTACCAGAAGGGTCTATTGCCCAGCAGGAACAGTAAGTGCAGTCTCTCAGAGACTGTATAAAGTTAAACTTATTTCACAGAGACTGTAGTTACACCCTCCCTGTTATTAACACATCTTCTTAAAAAGGCAGCGTCCTGTTGCACAAGTTCAAGAGTTTATCGCTGTACTGCAAAATCATCATCACTAAAGCCGTTCCAGTGTTACTCAGTTGTCAGAGTGAGTTTGTTGTCATCCAATTGCGTACCTTACACATTCACAAAACAGTGAACTGTCTTAATTTACAGCATTTTTTACCATGGACACATGGAAATTTGTCCTGCTGAATGACAACGGGGCTAATCCTTGTGTGGGTCTGTGGCATTGCAAACTGCAAATCTTGGCATGCTGGAGACAAAAATGTGAGAGTCAGTCCTGTCACAGAAGGCACACATCAGATTACAATCATGTGAACATATTAACATATTCCTCTTTCGGAGCTCCCTCTCCTCCTAGAGATAAGTCTTCCTCTTCCTGTGAAATATTTCTGTGGGACGGTTGTTATATGAAAAACAAGGACGTCCTACCCTCCTTCCTGCATAGGTGCTTTTTATTATATTTTCCTTTTTTTTTAATACCATTCTTGAGTCTATGATATAACAATGGACATTTGTGATATGCCTTAAAGTGTTTTTTTAATCCCAACCAATCAAAAATTTGTGTAGATTATTGAATTGTTTAAATGCTACTTTATCAGCGGGTTGAACTCTATTTTATTGATCTTACAAAGCTTTGCTCCCTGCAGCCACCACTAGAGGGGGCTGAGAGCCTTTCTCTATTCAGTTTTATTATTTAGTTTGATGTATAAACTGAATACAGAAATCTTAGCTCCTCCTAGTGGTGGCTAAAAGCAGGCAGAATTTTATAACGTGGATGGATCAGGGGTGCACCTAGCCTTTCTGCTGCCTGAACTGAAACAGTTTCCCCCTTTCCCAATGCCAAATTCTTAACCTAATCCCTTTACCACAATGAAAGTGGTCATTGCCCATGACCCTTCCGCTGCCCCATCTTGCCCCTACCTGGTGCTGCCTGAGGCGATTGCCTCACCTGGCCTCATTGGTGGTGTACCCCTGGGATGGGTTCTGGAACACAGCTTTGAAAACTATTGAGAAATATTGAGAAATGAATTAGCACAAAATTCTGGATCTAAAAATTACGTTGATTGTCAATGTGGCATCCACTGTAAATCATACTCAACATTTTTTTATGGGACTCTTTATGTTAGCTGAAAATAAAATCTATTACATCTGATCCTCTATTCCTTGTTCACATTGTACTCTGTGACCGTTGTATCTGTCTTCCTGCGTCCTTTTTATTTCATCTTGCTCTGCACATTAGCCACAATTATGTCCATTTCATTTCCCTTTAAGTCATTACTTGTTATTTATACTATACTATAAAATATTAATAGCAGCAGGTGCATTACAGCATCGGAAAATGCATCAAGTCCTGACAGCGTGGCCTACTTCTGTTCACGTAGCCCTCCTACACTCAGCCGTATACGTACCATAGCGTCACTGTTATTTATTGAGTCATGCCGAATCAGCTGTCATTCTTCCACGTTAGGTTTTGCGTCATTGGTTCTCTATAGAGGTCAGTAATAACTAACTTGCCCCTTTGCAGGCTATTTATAAATACATGTCACACGCAGATGTAGCAGAGCTGAAATGTAATTTATAATGTATGGCACATACAGGTGTAGCAAAGCTGAAATTGTGATTTATTTAGCTTTACTCATTTGGATAGTTGTCTCACACAGGATAATGGAGTTCCCCCTCCGTATATTTTGAAAATCATAAAGCGACCACCTATGTTGACCTCTTTCTTGCCTTCTCACGGGTCTAGTCTCCTGGCACAATTGCTTTTGCTCTGGCACCTTCTCACTCTACAGGGAGGGTGTTTTTTCTGGAAAAAAAAAACATCTTTCCTTGCTAGCAACTTCTGCCAGGCTCATAACAATCAGCCATCAACAACAGGCAGAGCCAAACTGAACTAAACTAAACAAAATTAAACACACAGGGGCGTAACCAGCACATCACCCTGACAACATAGCTAAAACTGCCAGCATTAACTACTTCCTTGCCTTATATTCAGCCAAGTGTGATACACAGTCTATACTAAGACCGCACAAATCCTGAAAGTGGTTACGGAGCTATCCTAGTAATTTGTCAACACCTTTTATGATGGAAAACTTCATTAATATCATTCAGGTAGTGTTTTTCATGTTCTTTATTCTGCAGGATGGAGAGACTCTGGTGAACATGGCTACTGAAGAGGAAATATGAGGCCATCCAAAGCTTCCTCTTCAATAAAATGATTACCATTCAATTTATAAAGTGTGAGTAGTAAATGGTGCTATGATGCGAAAACCCCTTTAAAATAACTGTATAAATGTGTAGTTTGGATATCTACTTGTACAGTTGGTACATTAACTTTATAACCATCTACATTGAAGTTGGTAAGCCAGGCATCTGCCACCTTGTGCATATCGTTGAGCTGTGATATCTTGATTTAAAGGGATTTCCACTGAGATTTATAAAAAAAAGGTTTTCTGACGATCTTAAAAATAACAGGATCTTTACTGACCTCTACTTATTTTTTATTCTGCTACTGTTCCGGTCTCTGCTGTTCTACACTCCCTGTCCTGGCCCCATGCAGCCAGAAATACTAGAAAAGGCCAGCTAAGGCAATTGGAGGCTGAGGCAGGTCACTGTATAGGCCAGTAAATGATTGAGCGGCCTTTCTCAATGTTTCCAGTAGAGATGAGTGAATTATGCAAAATTTTATTTGCCAAATATTTGCCAAACTTTTCCTAAGATTCGTATATTCGACGAATAGATTTGTTGAATTTGCGTACAAAATATACGTAATTATATGGCTTTCAGTGAACATTCGCGCACTAATAACGAACGTTCAGTTTTAAAAGGTACGCAACTTCTTTGAACACGTACGCATAAGCGTACAAATTGCGTACAAAAATTACGGGCTTTGCTGGAGAGGAATGGTGGAGCAGGAGGAACGCTCTGAGTTTGACCCCTGGCTTCATATGGATACTGTATCAGCAGATGACAGCAGATCATTCGGCTGAAACTGAGATGAGCGTGCCATTCATTCCACTACCTCATCCACTTTCTCCTCCACTACACTTTTGCGCCTTGGTGGGTTAGGCTGGTGGAAAAATGGCCAAGTATTGCAAATACTACTAGTAGATGCTCTGGCTACAGGTCCTTTGGCACTTCTGCCCTGTGCCACCTTCTCCTTTTTTTTAGAGGTCTGCCTGGAACTGGACCTCTTTTGCTTATCCATTCCAGACATTTTTCAATTCACTCTGTGGCCCTGCAGCTGGTCTTTGTCCCTGTATCTCCCTGTCTCTCCCTATCGCTCCCTGTCTCTCTCTCTCCCTGCCTGATTAATTACTAGCCCTGAACTGTCCCTGCACTTGCCCTGCAGTATCCCTGATGTGTAATATGGATTCCCAGAGCAATTACACCCCAATTTTCACAAAACAGGTCTCAGAGTCTCAGAACTTCACACACAGTGCTTCTACTCCTATCAGCAGTCGCAGCAGAAGTGATGCGTCACTGGCTTACTGAGCCTGAGCCAATCAGAGCAAGCTCTGCCCACTAGGTCAGGTGACCGCTTTCTTCCCGGGCTTTTGCGCACGATAAATTAACTAACAATAAAAGTTTGCTAATGAATTTAATTCGTACGCAATAGTGTATAATTTATAGGGCAACTACGTAGCAAATGCGTACAAAGCCAAAGCAAATCACCTAATATTTGGATTCTCTTCGCAGCTAAAAATTTTTAAGATTCGATATGAATCAACGAATCGATGAATAGATTCGCTTATCTCTAGTTTCCAGCCATGTCAAGGCAAGACAGGAATTGTAGAGCAGCTGCAGGACTTCTGTGGAGGTGAGAAATTCATCTTTGCTATTTTTATCATCTTTTTATCATCTATGAACACCCCTTTAAGCAATCCAAACAATATATTTTGGGCTTTTAAAATACATTTTTTCACAAATTAACTTTTTAATAACAGACAACACATTGCATTTTAGTAGGCAGCATGGTGGCCTAGTGTTTGACACTGTTGCCTTGCAGTGTTAGGATCTTGGGCTCAGATCTGAGCAAAGTCATCAGCATGGAGCTTGTTTTCCCAAGGTAGGGGCGAGTTTTCCTGTGCCTACAGCACTAACTTAAAGCACTTGAAGCAAGCATTGCCATTTTCAGCAAATGTTACTCACCACCCATGTAAAAACAGGAAAAAGCAAGACGCAGGCGGAATATTTAGTAGATGTCACATATTTCCTATATCTTTCCATATGATCTATTGTTGCCAAGACAGTAGCAGCGTAAGAATTCCAAGGTCACACTGCAATAGTAATTACTCTATATGCAGAATTAAAAACCACCTTCCAGGACTCCTTTGATTTGCTCATGTGGTTGCATACCTTATATATTATACATCTTCCCTGTGCTTTCTCTTTTTCAATTTGGACTCTTCTCAACCATTTTTACCATGTAAACTAATCCTTTTGGTTTGTTTCCATCCTGTATGTAGCACTTTCTGTTCCTGTATCGAACCAAACCCATAATGCACTTCTCCTTCCTCAGCCACAGCTCCAGCCCCGCCACTAACAACACCCAGCTAGTTTATAGCTCCTCCCACCCAGCTAGTTATATAGACACTTCCCTATCACTGCCCCTAACAATACCCAGCTAGTTTATAGCTCCTCCCACCCAGATAGTGACATAGACAGTCCCCTATCACTTCCCCACCCACGGACATAGCATCACAGGAAATCAGAAAGAGCCACATGGACATGGTCATGTGACCACAGCCCAGAATGGAAGATAGGAGCAATAAAGAAAAAAAGGAATCACACTGATTATTTTAAAGGATGTTGCCAACAAGCCCAACAAACCCCCTTTAAACTGCAATACTAAATAAATGAGAAGCAGACATCTGCGATTCAAACAAAATGAAATTGTCTTTAATCCATTTTTAACAAAAGTTAAAATTCACAATCTCTCAAAAAAAAAACATCTGGCATTCTCTTTAGGTTTCACCTATAATGGCTTTTTCAAGATATGATCAACCACAATACAGTACATTGTATGAGCCTTGTTTGCACTGTATTCCCCCTCCCATTTTGCCTCCAGCTACAGTATTTACAGAACATTTGTTTGTTCCTTACACTGGAAAACAGACATTTATTCTTTATGTAGATAAAGGTTTCAGTGCCCTTAAGGGAAGAGCAACCAATTTTCATATTACAGGTATAATTTCCATCAGCAGGATTGACCCTACCAGTATGTCCGGTTTATAGAGTTGATCCTGCTGATCAGTACTCTTTAAATCTAAGAGGAAAATCATCACTTATGATTATCTATCTATCTATCTATCTATCTATCTATCTATCTATCTATCTATCTATCTATCTATCTATCTATCTATCTATCTATCTATCTATTATATCTATTACAGTACATGTAACAGTCTTGAGACATGAGTAAAGTCTCATTCACACATCCATGTTTGTGCTTCAATCTGTGAAAAGGTGGTTAGTGATGCCTCAGTGAAAATATCTACAATGGATCCGTGTTAGGTCCGTGTGTCCGTTTTTTCTGTCATCCATGTTTTACTGACACTGAACAGCTGAAAAATAATTTTCAAAGCATCTCTTCCTAATGATCCGTGAAACACGGATGGCCTCCGGGTTGTATCCGTAGTTTTCATGGACCCTGAGTCAACCTGCCACAAGCTCTGACTGCAATACTTATTCACAAGGGCAATCCCTCACACAAATGCTCTGTAGGGCCAGGATAGTGACAGGATGGGGCACCCTTTTTTACCTTGAGACACAGCCTGATGTGGCTCTTGTTGGGGTGCGAAGTCAGTAACCAGGCAGATTGTAGAAAATAATCTGTTGAGGGGGACTCAAGGGGTCCACAGGAGGTTGGATCAGTTGTCCAAATTAGAAAAACGTGTGTGCACATTGCAATAACTCGAGACAGACACGAATGTCAGTTTGGAGTCATCCTTAACGTTAGGGGCTCTGAGGTAGTCTGGCCGACTCAGTTTATTGCCAAACGTATATACACACAGGAAGAAAGGCAGGACATTCCCCAGCAAGCCAGTAAGAGTTAAACACATATAGTCTTTGTTCTTCTAGACACACATCATGGTCAATCCAGCACAGGGTCTTGGGGGATGGTCGAATCTGTATCAGGAAGTGGACACCACCCTTGAACAGTTGCACAGCTGCATAAGTATTCACAGAACTGATGTTATATTTGTAAGGGAAAATAACAATAGATACATGTGTATACAAATGGCATCATACTGTGAGGGGAAAATGCAGTATTTCAGCTGATCTACCTTCACAATCCCCCCTAAAGACTGAATTTTCCCTAATGTCCTAATTGTCAGGAGCATCTAGGTGGACACGGGGAGAGGGAGTCTTCATCAAGGTTGAGACGGGAATACAATCTATTGTATTGTATTGTCAAGTATTGTGACAGCTTTGTAAGTCCACCACCCTTTGTACTTGGACTTATCCTAGACATCTCACTGACCTATCTTTCCCTATTGAAGCTGAGTTGTCTTGTAGTTTAGGAGAGGAATGTGAGGCTTGATGAGCAGGACCTTTCCCTGAGGATGCTCGTAGGAGGGATCTTCTTCGGTTATCAAAGGGTAAAGACCAGCAGTAGCAGAATCTACAGTTTTTCCCAAAGCTTTCCTGATACAAGGGATGACACAAATTGACAATACCAGGAGCAGTATTAGCACAGCTCCCACAGCCGCACCTATCTGGACCAGCCATATCTTCCATCATTTAGTCCAACTAAAGTAGTCTTCCCAAGGATCTTTGACCCCTGAGTTCCTTTTGAGCTCTTCAGACAGGCTAGTGATCTTATTTATGGCGACAGTTACCTTACCATCTACCCCAGTGCTATCAGGGACATAAGTGCAGAACTCTTCCCCAAACATTCCACAAACCCCTCCTTTTTCTGCCAATAACATACCTAGCGCTAGACGGTTTTGTAAGGTCATTTTTGCAGTGGGGCCTAGTTGTTCTGCTAGTCCTGAAAGGGCATTCCCTAGTATAGTTGACAAGCCTCTGTTGGTTATAATATAGGTAATTGATCCAATTTTTGGCTTTAAATTTTGTTTGGAACCCCCTTGACACACCTATGGTAATTCATTTTCAACAACCAATATCGAAACGTATTCTATATGTATAGCCTAATCATTTGACAGAAAACTAACTTCGGACCATTGGATTTCTAAAAAAGAACAACAATAAAAAAAACTGTGTGTTGGACTAACAACAAGTGTCTCACTGAGGTCTTCTTTACTTCTGATCTTCTTGGATCAACATCTCTGGTACAAAGTCAATTGTCCGTTTCTTGATGCTTGTTATTATAAAGTTTAGTCTATGACCCCTCCTTATGTATGTGAAGGGGTTTACAGGTGTAGATGTCAGTGTAGATCTTAAAGCCTCTTATCAGTGGGTGATAGACAGTCCATTACCTTGACTGTGGGAGGAGCTTTGACACAAGGACCTACCCCTCACTGGTCTGCAGATCATTGCATCAGCATAGCAGACCAGTGGTTGAAGCCTTTTGCTATTGGGTGACAGGCCACCGAAAACTGTGTCTTACCACAACTGGTTGCCTTGGGCAGCCCCTGGACTTTCCTAAGGTTGCCAAGCCCGGCTATGTTTAGCTGCAGACAGGGAAGATGTACAGTACTTGAACAATTCCACACATTCAAGAAAATGTAAATTCAAAAAACTCAGTTCATATCAGGGAAAGCCAGTGATGGGGTGGTTTCCTCTCCACCCCTGTATCAAATGGATCAAATAAACAAAGAAAAGTCCTTAGAACTTTTGTCGGTCCAACACTGTATTTAAATAACTCTTACCAATGGTACCAAAGTGGTCCTCTGCCAAAGCAAAATAAACTTTTATGAAACTCTAAACCTGATCTTATTTAAAGTACACACAGTACTACACATTAAACAATAGCAATGCATGGGTATTTTTTGCAATGTAAAACCTTTTAAACCAAATAAAACACAACACCATCAATATCATTTTATTCATGACCACCCTTCTTGAGATACCCAATGCTGTTTGGTGTTTACTTAATGTTTTATTTTGTGTATTCTGCACATTTTGTAGAAGTACCCAGCTTTCCTGGGTGTGGAAATGAATGAACAGTTTTTTTCCTTCAATCAACACAGGAGTTGTCTTTCATGGGGGTGTCTTCTAACTAGGGGATGGGCACAAAGGATGTCTTTGTGTCTGGGACATCCACCCTGTCCTCCCCACTAAGTCATTTAAGTCCACCCCTTCCGGTCGGACGGTGTAATCCTCTCTCTTTCAATTAGTATCGTCTCAACTGTCCATGAGGACAGATCTATGATGTTATGAGTACATTTAACATAACAAGTAACCACAAACATTGAAACAAACAGATCTGACAATACAGCAATGAACACATAAAGAGCCCATTGGAAACGTTTCATTGAATTCAATAAGAAAAAATGTAGAGCTCAATCAAAAACATTTGGTACCAATAAAAACCAAAAATCTCTCAAAGAAAAAATAAAAATCCCCAATGCGCATTATACTCCATACGCATTCACATTTTCATTTATTCATTTTCTGCTGCATATCCACACACAACTCACACACAGCTTTGCTGAGCATCCATTAGTCTTCACACCTTCAAACACATTCGACACAACTACAACTTAAAGCTGCATGCATTCACATTCCACTGAATGAGTTGACTCCCAGCCACACACCTTTCCTGGATACAGATACTGTACACTCACAGAAAACCATCCTGTTGGTGGGGGAAAGGGGGGTACAAAGAAACTTTCATTAAGTGAATCAATTGCTGGCAAGTAATACCATTGTCTTCGTTTGTTCACTCCTACAACACATTGTTATTGTAAAAACACACAAGCACACCAGAGTTTGCACATAAACTATTGTCTTGGCTCTTGCACATTTACAAGCTGCTAGGAAGAGGAAAAAAGAAAAGTTAGTAATTTATCTTTACTCTTCTGTGTCACATATATGACCAATCTGCAGCAACAAACAAATTTTTGCATCTGCAAATGCATTATCAGCCATAGGGGTGAGAGTGAATTCCTGAGGAGGGGGGTGAGGGAGAACAAAGTGGGGGGGGGGGTAGATGAGAGGAAGGAGCAAAAACACACGATGGGTGGAGGAAACAGGAGGGGTTCTTGTAGAACTACAAGCTTCTTTTTAGGAGCCAAATCCTCCATTTTGCAATAGAAATATGCCCATTTTTCTCAACCTACTCCAACTTTCTATCAGTCACTTACATAAACCATATCAACCATTTTTCAACTTGCACCAGCCTATTACCTTTCCAACCAACTTCTCTTTTCCTTCAATACACTTTCCAAATCCATTTATTTATTTCTATCAGTTCCAGAATCTCTACCACTTGCATAAACGATTTTAACTTTCTAGCTGCTATTTTACCCTCTCTTTCCTCCACTATCTGCATAGCTGACAAAGGCTGGTCATTACACACTGTGACATTAGAATTACCCACCTTTTCTCTCTCTCAGCTTCCCTAAAAAGGTTGACTATACTCAGCTCTCAATGGTGCTGACTGACTCTCTCATAGCTTATAGCCAGTCCACCCGTCAGTCCGGTCACTTTGGACTCACCCACAACACCCGTAAGTCTAGTCTCCTCTGTAGAGATGAGCGAACATGCTCGTCCGAGCTTGGTGCTCGTTCGAGCATTAGGGTATTTGCATATGCTCACTACTCGGACAAGCATATCGCGATCCTCGAGGAAATGGCAACTTCCTCTTCCTGGATGTTAGCCGCCTTTTTCCAGCCAATCAACAAGCAGGAGAGTCTTTGGTACCTCCTAGCATCACGTGGGGCCCCTACAAGTCGATAGCAGGGATTGGCTGGCCAGATCAGATGACCTGGGAATATAAGAATCTGGTCCCGCGCTGCTCGCATCATATGCCGTCTGCATGAGATTAGGGATAGAGCTGCTGTCTGTCAGGGAGAGTGTTAGGGCCTGAATTTAGTTGTTGGTTAGGCAGGAATCACCCACAAAGAACCCAACAGCCCTTCTAAGGGCTACAAGCACGTTTTTTTTTGTCTCCTCCTGGCTGCTGGCTGGGACTTGTAGTGCAGCTACCGCCATCTTGGCTGCACACTGTTAGGGCGTGAAATTAGAATGTGGTTAGGCAGGAATCCTCCACAAAGAACCCAACGCTCCTTCTAAGGGCTACAACGACATTTTTTTTAGCCTCCTCCTGGCTGCTGGCTAGGACTTGTAGTGCAGCGACCGCCATCTTGGCTGCACACTGTGCACAGCGACTGGTGGCAGAAAGGGGACAGCACATGGACCACACAGACCCCAATGAAATTGCCCAAAGTCCTCTCAGTACTCATTTTTGCTGCTGCTGTACCTTGGCTTGCTGGGATCTGTAGTGAAGTCTAGGGAATACGTTTTGTCACTCAGTTATATAAACTACAGTCCAGTGAACAATTGTGAGATGTGCGATACACTAGCCTCAGTCTAGAGAATAATTTTTTTCACTGAATTATATAAACTACAGTCCAGTGAACAATTGTGAGGTGTGCGATACAGTAGCCACAGTCTAGAGAATGTTTTTTTCACTCAATTATATAAACTACAGTCCAGTGAACAATTGTGAGGTGTGCGAAACAGTAGCCGCAGTCTAGAGAATAATTTTTTTCACTCAATTACATTAACTACAGTCCAGTGAACAATTGTGAGGTGTGCGATACACTAGCCGCAGTCTAGAGAATAATTTTTTTCACTCAATTATATAAACTACAGTCCAGTGAACAATTGTGAGGTGTGCGGTCCACTAGCCACAAGTCTAGAGAATACGTTTTTTTCACTCAATTATATAAACTTCAGTCCAGTGAACAATTGTGAGGTGTGTGATACACTAGCCGCAGTCTAGAAAATACGTTTTTATTCTCAGTTAAATAAACTACAGTCCAGTGAACAATTGTGAGGTGTGCTGTACAGCAGCGTCAGTCTATAAAATACATATTTTCTCTCAGTTATATGTATTACAGTCCAGTGAAAAGTGGAGTGCTTTGTGGTAAAATAGCCGCCATATAAAGACTGTTTTTTTCTCAGTTATATAAACTACAGTCCAGTGAACAATTGTGAGGTGTGCTGTACAGCAGCGTCACTCTATAAAATACATATTTTCTCGCAGTTATATGTATTACAGTCCAGTGAAAAATGAAGTGCTTTGCGGTAAAATAGCCGCTATATAAAGACTATGTTTTTTCTCAGTTATATGTACTACAGTCCAGTGAACAATCTTGAGGTGTGCGATACAGTAGCCGCAGTCTAGAGAATAATTTTTTTCACTCAATTACATTAACTACAGTCCAGTGAACAATTATGAGGTGTGTGATACACTAGCCACAGTCTAGAGAATAATTTTTTTCACTCAATTACATTAACTACAGTCCAGTGAACAATTATGAGGTGTGCGATACACTAGCCGCAGTCTAGAGAATAATTTTTTTCACTCAATTACATAAACTACAGTCCAGTGAACAATTGTGAGGTGTGCGATACAGTAGCCGCAGTCTAGAGAATAATTTTTTCACTCAATTACATAAACTACAGTCCAGTGAACAATTGTGAGGTGTGCAATACACTAGCCGCAGTCTAGAGAATACGTTTTTATTCTCAGTTAAATAAACTACAGTCCAGTAAACAATTGTGAGGTGTGCTGTACAGCAGCGTCAGTCTATAAAATACGTATTTTCTCTCAGTTATATGTATTACAGTCCAGTGAAAATTGGAGTGCTTTGCGGTAAAATAGCCGCCATATAAAGACTATGTTTTTTTCTCAGTTATATAAACTACAGTCCAGTGAACAATTGTGAGGTGTGCTGTACAGCAGCGTCACTCTATAAAATACATATTTTCTCGCAGTTATATGTATTACAGTCCAGTGAAAAATGAAGTGCTTTGCGGTAAAATAGCCGCCATATAAAGACTATGTTTTTTTCTCAGTTATATGTACTACAGTCCAGTGAACAATCTTGAGGTGTGCGATACAGTAGCCGCAGTCTAGAGAATAATTTTTTTCACTCAATTACATTAACTACAGTCCAGTGAACAATTATGAGGTGTGCGATACACTAGCCACAGTCTAGAGAATAATTCTTTTCACTCAATTACATAAACTACAGTCCAGTGAACAATTGTGAGGTGTGCGATACAGTAGCCACAGTCTAGAGAATAATTTTTTTCACTCAATTACATAAACTACAGTCCAGTGAACAATTATGAGGTGTGCGATACACTAGCCGCAGTCTAGAGAATAATTTATTTCACTCAATTACATAAACTACAGTCCAGTGAACAATTGTGAGGTGTGCGATACACTAGTCGCAGTCTAGAGAATAGGTTTTTATTCTCAGTTATATAAATTACAGTCCTGTGAACAATTGTAAGGTGTGCGATACACTAGCCGCAGTCTAGAGAATAATTTTTTTCACTCAATTACATAAACTACAGTCCAGTGAACAATTATGAGGTGTGCGATACAGTAGCCGCAGTCTAGAGAATAATTTTTTTCACTCAATTACATAAACTACAGTCCAGTGAACAATTGTGAGGTGTGCGATACACTAGTCGCAGTCTAGAGAATAGGTTTTTATTCTCAGTTATATAAACTACAGTCCTGTGAACAATTGTAAGGTGTGCGATACACTAGCCGCAGTCTAGAGAATAATTTTTTTCACTCAATTACATAAACTACAGTCCAGTGAACAATTATGAGGTGTGCGATACAGTAGCCGCAGTCTAGAGAATAATTTTTTTCACTCAATTACGTAAACTACAGTCCAGTGAACAATTGTGAGGTGTGCGATACAGTAGCCGCAGTCTTGAGAATACGTTTTTATTCTTAGTTATATAAACTACAGTCCAGTGAACAATTGTGAGGTGTGCTGTACAGCAGCGTCAGTCTATAAAATACGTATTTTCTTTCAGTTATATGTATATATTACAGTCCAGTGAAAAATGGAGTGCTTTGCGGTAAAATAGCCGCCATATAAAGACTATTTTTTTTCTCAGTTATATGTACTACAGTGCAGTGAACAATTCTGTCGTGTGCGGTATAGTAGCCGCACTAAAGTGTTGACATCAACAAGTGACCAAGTTAGTTGTGGTAGCAAGTGAAGCACATACAATTTTACACTGACACAGCATGGCGGTGACAACAGAGTGACCAAGTTACACTCAGGTAGTAGGTGAAGCACATAAAATTTTACACTGACACTGCATGGCGGTGACACCACCAATGCCTTGGTCAGACTGAGATTGCAGTCAAATGGCTGTAGGTGAGCCTCCCAAAAATTTGTTTTGGAGTGTCTGTAGTTGACCCTCCTGTAAAATTGTTTTTGGAGTGTCTGTAGTTGACCCTCCTGTAAAATTGTTTTTGAGTGTCTGTAGTTGACGCTACTAAAAAATTTATTGGAGAGAGGGCCTGTAGGTGGCCCTCCATAAACATTGTTTGTATAGAGCGCCAGTTGGCCCTCAGAAACATTGCCTGTTGGCTCAGCGTTTGTGTAAGAAGAGAAGGAGGAGGAGGAGGAGAGGAGAGGATACATAAAGAATCTTCATGTTTAGCTGCTTTCCCCCGCTGGAGATTTGCATTCCGGTGAAATCCAGGCTTAATTCATTTCAATAATAGTCAGCCTGTCAGTTGACCGGCGTGTACACTTATCAGTGATGATGCCACCAGCTGCACTGAAGACCCGCTCTGACAACACGCTAGCGGCAGGGCAGGCCAGCACCTCCAAGGCGTACAGCGCCAGTTCGGGCAATGTGTCCAGCTGTGCAACCCAGTAGTTGTATGGAGCAGAGTGATCACGCAGGATGTTGGTATGGTCACCTAGGTACTCCCTCACCATCTTTCTGAACAGCTCCCCCCCTACTGGGGGACGGGTGACATAGTCTTGCTGGGGTGCCATAAAACTTGCAAAGTCCTTGGAGAGTGTTCCCCTTCCAGTGCTTGACAAGCTGCCTGCTCCCCTCCTCTCCCCCACGAGTTGGCCAACAGAACTACATCCTCTGCCGCTAGCAGTGTCAGATGGGATGAATAGTTTCAGCTTGTGCACTAGGGACTGTTGATATTGATTCACTCTCATACTCCTTTCCTCTACAGGAATGAGAGTGGAAAAGTTCTGCTTGTACCTGTGGTCCAGTAGGATGAACACCCAGTAATCGGTGTTGTCAAAAATGCTTCTAATGCGAGGGTCACGGGAAAGGCAGCCTAACATGAAGTCAGCCATGTGCGCCAGAGTCCCAACACGCAATAATCTCCTCAATAGGCTGACTCTCCATTTCCTCCTCCAACTCCTCCTCTTCAGCCCATACACGCTCAACAGATAAGAAGGAATGAGCATAGGTACCCTCTTCAGTCTCGCCAACAGTCTCCTTCTTTTCCTTCTCTTCCTCCTCATCCTCCTCCTCCTCCAATACGTGCTGAGAAACAGACCTGAGGGTGGTCTGGATATCAAGCAACGTATCTTCTTCCCCCATCTCCTGTGACAAGAGCAAAGCCTCTGACTTCATGCTGAGCAGTGACTTTTTCAGCAGACAAAGCAGCGGGATGGTGACGCTGATAATGACGACATCGCCGGTGACCATCTGTGTTGACTCCTCAAAGTTGCTTAACACCTGACAGATATCAGACATCCACATCCACTCCTCATTGTACACTTGAAGAAGCAGACTAACCTGACTACCAGTTCTTGTGGAAGTTGTCATCTGGCAGTATAGAATTGCTCTTCACTGCTGGTAAACCCTGGCTAACATGTGTAATGTGGAATTCCATTGTGTGGGCACGTCGCACAACAGTCAGTGAGCTGTCAGTCGTAAGCGCTGTTGCACTGCCCTGAGAGTGGCAGCATCTGTGGTTGACTTGCAGAAATGCGCACAGATGTGTCGAACCTTGGTGAGCAAATCAGACAAATTGGGGTAGGTCTTGAGGAACCTCTGAACCACAAGATTGCACACGTGGGCCAGGCAGGTTTTATATGCAGTGTTTATATGGGTTGTTGTTACTTTGGGAAATAGTATTGGTGTATAATGGCACATGTGTGAGCCTGCCGAGTTGCAGAGCCGCCACCAGGTTACGCCCGTTGTCACACACAACCATGCCTGGTTTGAGTTTCAGCGGCACCAGCCAAAGATCGGTCTGCGCCGTGATGCCCTGTAACAGCTCTTGGGCGGTGTGCCTCTTGTCACCTAAGCTCAGCAGTTTCAGCACCGCCTGTTGGCGCTTACCCACGGCAGTGCTGCTGCGCCTAGAGCTACCGACTGAAGGCGCCGTGCTCACAGATTGTATTTGAGAGTAGGAGGAGGAGGGGTTGGAGGAAGAGGCATAATAAGTCTGAGAAACCATGACCGAGGTAGGCCCCGCAATCCTTGGTGTGGGCATTACATGAGCGGCCCCAGGGTCAGACTCGATCCCAGCCTCCACCAAGTTAACCCAATGTGCCGTCAGGGAGATATAGTGTCCCTGCCTGCCAGCACTTGTCCACGTGTCCGTGGTTAGGTGGACCTTCTCAGTAACCGCGTTGGTCAGGGCATGGATGATGTTCTCTGACACGTGCTGGTGTAGGGCTGGGACTGCACATCGTGAAAAATAGTGGGGGACCAAGTACCGAGGGACAGCCACCGCCATCAGGTTGCAGAAAGCCTCAGTCTCTACCAGTCTATATTGCAGCATCTCCAGGCTCAGCAGTTTTAAAATGTGGACGTTTAGGGCATGTGCATGTGGGTGGGTGGGTGGAATTGTATTTGCGTTTGCGCTCCAATGTCTGATGCAAAGACAGCTGAAGGCTGCGCTGGGACACATTGGTGTAGGGTGTGGAGGATCGTGGAGGTGAAGGGGTGGTTGTAGGGCGGGAGGCGCTCGTGCCGGGGTCCTGGGCGGGGGGTTGACTCGCTGAGCCAGCATGTGACAAAGGGGTAGGAGTAGTAGTGTGATACGCAGGAGGTGAAAGGCCTTGGTTCCATTGAGTCGTGTGTTTAGCACTCATATGCCTGTGCATGCTGGTAGTGGTTAGGCTGGTAGTGGTGGCTCCCCTGCTGATCCTGGTGTGGCACAGGTTGCACACCACAGTCCGTCGGTCATCCTCACATTCTTTAAAAAACCTCCAGACTTGCGAACATCTAGGCCTCGGCACGGGAGCTTCACTACGTGAAACAGTTGCTGATCTACTTGCTCTGGCCCTACTTCTCCCTCTGGCCACCCCACTGCCTCTTCCAACCTGTTCTGGTGCTGCACTTGCCTCCCCCTCAGAAGCACTGTCTTGACTAGGCTTACCAACCCAGCTCGGGTCAGTCACCTCATCATCCACCTGCTCTTCCTCCGATTCCTCACTCTGCTCCCCCCTCGGACTTACTGCCCTGACAACAACGTCAATGTCTGACAACCGTGTCTCATCATCATCCGACACCTCTTGACGCACTACTTGCACTAAGTCCACACTCTCATCACCCACAGACTGCGAAAGTTCTAAATTTTGGGCATCGGGACAGAGCAACTGCTCAGGTTGCTGTTGAGCAGTGGTTTGTGTCTTTGGGTAGGGTCCTGAAAAGACTTCCTGTGAGTATGCCGGATCTGAATACATATTTTCCATGGGAGGGGTGTTGAGGGGTTAATAGTGAGCAAGTCTGTCTATCTATATGTATGTATCTTTCTCTCTCTTTTTTCACATGCTGGCCAGCAAACCTTTGTCTCTGCCCACTATCATTTCCACAGACAAACTAGCTCAGTATTCCCCACCACCAAACACACAGCATTACCAGCTACTTACCTGCAGGAGACTAAACCTGAGGAGAGGGTGTGCTGGGTTTATATAGGGTGCTGCTAATTATTGCCAGGTGAGGCAAAGCTGCAGCCAAACCTAGTGGGTTTATGTTCTTATGTTATGTTTGGTATAATTTGGTAAAATGTATATAGATTGTAAGCTCCTTTTTTATTTTAAAAGGAGACAGCTAGAATTCTTTGTGTTTTATGTAGTTTAATGTATGATTTATGTGCAATATTTCTGTTTTAAACCAAATGCATGTTCCTTTAATACTGATGGATTCTGGGAACTGGTAAATTGTATATAAGTGCACTTGTATGTAGGTGGAGGGATCTTCAGTTCAGACTGGATGAGCTGAGAGCTGGGGTGCTACTTGATCCTAAGGTAGCTGCAACTTAACCCCTTATTCTCCTGAACTTTGTTTTTGTTAATTTGTTTTGTTTTTGCTCAAAAATAAACCTGAGCTTATTTTGCCAAGACCTGAATGAGGACTGTTTCTAACGGCAACGACTCCCACACACCCAACAAGGGGCAGGCTGGGGGGAAGGAGGTTGAGCTGGAGGAGCCAGAGGTCTACTCCCTTGGCTAAAGTGGGTGGACTGTGTGGAAGACTGGGTGGTGGATAAATTACTTGGACACATTATCCGCTATCCACGTCATCACCTGTTTGCACTGTTATGGTTTCAATAGTGGTGTACCACATGACCTTGTAAGTTGCGAGATGAAGCTAGGGAGCGAAACTCTGCGGCGTTCCACTGCTCCCTCATCAGTAGGTACTGTGTCACCCTGCCCAGGATCATGGCCTCTGCCCCCCTACATCACTTGGACGCCCATGTCCTCGACCCTTAGCCCTTAGGTTCAACATTTTGTGTAATCACTAAACTGTCGAATTAATATCTGAGGCCACAAACGTATTCTCTAGACTGCAGATAGTGTACCACACACCACAGAATTTTTCACTGGACTGTATTAAATGTATCTGAGAGAAAAAACGTATTCTCTAGACTGCTGCTAGTATAACGCACACCACACAATTTTTCACTGCACTGTAGGATATATGAATGAGAGAAAAAAATGTATATTTTCTAGACTCCGGCTAATTGGGAAGCACACAACAGAATTTTGCACTGCACTGTATAATGTATAACCGAGACGAAAAACGTATATTTTCTACACTCCGGCTAGTGTGCAGTACACAACAGAATTTTTCACTGCACTGTAGTATATATAAGTGAAAAAAAAAACGTAGTTTTTAGACGGCGAGCATTGTACTGCAAATCACTCAATTTTTCACTGCACTGTAATATATATAATTGAGAGAAAAACGTATATTTTCTACACTCCGGCTACTGTGCAGCACACGACAGAATATTTCACTGCGCTGTAGGATATCTAATTGAGAGAAAAAACGTATACCCTAGACTGACGCTACTGTACAGCACACGACATAATTGTTCACTGGACTGTAGTATATATAATTGAGAGAAAAAACGTATTCCGAAGACTGCACTACAGATCCCAGCAAGCCAAGGTACAGCAGCAGCAAAAATGAGTACTGAGAGGACTTTGGGCAATTTCTTTTGGGTCTGTGTGGACCACGTGCTGTTCCTTCTGCCACCAGTCGCTGCTGAGATGGCTGTAGCTGCACTACAAGTCCCAGCCAGCAGCCGAGAGGAGGCCAAAAAAAAAAGGTCGTTGTTGCCCTTAGAATCTAAATTCAGGCCCTAACACTCTCCCTGACAGACAGCAGCTCTATCTCTAATCTCATGCAGCAGCCAGGAGGAGACCAAAAAAAAAAGGTGCTTGTAGCCCTTAGAAGGGCTTTAGGGTTCTTTGTGGGTGATTCCCGCCTAACCAGCATCTAAATTCAGGCCCTAACACTCTCTTTGACAGACAGCAGCTCTATCCCTAAACTCATGCAGGCGACGACTGATGTTCACCGCCATTCTGTGTCATGGTAAAATTTTAAGTGCTTCACCTGCTACCTCAGTCTCACTTGGTCACTCTGGGTTCACCGCCATGCTGTGTCACGGTACATTTTTGGGTGGTTCACCTGCTACCTCAATCTAACTTGGTCACCAATCTGTCACCAGGCTGTGTCAGGTTTATGCCTTCGTCGTGGGGCGGGGGATAGAACAGCAGTGCCAGCATGGGCAGTGGTGTCACCCGCAGGCGGTAATGGACCTTCGTTGCACCTAGTTGGGTGCTTTACTAACATGTGATGGGCATGTGCCTTGCCCATCTTGGTCTGGGTCAGCACAATTGTCTTGAGGGTCACCACCAGGCTGTTGCCTGAGAATTTGGTGTAATGGTGGGATTAGGCAGCCTCAGAGCCATCCATGCATGCTGCCCCTGCTGTTTCCTGTCCATTTCCGTGGTGTTTCCATCATTTTCTGAGGTTTTCACCCAGCCTTCCCTAGGCAGAGCCTTGGTCCCCTGCAAAAAATGCTCGAGTCTCCCATTGACTTCAATGGGGTTCGTTATTCGAAACGAGCATCGGGAAAAATTCGACTCGAATAACGAGCACCCGAGCATTTTAGTGCTCGCTCATCTCTACTCCTCTGTCCCATGTCCCTCGAATCACAGGCAAATGATCACATACAATGTATATGAAACTTACCCTAATCGTGGAGGTTGATCAAGCCTCAATTTCGGGAGACGGGAATTTCGGAGCTGTCGACCAACTTTGGATATCAGGGTATGGGTGCTCCTTTTTGAGGGCCTCACCTGGAGCACCAAGCTGTTGAGGGGGACTCAATGGGTCCACAGGAGGTCGGATCAGTTGTCCAAATTAGAAAAACGTGTGTGCACATGGCAATAACTCGAGACAGACACAAATGTCAGTTTGGAGTCATCCTTCACGTTAGGGGCTCTGAGGTAGTCTGGCTGACTCCTTTTATTACCAAACGGTTATACACACAGGAAGAAAGACGGGACATTCCCCAGCAAGCCAGTAGGAGTTAAACACATATAGTCTTTGTTCTTCTAGACACACATCATGGTCAATCCAGCACAGGGTCTTGGTCGAATCTGTATCTGGAAGTGGACACCACCCTTGAACAGTTGCACAGCTGCATAAGTATTCACAGAACCGATGTTATATTTGTAAGGGAAAATAGCAATAGATACATGTGTATACAAATGGCATCATACTATGAGGGGAAAATTCAGTATTTCAGCTAATCTACCTTCACAAAACAAGTCTCTCTTTAATAAAGTGCAGATTGGGAGTTGTAGTACATCCAACGATATCAAGTATCTCATTAGCTCATTTATGTATTTTCATACAGTATGTAGTACATTGCTTGTAATGACAGACAGCTTTTCTACATCATATGCATGTGCTATAAATACAATTCTAGACAAAAAGCTATTAAACTTTTTGCATGACAAAACAAAAGCTAAAAATAACAGTATCATGTTGATACTGCAGCCATCAGCCTGGAAAGAGCTATTTGAATCATTTAACCTTGCTGTATAATATAATCTCCAGCATGTGCTGCTGAACGCAGATGGCTTAATGAACAAAATTGCTGAAAGAATCAAAACCCACATACCTAAAATGCTACATCATTGTGCTAAACAAAATCGCTTGTGTTCTGTCAACTGGATGATGGAAAAAAAGCTGAGAAGGGGATTTTTGTAATCCAAGTATTAGACTAAATACATTTCCTACAGTTTTCAGGTTCAAGGTACTGCAAATTGGGTAAAACAGAGAATGCCAAATATGATTCTATAATGTGTCAATTTTATTTGAAATTTTTTTAAAACATAGCCATTGAGGGTAATTCAGTAAGACCAGTCTTAGTCCAAAATGCGCTGGAGAAGATGCAATCGTAGTACCTCAGACCTAGGGGTAGTTTAGCTGGTTTGTAATGTAATGCTTTGTAATATGCAATTCACAATGTTCACCAGCAGATAGGGTATGGTTGCCAGTGTTTGGTAAGAGGAATGGGACTTATAGGAGTGGGCTGGTCCGACTTCCTACCAAGGGAGTGGCTGAACAAGTTAGGCCCCTTTCACCCAAGCGAGTTTTCCGCACTGAATCCTGACCAATTAATTTTAATGGGTCTTTGCATATGAGTGTTTTTTCATGCAACATTTCTTCACTATGTGAGAATCACAGCATGTTCTATATTCTGCGTTTTTCACACAGCCCTGGTCCCATAGAAGTGAATGGGGCTTCAATGAGAAAAGCATTGAATCCGGATGAAATGTGGATGCAGTCCGGATGCAATGTGAATTGCACTGATGGTTACTAGGAGATGTAAGATGAAGATGTAAATCTTCAGGTTTTTTTTTCACGCAAATGAAAAATGTATTAAAACTGAAGGCACCCGCGCATAAAAACTGAACCACTGAACGCCATTGCAGACAAAACTAACTGAACTTGTTTGAGAAATGGTGCGAGTTTAACTCAACTCATCCTTAACGCATCCAGAGCCAATCCATATCTTTCATGGCCTTAGGCTGAGGAAAGTGAGGAATGTGGGAGCTTGTGATCCAACTCCCACTTCTTCAGGCTATGTGAACAACTGAGGCAGCTCATCTAGGAGGATATCATTGCCCCTGACAGACTGCAGGGTCCTAGGTTACAAAAGGTTTGTAAGCTATGGCATATTTGTATCAGCAGAGTGATCAAGCAGTCAGTCTATCAAGAATCTGCTGCAAGGTGGTGGGAAACAGGTTCAGCCACCATCATCGCAGTTCAGGACAGGGTTAGGCCTTGTTCACACTTCAGTTATTTGATCAGTTATTTCCATCAGTTATTGTGAGCCAAAACCAGGTGCAGGTCAAAAACACTGAACAGATCTTTTCATTATACCTTATGTCTGTATAGCCTCCACTCCTGGTTTTGGCTCACAATAACTGATGGAAATAACTGATCGGATAACTGATGTTTGAACAAACCCTTAGTTAGAAGCCTGCTTCATACATTGCACGCCTACAGCCACAGGTGCAAGAGTATAGCCATAGGGAAGGGAGAGAGAGACATTGTCATCTAGCAAACTTCATCTTCTGCTACACTGCCAACCACCATACCCTAAAATTGTATTTTTGTACGAACTGCTAACAAATGTGTTTCTATCTGTTTTTCATACTCAGTAAAGAAAGACAATCAATGTTCTGTAATCTCTGCCTGGTTCCTTCACATCACTTATTCACTGCACGGAAACCCAGGGAGCGACAGCCTGAATTAGGACACCATGACACAACATCTCACCAGGGTCCTTACCACTCCCATCCTCTGCACTCAGGGGCTCAATCCACAACAAGTTTAAGAGGCACAGGCCTGTGAGCCAGAAAATCAGCTTTTGGCCCCTCCCTTCCCACTAAGCCCAACCCCTAGAAGTTTTCCCATAAATTCAAAGCTGTTTATTACTCACATTATCTAGAGGACTGTCTTCCCTTTCTGTGGGCAGGCAGCAGCTCATCAAGCACCTGTATCCCCAGGATGCATTACAAATAGCTCTTGCTGACGCCTTCCTACCCTGCATACAATATAGTCCCTCACATACAGCCCCAGAGATACATTAGGCAGGTCTTGCCTCCATAATTTCCTTCTTCAGAAAGATCAAGCTATATACTTATGTGAATTTAGAAGGAGGGATACATGAATGAAAGGTGTATGGGCTGCTTCACCTGCTTCTCTATGGGATCACTATGCTGGCACTAAGGAAAGGGGGGAGCAGGGAAGCTACTGAGCATGTCAGTCTACCACTGAATTCAGTGGTAAAATTAAGTTTTACTAAATACAAAGAAGCCTCTAGGAGCAATGGTGGTGTTGCCTTTAAACCTTGAAGCTCTGCTCTCTCAGCAACTGCCATGTCCTCTGTACTTTCATTGACAGGCCAAACAGTGTAAATGTAATTGACCCTGTCAATCAGTGGAGAGGGTGCAGCAATTGCAGAGAAAGCTGAGCCTCTAGGTGTAATGACAATGCCCCTGTTGCTCCTAGAGGCTAATTTGAATATTTTAAAACATCATTTTTCTCAGAAATGCGGGCACATATGAACATGAGATGAACACAGACCCTTTCAGCTGCTAAGTGCTCATGTAACAGGTCAGCCAGTGTCATAGGTACAAATCTGCTGACAAGTGACCTTTAAAAATGTGGCATACAAATGAGGCTTGTGCAAAACATTTGCAACTTTTCAAAGCCAGTGGTCTGCTGCAAAGCCCATTATAAATTGACTGAAAATATGTCTTATATTTATATATAATATTTATATACTTCAAAGTAGCCACCTTTTGCTTTGATTACTGCTTTGCACACACTTAGCATTCTCTTGATGAGCTTCAAGAGGTAGTCACCTGAATGGTTTTCACTTCTCAGGTGTGCCCTGTCAGGTTTAATAAGTGGGATTTCTTGCCTTATAAATGGGGTAGGGACCATGAGTTGTGTTGGGCAGAAGTTAGGTGGATACACAGCTGATAGTCCTACTGAATAGACTGTTAGAATTTGTATTATGGCAAGAAAAAAGCAGCTAAGTAAAGAAAAACGAGTGGCCATCATTACTTTAAGAAATTCAGGTCAGTCAGTCCGAAAAATTGGGAAAACGTTGAAAGTGTCCCCAAGTGCAGTCGCAAAAACCATCAAGCGCTACAAAGAAACTGCTCACATGAGGACCGCCCCAGGAAAGGAAGACCAAGAGTCACCTCTGCTGCGGAGGATAAGTTCATCCGAGTCACCAGCCTCAGAAATCAAAGGTTAACAGCAGCTCAGATTAGAGACCAGGTCAATGCCACACAGAGTTCTAGCAGCAGACACATCTCTACAACAACTGATAAGAGGAAACTGTGTGCAGCAGGCCTTCATGGTAAAATAGCTGCTAGGAAACCACTGCTAAGGACAGGCAACAAGCAGAAGTGACTTGTTTGGGCTAAAAAAAAACAAGGAATGGACATTAGACCAGTGGAAATCTGTGCTTTGGTCTGATGAGTCCAAATTTTGAGATCTTTGGTTCCAACCACCGTGTCTTTGTGCGACGCAGAAAAGGTGAACGGATGGACTCTACATGCCTGGTTCCCACCGTGAAGCATGGAGGAGGAGGTGTGATGGTGTGGGGGTGCTTTGCTGGTGACTTTATTGGGGATTTATTCAAAATTGAAGGCATACTGAACCAGCATGGCTACCACAGCATCTTGCAGCGGCATGCTATTCCATCCGGTTTGCGTTTAGTTGGACTATCATTTATTTATCAACAGGACAATGACCCCAAATACACCTCCAGGATGTGTAAGGGCTATTTGACCAAGAAGGAGAGTGATGGGGTGCTATGCCAGATGACCTGGCCTTCACAGTCACCAGACCTGAACCCAATCGAGATGGTTTGGGGTGAGCTGGACCGCAGAGTGAAGGCAAAAGGGCCAACAAGTGCTCTCTGGGAACTCCTTCAAGACTGTTGGAATACCATTTCAGGTGACTACCGCTTGAAGCTCATCAAGAGAATGCCAAGAGTGTGCAAAGCAGTAATCAAAGCAAAAGGTGGCTACTTTGAAGAGCCTAGAATATAAGACATATTTTCAGTTGTTTCACACTTTATGTTAAGTATATAATTCCACATGTTAATTCATAGCTTTGATGCCTTCAGTGTGAATCTACAATTTTCATAGTCATGAAAATACAGAAAACTCTTTGAAAGAGAAGGTGTGTCCAATATCTACTAAATATTGTGTAATATATATATATATATATATATATATATATATATATATATATATATTACACAATATTTAGTAGATATATTAAATCAAGTCTTGTGCTCTATTTAGACCACAAGGGGCATTTACAATTACTGTTTTTCAAAGGTGTAAAATAAATCTCCTGGCCCCCATTGATAAATCTCTAATAGGTCACTGCCTGACATGTGTAATTTATCATACCGTATATGTCTTTTGATGTGACAGAGAGGTCTTTGCACCAAGGCCCGAGTTATCTAGCTGGAGATCACATCTCAATAAAACCTCTGCTGGTTTAGTGTTTATATGTCAACAAAGTTGCTTGGCCGTAGTGAATAATCAGGAATATATTCCGTGTATTAATCTGTCACGGAACATGCTCTACACAGGTGGTAAAATTGGCCTAAGTGAAAATTAGTACATACCAAATGGGAGAACACTCAGTAAAGCTATTGATGCTCTCAAAAAGATAAACAATATAACATATTGTAATTTGATAAGTTTTAATGGCTAACTAAAATAAATGATGTTAAAAGGCAAGCTTTCGAGACTCTGAGGTCCCTTCTTCAGGCCGGAAATGAGAACATCTCTAAAGAAACATGGATATACACAGTAAAGAACAGAGAGGTGGAGTAATAAATTGCAAAACACCAACAAACAAAGGAATGGTCTTGGAGAAAGAGTCCTTAATTCGTTTATAGAATTGGTTATAGCAGAGTTATACCAGAATATAACGGAATTCTAGGATGGAATGCAAAACGAAAGTCTTTAAGAGGAATTTCAGCATTTGCCGTCCGAATACATGTCTATGGGGACACATAACGATTCAGTTTCTTTCCGTTACACATGACGGAAAAAATTAGTCCTGTCCATCCCCTCTGTCCATGTTTTCCGCTGGGGCTCCGTCATCATGCAACATCATGCATGTACAGGAATGTCTGCCTGCTGGGAATTGCAGTCCTCCATGCTGTTTCCAGGAGCTTTGCCAGATTTGGGATTTTGAGAGGTCTTTCCTTTTTCTGCGAGCCTTGCGGACATTCCAGGAAAATTGGCAAGTATGATTTCTAGAAGCCAAAAACAATGCCAGGACAAATTTCTATGGGCCTTAAAGAAGAACTCCCTCAAAAAATTTTATTCTCTGACCTGTTAAAAAGGTGCATGATGTAATCTGTAGTGAATGTAATCTTCTTATCAGAGACTGTATTTGTGAGTTATCCCCTCTCTTCTAATTGTAATTGGGTCATGTGACCAACTCCCTGACCTCCAACTGACCCAGGACAGGAAGCCAGTTACTTCTCTATTCATTCCTATGGGACTCAGAGTGAAGCTCCAATAGGAATACATAGAAAAATAGACTTCCTGTCCACACATAAGATGCTGTGTGAGTTGGTGAGTCTGATTGCTGGTCACATGACACAGATGAGAAGCATCAGGGAGCTATAACTCACAAATACAGACACTGGTAAGAAAATGACATTCACTACAGATTACATCATGTACATTTCTAGCAGGACATGGAATAAAAATTTTTGCGGGAGTTCTTTAACTACCAGAATAATACATTTTCTTATATATCCTTAGTCACGTGCCACTTTCCCTACTGCCATGAGGTTTCATCTATAGATTAATCTATTGCCTTAATACCATTTTCCAAAAATTGAGGGCAAGAGACCATAAAAACTCTTAGGGCATGAAGAATTGAAAATATTAGTATGTTATAAAGTTTATTATTTTAGGCTCTGTTTACATTGTTTAGATTGGAATCCTTGATGGTTCAAACAGACCTAATATGACTCTAATGAACCCCACTCACTTTCTTAATTCCAGTATTCAGTAGCACTGCAGACTATTTTTGCCCTCAACAATACCAAAATGGCCAACATATTCTCTGACAATGGCTCCTAATGTCCATAGAAACCTTCTTTGATATGTAGGAAAATGTCTTCAAAAACACAAAAGTGTTGAGTTGGGTAAAGGAGACCATCATGATATAAGGTAGCTTCCGCCATTATCATGTAGTACTTTTCAATGACTATGGATCTGAATGATGAACAGGGAGAAGCATTTTTCCTATTGGGTTGGTCTTGTAAGTTTCATGCATCAGCAGTGATTTTTAACTAGTAGGACACAATCTAGCAAGACTTTATAAGAAAAAAGAAAAATGAAGAATTCCGTCATTTTCTATTCTGCTCTCCGGCTTATGGAACACTTGCAAATTTTGTAAAATTGGATTTTCCTCAAGAGATAAGTCAAGTGAGCCTTTCATATTCCTCATCATAAAGCTGGTGAATTTGGCTGATACATCTTTATCCTAAATTCATTTGACAGTAATTTGGCAAATTACATTTTGAGATGATTGTCATTCTTGTGGATTGTGCATTTTTTTAGAATAACAATGACATATATTATAGAATAATAGGAGAAAGCAGCGGCGGCAAAAATCCATTAGTTCCTACAAAAAGTGCTATTGTGCACCGAGCTGAAAATATGATTTTCCCTGACTTTTGTGTCGCTATCTTCTAACCTGGAATTACAATAGTCCAAATCAAATGATATTTTAGCTGCATATTTTTCTTGGTCTTGCATTCTTCTTCTTTTGCTTATTCAAAAAATCTAAATCGAACAGGGGTGTTTGGATGGATGTGCACAACAAGGTGATATATGAAGGGATTAGAACAACTTGCCAATAACAATGTACATATTCAAGAGTTTTATAATTAAATAAGTATGAGAAATGTAGAAATTTTCCAATGAGTATTTATACTGTATAATCCAACAAGAGCCATTAAATGTTTTTGCATGTTAAAGAGGATTAGTGTGTATGTAAACAAGGTTTTTAAGGTATAAAAGTAAAGGGGGTCATTTATCAAGGGCTCATGCACAAGAATGTGTGCTGTCAGTGCCTGTGCTGTGGACCGAAATTTGCGGTCCACAATGCACTGGCGCTGACTGTGGGGCCGCCGCATTCGGATTCACTTGAATGGGGTCCGCGATCCGCATCCGACGGTCCGCACAGCAAAAAAGTAATGCATGCACTACTTTTTCGTGGCGCTGAGGCATGGCCAGAAACACCACAGAAGCAAACTGTAGTGCTTCCGTGGTATTCCGATCCATGCCTCCGTTCCGCATCTCCGTGATTGCGGACCCATTGAAGTGAATGGTTCCGCAGTCCGTAATGTGAGCTACACACGGCTGGTGCCCGTGTATTGCAGAGCCGGCGTATGTGGGCCGCAATACGGCCACGGGCCGGCACGGCTGTGTACATGAGCCCTAAGACCGATGTTTTACATGCCGGTCTTAATATCCCCTATAGCTGGCGGTGGATCTGTCAGAGTTATGTAGAGATGCTGACCTCTACATAAATTCGGTGGATATACCGCCACTTCTAAATGTAAGACAACTTTCTAGCTGTATTAGGGCTCATGCACATGAACATATATATTTTATGGTCTGCAATAAACGGATCTGCATATTTTGCAAAACGGAACAGCTGGCCCCTAACAGAACAGTCCTATCCTTGCCTGTAATGTGGACAATAATAGGACATGTTCTATTTTTTTGCAGAACGGAAATACAGACATACAGAAATGGAATGCGTACAAGGTACCTTCGTTTTTTTGCGGACCCATTGAAATGAATGGTTCTGCATATGGTCCGCAAAAGAAAAGGAACAGAGCAAAAAAGCCACAAAAAATGGAAAATACCAAAAGAATACTGCATGTGAAACCAGCCTAAAGCCCTTTTCATGATCAAATAAACTCGTCCATAAGCTCTCTCTCAGATATTCATGCTATATGTACCTATGTGTGGCCGCCCATTGCTTATGATATGAATTCCAGCCTATGAAGGGATTTTTCAGTATCTAATATATTCATGGTATCTTGAGGAATTGTAGTCTTATACCAAATTTGCAGAAAAGCATGTACTGTGCTGTCCCATAGAGTTTCACTGGAAGTTCTGTACTGCTACGTACATGTGCAGTGTTTAAAAAACTCTGACTATTTGTTGCGTAGTGTTGCTTTGAACCCACATATCAAAGTGTATGCTATCCCACCTTATTCTTCTAGATTACACTTACGTTATTAAGACTTGGTTATTGTATTTTTCTCCCACATATTGTAGTATCATTTTAATAACTTATTAAAAAGGAAATCATCTTCCATTGCTAAGTCTTGCAAGAATAGTTGAAAAAAATGTAAGTAGCATTTCAATGAATGGATTTTGAATGTATTTTCCAATAAGGGTGAAATTGAATTCTCTTTTTTCAGACAAATTAATTCAGTAGAAAATTACATATGGCACTTCTTAAAGTGCTGGCGTATAAATACTACTTAGTCCTTCATTAAGGAAATTCATTTTTGAGCCTCTGGGCCTAAGGGTACGGCACTGGTGTAATGAGATACTCTAAAAAGACTTTTACATTTTTAACATATAAATCAAGTACTGGTTTCTGTACTCCAGTTTTTCTAAATTTAGAAATCCCTATTTATTATTAGTTTTATGTAAGTTAACAATGTACAGATCATTATGATATTGGTCATTCATGAAATGTAACTCCATTGTAAAGACTTGTGTCTAGATCAGAGACAAGCAAAGCTTCTTCAGAATAACAGACTGTACAGATTTAGAACTTGTTCTTGACCATAAGCACAACCGAATGGCCACAGAGGACGTCTTTTTGGAGAATCGTTGATCAATTTACCCTAAACCAAAAGAGTTTGTAGAAACAACAAGTGCAGAAACCAAGCAGGCTGTCAGGCTGCTGTGAGTTCGAACTGGATTGAACGCATTTCAAGACCATGTGGTTGCCTTCATCAGGTCAACCACAGCTATATGTCTGCGTTAGCAGTGATAGCACCTTGATTGATTGCTCATTTGGTCAAATTGCTAGCATCCCACATTATAAATGTTAAGTATAGGATTTTATACTAATGCTTAATCTGATAATGCATTTGGTAAAATGTTATAAAAATGCTAATTAAAATAATTTAATTATTGCATTTAATGATCAAGACTTAGTAAATAACATGTCAATCAGTATCGGAAATAGCATGCACTAGTATTTGCTTCAGGTATGTCTGCTCTTGCTTGAAAGCAGACCTTAACTGGTAAATTTCCTTACTGTCTGCCAGCTTCCAGTTGGCAATGCACAAAGCTAGCTGTGGATTATTAGTGCAGATTCCAAAGCTAGAAGGAGTCACATGAATGCAGGTCCTTCAACAATAAACTATTCAGCAACAGTCTGCAGAGGAGACACTCTCCCTTCCACCTTAAACATTACCTGTGAGCTTACCAGGCAGAGTTGCATGGGAATTTGGGACATCTTGATGTCAATTAGAAAGTGAGGTTTGAGGATAATGCTGCTGTCAGAGTTGGAGGAGAAGAAAGGAGGACAATGCTGCTGCCAGTGGAAAAGGGGTGAGAAGTGAGGCAGAGCTGCAGCTAGTGAGGAATGGAGATCAAAGGTGCTTCCGGTGGGGGTGGGTGGGAATAGGGTCTGTGGTCCTGTACTACAGTATTTGGAGCTTCTGAGATATTTGGTACTTCTGGGACGATAGTTTGTGCTGCACTGTGGCATTTGATGGCACTGATGGAGAGATATTTTGTGCTGCATTGTAATATTGTGTATAGTGTATCTGGGAAGGTATTTTAGGCTGCTCTCTCATAATTGTATGGTGTTTCTGGGGAGGTATTTTATTGCCACACTGTGGCGTATGTTTGGTGCTGCGGGGGAGGTACTGTGTTGGGCACCATGTTATTTAGTTAGTGCTGCTAAGGTATCATGAGTGCTGAATAGTAGTATTTGTTCACTGGTGGGGCCAAAGTCAAAAAAGTCTGAGAAGCCCTGATCTATGGACTTATAGTGGTGACTTAGTTACAGTTGTCCATGTCTGAAAAGGCGACGACTGACCCAAATGTATGATTTGGTATTTCTATTCTCCACTTTACTTTAGTTCCTGGGTTAGTGATATTTTTTTACATATATGAGGGAGTAGTAGGTAAGTAGTGAGGGTATGACCAAGTGCATTGTGCATCAATATTTCCCTGTAATATGGGGGTGGGTTGCAAGTGAAATTTTATGTGGGATGGTTGGATTTGTGTGCCAAGCCTGCTGCTTAATTCCAGTCTGGCCAACGGTGCCACAATACATCTTCTGCAGGGCATGAAGTTCCTTCGGGCTCACCAGAGGAAATTATTCTGAGGGCTCACCATCTGTGTATATAGGACCTTAGGGTCCTGTTTTATTAGGGTTCCATTATTGTCAGAGCTTTGGCCCACCGGAGGACCCTCTGGTACTCCGGTATGCCTGTCCAACCTGACCTTCTGTCTATTTCACCATGGTGTGACCAGCCAAGGGAATGTTTACTCCGATACCCATAGGCCATGGCATCTGCCCAGTTTAGACTGGTGCTAACACCATTCTTGTTACCATATACTGCCATATAGCTCCAATGGACACGCTCTATCCACATGTATGTACTGTATGTCCAGTATCTTATGAGCTACAGAACTTTCATATTAAAATATCATATTGGATGATAATAGGGTACAAAGGTATGAAAATTGCTCATTGAGATGCCAATCTTACTATTAGCATCATGTATTAGTTAGTACTGTATATTAACATGATTGAATAGCAATATGCAACAGAAAATCCTAATAATTAAGTCAGATAATTTAGCAGATAGGAGAGGCACAAGACATCGCAAAGAATATGATGTACAATTGATATCTACATTCATAGTCATTACTTGCCTCACTTGAATAAAATAGCAGTTATTAACAGCTAATGTAAGACCCACCATGAATATCCAGCTAATGGATGGAATAATTCTGAATCATTAAATGTTGCTTCATTACCCTGTAATCAGCTAATCTCTGTTTTTATAAATGCCTGCATATGTTACATAATCTGGGCTGATTATTCACTTCTTTACAAACGTGCAAATATTCTTGCCTCATAAGAGAGACTTTCCAAAAATAAAAGCTGTTAAAATCCCAAAAATCAGTCATATAATTATCTCATGGAAAAGTGTCTTTTTTTGGTAGTGAAAGATTTTATCATAGAACTATCGATTTACAGTGAAGGGAGCATGGACTGTATTCGGTGGAAGTTGTATTATATTATAATTGATGCTCTAAGCCTATTGATCCCACATGTAAATGATCATCAATTGTGCTTCAGCTGTAGTTAAAATTATAAAATATCATATATTTACTGCAGATACTAGAGCAGGATAGAAGAGAGACGGAGGTATCAGGTGTTACCTCAACAGTTATATATCACGTAGATTGATGTGTCTGCATTGACCAATTCTATGTCTCTTTCCAGGTGCTGAATGAAGCAATACTCTCTGCTTCTCGCCCAGCAGGAAGTCACAGGACGATTATTATGTGCCTGCATTGGCCATTTCCACATTTCTTTCTAGACAATGAATGAGACAATACTCCCTGCCTCTCTCACAGCAGGAAGTCACAGCACGATTTCAAGCACCAGCATCAGGAACAGAATTACACTTAAAAAGGGAAGCTGTAACCTCATCAGATGCATTGTTCCTGTTTTAGCAACCGCTTGCATCCCCACCTCCTTCCCCCATAATAACAATAGTGGAACATCGATTCTTATGACTCTATGCTGTGCCTTTTCTTTATTATTCCTGCTAGAAGTTGAATGAATGAATGAATTGCTATCAGGTTACAGTGAAGGTCAAGCTGGATGTTACCATATGGGGAGGTGTCCCTGCACAGTCGGACACTATCTAGTCAGTGCAGCCAGTGTTCTAAAGTGGAGGGAGACCCCCCCCCCAACTGGTTACACCCATCAGAACCTTGATTGCAGAATGCTGGTAATTCATTCATAACTTCTACAATAAATAATAAACAAGGGGCACAACATAGAGCCATAAGAATAGATGTTCCAGAATTATTACATGGGGAATGCAAGCAGTTACTAAAACCTACATGTCAGGAGAGCTTATGAGTAGTGTTGAGTGAATCGACCTTCGGATCCAAGATCCAAAGTCGATTTGTTCAAAACTTTGAATGTATGCAGATTCGTCTCTGTACAGCATTCAAATGTATGGGCTCTGACGAGAGGAAATTAGTTTTGCGGGACTTCTGTGAATAACATCGGGATTTGATTTTTCAACTGTAAAACCATTTTAAAACTTGGTTCCAAAATCGGCTTCCAAACTGTACTGAAGCCAACTTTGTATTCCTGTTTTAAAATGGTTTTAAAGTTTAAAAATCGAATGCCAAATTTACGGTATTTACCCAAGTTTCGCGATAACTAATTTCAACTCACTGGAGCCCATACATTTTCATGATGTCTCCATACAGCATTAAAATGAAGTTTTGGGCAAATCGACTTCATTTCTAGGATCCAAAGGTCGATTCACTCATCACTACTTATGAGCCGCATCTGTCCATAATTAGACTAAACTGTTAATAATTGTAATGGTAGATTATGATCATCATACTTTTTGTGCCATTTTGCTCAGTAGAGTAAAATTCAGATGTTCTTATTACAATTGCAATACTAAAATGGTCTGGGATGGGTTCTACTCGACTGACTATAGACTACCCTGGTACCTTATGGTGATCTGAATTTGGCTTAGTAGAACCAATGGGCTTCAGGTGTTCCCTGTGTAATATACTGTAGATGAAAACTAGTCATATTATGACTATATAAAACTGTCCATATGTTTACTATAACAGCTAAAATTATACAGTTCTTATAGAACTTTTCTGGAATCAAATCCATATATAAAGTTGAACTCCAACATGGACCTGGTTCCATGACATAGCAATTTGCTAATATACTTGGCCATTAGAATGGTCATAACAGGGTCATTTTGATCAATACTAGTGATTATCAGTATTCTAATTTTTAGATAATTTGGATATTTTCATTTTAAGCAAATTTTTTATTTGTCAAACTTCCGTCTTTAAGCTTATGTCCTACATTATCCAGTTCCTGCAGCCTTCCATATTGCAAAATGTGTCTGCATAGCTACTGGCCGATCACAAACAAATCCATCTGCATGTAATAAAATATGCAAATCTATTAACAGTACAATAAATTTCAGCATCTGCCACTTTCTCAGTGACTTCATATTATTGACCTTTAGATTTTCCAAGTCAACAAATATTTGGAAGATACTGTGGAACAGAGCAGAATACGGAACATTTTCAAGACGCCCGGTAGGAAAACCAAATTATTATGAAGCCCCTTTCTGTAATAAGATTGCAAAATAATTTGGAGATTGAAGATTAACAAGCATTCTCATAGGTATGATGGTCTTGACCAGGAACAATGGAAAAATAATGGTCAGACTCTAGCATGTGAAGCTTTTAGATCTAGATTGTGTATTAGCAACAGTAGAATTTCAAAGCCGGGTTCACATGTGTGTCTAGCTTAACATACTGGAGAAGGGTCCTCCTGAACTTGTGTCTTCAAAGAGGGTCTTAGTAGTCACTAATCAGATTCATAACTTCAGACAGTAGTCACACAGTGCAATATATGGAAATATTTTTACGTAAAATAATCTACTGGATATGTAAGGAATATCAGCCAATGTTTTACCATACTACCGCCATTTAAACCACCAACTAACTCGTCACTGCCACTACTGTAATTTCTACCTTTACCAGCCACAATTTTCTCTGTTTCCAAATATATTATACTGTCACCCTGCCTCAGACCTACACTAAATTTATGACAGTGAAGCCCAGAGCAAAGAATGCAGCCATAAAGCAAATACAGATGTTTCCTCCCTTACCATTCTTCAAGGCTTCAGATATCAAGAGATGAGTCATGCGAGATTACCACCTGCGGAAAAAAGACTAAAGACTAGGGTAAGGCTACTTCCACACTAGCGTTAGTACGGATCCGGCGGGTCCCTTCACCCGCCGGATCCGTACTGAGTAATACAACCTTGTGGATCCGTAATTCCGGATCCGGTTGTATTAGTGTTTAAACGGATCCGGAATAACCTCTATTGAAAGTCAATGGAGGACGGATCCGTTTACAAGTGTGTCCACACCAAATGGATCCGTCCCCATTGACTTGCATTGGGGGTCATTCCGGATCCGTTTAGGTGCGGATAACTAGTACGGAGAGCAAACCGCAACATGTTGCGGTTTGTTCTCCGGTCTGAAGACTGAACGGAATGCTTTCAGGAGCATTCCGTTGTCTTCAGTTCAGTTTTGTCCCCATTGACAATGAATGGGGACAAAATGGAAGCGTTTTATTCCGGTATTGAGCCCCTATGACGGAGCTCAATACCGGAATTCCATAACGCTAATGTGAAAGTAGCCTTACTCCACTGAGTAATGCTAAGTTGTTGTTTTTTTTTTTTCCAAAATTGGTCATGTCACACTGCTCACCTAAGGTGATGAAAAGTAAGTCATATATATACTTCTACAGAATACCTAGATTAGATCTCATAGCTATTACAGACAGGTGTATGGACAAAGGTTGTGGAACCACTGTGCAACTAACTGGTTTGTCTTTGGGCTAGATCTGAGGCCGTTAACCTGGTGGTCCCCTGGTATTTACACTTTAACCCCTATACAGTGATCTGGAATTCGTGATAGGAGAGCCACCAGGCGGCAATCACTTGGAATGGTCCTGGTGTAGTTGGCAGCTGACTCATGGAGGTCACTGGCACAGTCAAGGCGCGTCAATGCAGGTCAAGGCACAGTCAAGAAAACAGAGATACAGGCATGGAACAAAACACAGCATATTGGCAGACATATCAGGCAACCCAGACAAACAAATCAGACATATGGAACACAGAAACTCGTACAGATATTGGATATTGGACAACAATGGTCAAGACATCTAGTTTGGAGGAAACACCAGACACTCGCACTGTCGCTAACACATAGTTCAGACACTACAGATAAAGGCAGATAAAACTCCAACACAGGCCACAGAAAAAATCTAAGCATTTTCAAGAAAAGCATGTTGCACAACCGGGGCAGGTCACAGAACACAAGACACTGACTTAACAAACTCAGTAGATGAGCAGATGCATGCACACTCAACCAGGAAAAGAGTAACCCTCACAATACAGAACTGAGGAGAGATACAATCACATTGGCACAAATTCAGACCACAAGTAACCAAGGCCAGGATACATGAAACAGTGACCACGTGAACCGACATAGAACACAACAGCATTAATTCAACCCACAAGGAGCAGGTGGCTGCGCACACAGTATAATGGCAACAAGTGATTGCTACATTGTTTTCAGATCATGTCAAAGACAAAAAATAATAATTGCCTGGAATGCAGTTGTATACAGCCCTAGTTTATATCTAATAGCATTCTGCCCAAGTCACAGATGATCAAATATCCCTGGAAGGCTGCACACAGCTCTCCACAATGATAACCAATAGATTTGGAATCTTCTCATGCCACATATGGAAAATGAATTTCCCTTGCTGCGTACAAAACCCAAATGAACAATTTTGTTGCAGTGAGATGGCATATTCTATATATTTGGCAGGTACTGTAAGGTGTATTCTGGTCATGCATGTTCTTTTTTATCATTGGGAAACATTTTAGAAATCACTATACTTGATTTCTTAATCATTACGAAGCATCCACATGTTAGATAATTTTCTGATAAGCTGAAGTGGCAGCCTTCAGTTTATGCTCAGCGTTGTATTTAACCAAGGTGAAAAGTTCATTGGGCTTAATATAAACTACTTGTGAAATATTGGAAAAATCAAGGCTGCTAAATTATAGATGAAGCATAAAGAGCCAGAAAAAAATAAAGTTCACCAAAATCAAGAACTATTATATGTAATAAAAGATATTCAAGGAACGATAACTTGTCGATGCTAAGAAACAGAGGTGTAATTTGAAGGTCCCAGGCCCCAGTTGAACCCCCACAACTGGGCCATTTGTGGGGCCATTATATTTAGCATTCTGTCTTAAGAATGCTATTATTTTCTATTGTAACCATGTTATAATGGAAAATAATAAAGTGAAGTTGGGGTCCCCATTGACTTTATTGGGGTCTGGGTTCAGGGTCAAGTTTGGGTCCCGAACCCAAACTTTGACCTGAAGTTCGTCCAAACCCAAATTTCCATGGGTTCACTCATTCCTACCCACAACTATCATATGTCATTGATAGTACTGGCCTCTTCCTGTAGGATAGTGGGACGTTTGAGGACTAAGCAATGGCACATCACCCCAACCGTATGTATGCTGCCATTCTTGGGTAAACACTGAAGAACTGCAGTGGACTCTTCAATTAACTGATCAGAATGGGTTCCAAAGATCAGTTCCATATAATCAAATATTTATGGTCTTTTCCTGTGGTCTGCAACCTTCAGCACCCCAGATGTGGTGAAACTGCAACTCCCAGCATGGTCTATTCACTTCCATAGGAGTTCTAAAAACAGCTAAGGAAGTGTGCATGCTGGGAGTTTCACCACAGCTGGAGTGCTGAAGGTTGCTGATCCCTGGTCTATTCTAAGGGTGTCAGATTTGCTGCAGGTACCTTGACAACTGTCACATGCCTATAAATAAAATTCATATACTTGTTCCAGAAATAACCCCATTCTAATGACTGGTCTGAAACTGATTTTTGGTAACAGAAATTTCTGCAACGAATGTGAAATGACCCTTAGGATAGCTAAGTAACTGGTGCAGATGAAAGAGGTAACCACAAATATTGTAACATAACGATCATATCTTAAAACATTTATCATTGTATTAACTTGGGTCTCCACTCGAGATTACCATGACATTCCATAAATTTCTGATTTCAGATATCAACCTAAGCACATTTTTACTTCAATTTTTATTATTTCTGTTCCTCTTTACCTCATTCAAGCATTGAACTACAGAGCTTGTAACCTTCATTATACTCCATCATTTGCATCACCTTACGGTGGAGAAAGTGGAATCTAAATTATAACTATAGGCGGAAATGCCTTTTAATTAGCTTTTAATAAGCATTTTAGCATTTTCTTTAATAA
The DNA here is from genome assembly GCA_900303285.1 of Rhinella marina. Taxonomy (NCBI): domain Eukaryota; kingdom Metazoa; phylum Chordata; class Amphibia; order Anura; family Bufonidae; genus Rhinella; species Rhinella marina. The sequence goes on from ONZH01004303.1 coordinate 383,674, forward strand.
ACTCTTAGCAGTTGTATATGCTATTATAAGATCATCTATAAGTGCTGGACACAATAAGAAATGAGAGAGAACTTTCTAATAATGAGATATTCCAACCTTCAATTTTAATTAAAAAGTAGATATTGACATTTAAAACTTCTAAAGAATTCACACAAAATGCTAAAAATAAATTTAAAAAAAAAGTCTGGCCTGGTCTTGACTTCAGAAGTCCCACCAATTTTTTTTTTTTTTTTTGAGAATTGATGGTTCATTCCTTCTCATCATCATAAATCTTCCATGTTGTCAGGAAATGTGACTCTTTATACTAGAAAGACCAAAAGCAGTCTGCACCTTTTTGACTTAACGTTTAATTAGACGTATTGTATTCGGTTTTCTAAGCTGCAGTAATTCTTTCATGGACCTTTTGGTCCATAGACTTATTTTTAGTAAGATTTTTTCAATTGTTATTTTTTTTTTTTTTTAAAAGATGGAACTTGTTAAAAAATTGAAAATTCTTTCAATTCACAAAGGTATGGGAGACATTTCCATTTTTATATTGCTAGATGAAATCTGGGGCATATTGATTTTACAGTAGCTGAAGCAATTACCATTTGAAAGTGCCTTAGAACGCAATAAAGATGGTTTGGAAATGTGCATATTGGACATTGAGAGAAGACGGTAGACTATGTATAGTCACAGGTATTCTGGAGGAAGGAGAATGACGGAATGCTTCAAAAGAAGAATATGATTGTTCCTTTGCAATTATTTTGGTCATGTCAGGATCTGAAAGGCAAAGAGCGCACAAAACTTTAAGAGGAGCTTTTGTAGACAGGTATACTTCTGCTTGCAGACAGGAAGCACTGGGTTCTTTGGTTTGGTCTTTTTATGGGCAATGTAAAAAAATTATTTTGGGGTGTGGGGTGGAGATATGTAAATAATATTTTGATATGTATAGACATTAGGTCCAGAGAACCCAGATATGATTGAATATGATGATGCTGAGATCATAAGCAGATAATGACTATAATGCTATGAGATTATAGGCAGGTAATAATTATGATGCTGTGTGATTGTACAAAGCAGATGATCATGGTGCACCGAAATCAGGAGTAGGAGATGATCATGGTGCACCGAGATCATAAGTAGGAGATGATCATTGTCCACCAAGATCATGAGTAGGAGATGATCATAGTGACCTGATATCATAAGTAGGAGATGATCATGGTGCACCGAGATCATGAGTAGGAGTAGATCCTGTGCATTGAGATCATGGGCAGTAAATGATCAAGGCCCACTGAGATCATGAGCCAGAGATGATTCGGTAAGATTATGAACTGGAGATGATTATAGTGCATTGAGATGCTGTACAGCAGTAGATGGTCATGGTGCACTGAGATAATGAGTAGGAGATGATCATGGTACACTGAGATCATGAGCAGGAAATGATCGTAGTTCATTGAAGAGATCGTCCTGATACACTTGGATCATGAACAGATGATGAAAATAGTGCATTTAGATCGAAAGCAAGTTATGGTTATGGCATTGCTACCACTGGAAAGAGAAATCCTACTTTACAAAACTATACAACATCAATCATTATGTCTGATATTAAAAGGAAAAATCAAATGCAAATGTACTCATTTTATCAAAGTAATAATATGAATAATAATAATTTAGTTTCATGAAACACATGATCTGACATTCATATCGTTGTTTTATTGTTCTCGTCTTTTTTTAAGAATTTTACCTGACTCTGTTTTTTGATTGACGTCTTTTATATTAACTATGGTTAAACATAGGAATTAATTAAGTTAAAATGTATTAATCCGTGAAGAAAAAGAACATTTTTCTAAATCTCCTTTCTGAGGTTTCATTTATCATCATAGTCAAGTGAGAAATGTACATATAAAAGCAATTTGATGTAATATTCAGGCAGAGTGAGATTCCCTAGAGGAGTAAAACACTATTTTTAACTATTCAGAAAGATATACCATATGGCTTTACCCTCTGGATTCTCTCTGCTGATGATTTTACATAACTGTTTGTGTCATAATGAGCTACACCTTAGCCAGGCACAGGGAGTTTTTTTATTATTATGTACAATATCTACTGAAGCAAATCATTGTGTTATGGCCCTTTAAATAAAATGTCCTCCTTGACAACTGACTCTTTTCATTCTCTCAATGTGTTTAAAATGAAAAACGGAGGAGCTACATTTTTTTTTCACATTTCCTGTAAGATTTCTATACAGATGTGTATCTCTATGGTAACAGACTACAAACAAGCTCTGTGTAGTCTGTTCCTGCAGACATACTCTTTTCTATCTACTTATATATATGTAGTGGGTTAGTTAGACCCTCAGACCCTGTATCAGGCATAAAAGATCAGTTTTCAGTATCAGCTTTCCTTTATTTATTATACCCACTACTATATTCACACACATTAGCATCAATCGCTGTCCCCAATGGGGCTCACAATATAAGCTTCCTATCGGTACGTATTTGGAGTGTGGGAGGAAACTGGAGAAACCCAGTGAGAACATACATACTCCATGCAGATGTTGTCCTTGATCGGATTTGAACCCAAGACCCAGCACTAGGTACCATATAAGCGGCCACATGATAAAAATTGATATGTACACCCCATTTCCCTAGTTCCTGTCCCACCAGTTTCTCTATTCATCTTGTGAGAATGAAGGGACATATCATACTTTATGACCCAGATTTACTTATGCCAGAGTGATTTGCATCAAATAAAGTAAAATGTGTATGACACATAATAAATTTGGTGCAGGGTCATCAGCTGATTCCGCTCCATATGCTGGCTGCATAATACAGCAAGCACTTGGCTGCAGTGACTGGAATGAGTGTTAACTCTGATCTGGGTCATGTAAACTATTTAATATCGTGGTCAATAACGACTGCTGCATTTGAGCAGTTAGGCAGAGGGAGCAGGCTTCCTCTGCACTCCAGTCAGAGTCCTGATGGCAAAATTGCTGGGCTATAATCAGCTGCGAAGGCAGTCTTGGCTCTCAAGCCTAACTTAGATAGTTGCCTGCAAAATGTACCCGAAGAATGGTCTGACAGGCAGCCTGTAAAAATCCCATAGATAACAATAGTATGTGTTGCAGCCTATGGTACCAGCAATCAGAAGATCACGCTTAAGTTCCCTAAGAGGACTAAAAATTACCATTAAAAATGTTAAAAACACAAAAATGTTAAATCATCCCCCTTTCCCAATTTTACATACAAAAATAAACAATAAAAAATAAACATAACAGGTATCTCCTTGTCCAAAAATGTTTCAAACATTAAAAAAAATAAAAAAACAAACAAAAGAAAAAACATTTTCCTGCACTGCAAAAGCTGTAATAGAAAAAAAAATGATTCACAATATTTGCCCCTCCCAAAAATAGATCAAATTGTTACCAATACACTAGAGCTCATGGTGTAAAAAACAAGCCCTCATACAGCTCTGTAGACTTTCAGTTCTGAATAAAACAATATAAAGAAATTTCTTATTTCGTCAAAAACATTTTATTAGTAGTCAAACATAATTTTCTATACATTTGGAATCATCACAATCATACTAAACAGCAGAATAAGCTTTTAGTCATTGTAGTATAATGAACGACATTAAAGAAAAACTCAAAAAACATGGCCAATTTTTTATTTTTTTTTACAAAGAATCTTTTTTTTCCCAATTTTCCCAAGTTTCCCAATGCAAAATACAGTGATTTAAATGGTGCCATTAAAAATACTATTTGTACCACAGAAGCTCTGTTAAGCTCTCCTAAAGCTGTGTTAATGGAAAAGTAAAAAAGTTATTGGTCTTGACAGGCAGGTAGGAAAAAACCTAAAGCACAAACAAAACTTGATCTTTAAGGGGTAAAAGAGGTATTCCGGTTGGGGCCCTTGCACGCGACCGTATGCCCTCTGAGACATACGGTCCGTGAGTGGGCCATATGTTCCAAGCGGCATTGATAGTGTGCGCGGAAGCGCACAGCATCATAGATTACCATAATGCTTTACATGCCGTGCCACCCGCGGGGCTATTGTCCCGCACTCATAAAATCATATGAGTGTGAGACAATAGTCCCGCGGGCGGCCCCACGTGCACAGTATCTTTGTAATCTATGATGCTGTGCGCTCCCATGTGCACAATCAATGCCGCATATGGCTCATGGACCATATGTCTCGGAGGGCATACGGTCGAGTGCAAGGGCCCTTATAATGGGGAAAGGCATGACTATCACGACTCGTTCGGCATGCGTTGGAGCTGTTTAGCACAAGATTTTTGCAAAACGGCTAGGTCAATTAAACAAAGTGACCCAGCATTTTGCTAAGGGGATCTGTCACTAGTTTATGCTGCCCTTTGATAGGACACCACAAATCTGGTGGCAGATTCCTTCTAAGGTTGGGGATCAGGGCTTGGTTTCTTTTTTAGGACTTATATAACCAGCTTTCTTGTGATTAATATAGACTATGATTTCCCACATAGATACGCCTTTGAATGGTGCCCAATAATCCAAAAACATTTGCCAGTTCTACGTGTCTTTCTGAACCCATAGAGCACGTATTATTGGAAACGTCCTCTGATATGGTTTTGTATTTTAATGTAACCATGCAGACTAATATAACTATAAAAGCAGAACATCTGCTCTGGTGTTTTCCCTGATATATCTGCTCGTTTCACGCATGACAGCAATAAAAACTTATTCTAACATTCTGTTAATTTGACAGCCTCCAGCTGCGTGTAACCTCTGGCTCTTTAACTCTCATCGCGGCCATGAAGAAATATGTGGAAAAAAATTTAAATGATGAGAATTTCGTCACGTATCGGGATCAGTAAAGGACAGCACCGATGTATAAGGTGAAAGAGGGAAGAACCTATATAACATTTGTTCTTTTCTTTCTTGAGACATTCAGAGAAAGGCTTTACACACAGCCATATTCACTTGCACCATTTCAGATGGACAGGCAGGTGCACGCTTAAAGGAAGTCTGCCACCAGGAAATTAACTGTAGACTGGCCACAGTGTCTTGTAGGGCTAGCTTAGCTGAGTGTAATGATACCTTTCACTTAGTGATCCATTCCGTAATTCTGGAGAAACAGTACTTTTAATTGATATGCAAATGAGATGTTAAGTGCACCAAGGGTGGGCCTAAGCCACTCTGTGCACCCTGGTTCCTCAGCCTTCCTCTCCCAGCCTCTCCTTCTCCTTCTTGATTGACAGGGCCAGATTCCTGCATATTCATCTCACCTAGCGCTGTCTATCAAGAAGGAGAGGGAGGGGCTGGCAGAGGAAGGCTGAGGAACCATAGTGCACAGAGTGGCTTGGGCCCACCCTTGGTGCACTTAACTTCTCATTTGCATATGAATTAAAATAACTCTTTCTCCAGAATTAAGCAACGGATCACTAAGTGAAAGGTCTCAGTACACTCAGTTGAGCTAGCCCCGCAGTACAGTGTGCCTGGTTTATAGTGAATTTAAGAATTTTTTTTTTCTCTTAAGGACAGCACAACATCTTCCCTAATGGCAGTATTTTCATGCCAGAAAATAGGAAAGAACATTTGTTCTATCAGATGGCAATAATCTCCATGTTTCCTAGTTTTACTGTGATGCACTCCCTGACGGGTAACACATTATCAGCCCACTTATTTATCTATATTTGAGCATAGACCAACTACTGTATTTTTAGCAACCTTATGGTTTTCCATGAAGAACTGTATTTCCACTTGCAACAAATGCCATATAAGCAGTATAAAATGTGATTATTCCACTTTGTATGCCATTTTTATGTCAATTTAGAAAACACATACATTTGTATTTTTTATTGTGCAAAATTCATACCCAAACAAAAAAAATGAATGCATAGAGGAGCAGACCCAGGTAAAGTAGAGATGTGTCCATCCTTATCTTACCTTCAATTTCCCATTAAACAATATCTCAACATGCTAGCAAAACTATTAACAGGCTGCAACTCACAGCACAGCCACTGGGGTGGCCACACATATAGGATAGACATCTTGTGACAGAGTATCACAAAATCACTTTTTTTTTTGTTTTGAAGCTGATCATCTCACACCACACATTTTGGTATATGTTGTGCCACAAGGAAAGGCAAGGAATGACACATCAATATATGCAGCAACAATTATGCAATAGCTTTATAGGAACACCAAGGGGCACTGAACCAATACTAAACAGCCCCAGTTGTGTCCTAGCCACATTGCATGTGACTTGATTGGAAACTGATGGGTGAAATTTTTACTGGTTCTGCACTAAGCATTTGAAGTTTCATATGGACCCCTTTCATTTTTACTAACTCACCAAATAAGTAAATTCATTTTACTGTAGGTTGTCACTTCTGAATTATTGTCTCTTTTTTATATAATGAATATAAGTGTGAGCTCCAAAATCAACATAACAGAAATGTGCAAAACTAAATGTTACATTCTCTGTAGGTTAATTAGGTGAAGTTGGGGTTGTATGGAAGATGGAAAAAAAATGGGACTATTCTGACACCCAAGCTCCATCAGTCCCAGATCATTCCCCACAACCTCCAAACTTCCACCAGCCTCCAATCAGACCACACTCAGAACCCCCCCCCAGCCTCCATAAGTCTCAGATCAGGCCCCCATCATCCTCAGATCAGAGCCCCATCACCCTCAGATACCTCCATCAGCCTCAGATTAGATCCCCATCAACTTCTGATCAGACCCCATTAAGCCTGAGATCGGACCCCCATTAGCTTCAGATCAGACTCCCATGAGCGTCAGATAAGACCCCCAACAGCCTCTGATTAGACCCCCCATAAGCATAAGATCAAACATAAAAAAACAAAACTCCCTCTCCCTGGTCTTTTTCCAGCCCGCGATGCACTGTGACCTGATGTCGCACAAGGTCATAATGCGTATCTATGTGTTCTACAACCTGATGCTGTACACAATCAGGACACAGTGCAGAATAGGGCTTGGAAGATGACCAGGGAGGGTGAATACAGCCAGCAAAGCCCTTCTCTCACCGCTCCCTGCCTCCTGTATACTAATGACTGCTTCAATAATGGAAGCGGTCATTAGTATACAAACTATAAGACGCACTGCCTTTTTTAACCTCACTTTTCTTATAGTCCAAAAAATACAGTAGATATTAACTTCTATCTAAGAACAATTATACGTATGTATGTCCTCGCGTATATGGGTGGTTGGATTTCAGGGACCTTTTTTTTACAGTTTATCTTGCAGTACTTCTAGTTGGGTATCTTGACTTTTTTTCTCCATTCATGGTTAGTATGACCGAACGGGAGCAGCATTGGATGTTGGTTGCTCAATATACAGCAGAAAGTTTAAAGCCTTTGCTATTCTTGCGTTTGCTATTACTACTATCTGTGCAACGATGTAACTGGAATCTCATGATCCAGCAGAGCATTCTACCCGAATACATTATGATCCTCTAGGTCTTAGCTGTTTTCATTCAATCAAATCAATTACAACCCCAGACTTAACCCCTCCAAATGAATTAAGATTCCAAATGAATGTAACGCTTACATTTATTCACCCTTAGATTCACAAATTCTTGCATCTCAAATTTCATATCATTATATCTCTATCAAAGTATAAGTAACCCCAGGCTGATATGTTGTGACTATTCTTTATATTAAAGGGGTTTTCCAGGATTTTACTACTGATGACCTGTGACTCCTGTGAGCGCCACTACCTTCTTACAGCTTACAAAGCACAGCGCTGTGCTTGGTATCGTGCTCAGCCCCATTCACTTGATTAGAGCTGAGCCACTCCTAGGCCACGTGACCAATGAACGTGACGTCACTGGCCTAGGAAAAGCTCAGAGAAGGCCTCGGCGTTCACGGGAGCGACGATGCCTTCTCAAACAGCTGATCGGCGGGAGTCCCGTGTGTTGGACTCCCACAAATCAGATATTGATGACCTATCCTGAGGATAGGTCATCAGTAGTAAAATCCCAGAAAACCCCTTTAATGCTTCTGTCTCTTAATATTTGAAGTCTAAATTAAGTAAGTATCTTACAAAATGTAGACTATGGGAGAAATGCTTGGAATGGTTAGTCATGTTTTATGTAGTATAATTAATAAAAATAGATCACCAAACAATATTCCCATGACTATTTAACTTAGGACCAAAAGGAGCATTATCACCGAACTCCCATGTTTCCTATTGTCTATATGTCAACAAGCAAAGCTGTTTTCAGCTGTTTCCAAGGCTCTAATATAGGTGAATAAACAGAGCCACACACATGTTCAGCCAAATATCCATTCACTGTCCATCTGGATGTGGTGGCCAATGGCTGCCTCATCAGGGGATACTAGAGTCTCCTAATCTGAAGATGGGTGTGGGACCCATAGGGGGTGGCTAGTAAACAGTTAGGATGGAAATACCTTAAAGAAAATTAACTGAAGGGTAAAATATTTCTATGACATATTTTACCATAAAGATGTTATTTTTTTCTCTTTTCTTCTTGGTGTGATGGGTATGAAGATAAAAAGAGGGTACCACACGGACCTTCTTTGACCATAATTTTTAATAAACATAAATTAAAAGACACTTTCTTACAAATTGTTTGTAAAATGTGGTCAAATTTGGTTAAATGTCTAATATACTGTATGTTGATCAACAGAAGATTGAACACCCAGCCTTCAAAACAAGTATGACAATGCCACAGTGTGTGTGTGGGGGGAGGTGTCTCATAAATATGGAGATTCCCTCTTTTCCAGGAAATGACTCCAGAAAACTGTAAGAGCTATACGAGCATATATGGAGAGAATGTATACAGTGTCGGACTGGGGTGCTTAGGGCCCACCAGTAAAATTAATTTTGGGGTCCCAATGTAAACCAACATGCACATACATCTTGCTCACACAGTGGAAGAAAGCAGCAAGATGCTCAAAACTGTTGACTATGGGGGTCCCTGCAGTGACTTCAAGAAGACAGGTCACTGGGCAAAGAGGACTTTAGCTGGTCTGCCTCTGTGCCTAAAAGTCTTCTCCACCACCCGATGCATTTATAATAATAAACTGGGTAGTCTCTTAAATGATCTATCCAATCAATCAATTGTGCCATGTGCAAGGTGTGGTGACTAGGAACCCACCGTTGCTCCGGGGCCCACTGAGGGATTCACCTGTTCCCCTGTGGGCCGGTCCAAGCCTGGATGTATATCATACATTTCAACCATGTTTTGTGTGAAATATGACCCAAAGGACCTAGAAGGTAAACAGGTCCAAGAATATCTTTGTAAAGAGCATCTTCCAGTCTACCACAAAAGTAACCTTCAGACACATCTAAACCGCCTTATAAACCATTAAAATTAGATAATATGATATTGTAAATTCTTCACTTGACCTTACAGAGCGAAAACCTGGCTTTGGTATGGAATTAATATTTGCTGACATAAAAGCTGGCATGAAAGCTATGCAATTTGATTTTGCTGAATCGAATGTGTACTCATAGATCACTGACTCGACAGCTCACTCCTTTGTGTATTTCATTTATGGCATTTGAAATTATGTAGACAGCATCTGCTTTATATGACTTAAAGCGGGCTCTGTATATTGAATATCAGTTATGATAAATGGGTTTCTGAACCATTTTTTAGAATAATGGCTTCAAAAATCTTGTGTATAATGTATAATACGGGACTCCTATAGCAGAGATGGATCAATTCACTGGCAAAAAATGCACCAGACATGTCTGATAGTTTCCAAACCTGCCAACCAAACTCCAGTGGTGCCATTCACTCTAAAGTCACTAAGTAGATCTACAAAAGTCTGACTGGCAAACATGCTACCAAGACGTGTTTTTATGGCTCAGGAAACTCATATTTTCTGTATATCGAGCACTGGTATGTACGCCACTGAACGGCCAAGGACGTTTATGACACTTGCTCAACAGGGAAAACAACTTCTAATATTAATACTTGACCTAAAATATTATTTTAATATTAAATATACAGTAACATTAGGGATTGACACTGTTAACTACAAGGTATTTGATACTCTGAATTCCCCTGCCATAATGACACATCCATAGCATGAAAGCCTAACATTGTGTAGATCCACCAAGTCAGCTCTGACCCATTGAGGCCTAGACTGCACAAAATCTGTGATGGTGTCATATGGTGTCCGGCCGCAGGTTGTTACAAGCAGATCCTTCAAGTCCTGTAAGTTGCATGGTGAGACCTTCATGGATTGTGTGGTGAGCCCTGTTACCAGTTCACTGTTTTTTCTTTTTTAGTCCATTTTTGGACCATTGCATGCTATCACTAACTCTCAAGACCCTCAAGACCCAGTCATCTAGCTATCACAATTTGGTCCTCGTCAAAGTCGTTCAGATCCTTACACTTGTACAGTTTTCCTGCTTCCAAAATCAACTTCAAGAACTGACTGTTCATTGGCTGCCTAATATATCCCATCCCTTGACTGGTGTTATTTTCACAAGATATTCAATGCCATTCACATCATTGGTTTTAATTGGATGGCTGGTCAGTTAAAGGGGTTGTCTAGCCATTAATATTGATGGCCTCAGGATAGGTCATCAATATCTGATTGTTGGGTGTCTGACACCCAACACACCTGTAGATCAGCTATGAGATGAGGAGGCGGTGCTCTAGGAGAATGCTTGTTCCTGGTCTTTACACTATACCTCGTTTCCTGTGGATCGGTGGCATAGTGTAATTACAAGCACTCGCTCCATGGAGCAAGTACTTGCATTGCACTACACTTTCGAGACAACTTGCAGTGTAATGAAGAGGAAGAGGCACTCGCATGGAGAGCTGCCTCCTCTTAAAATGGCTGATCAATGGGGGTGCCGGACCCTGCCGATCAGATATCGATGACCTATCCTGATGATAGGTCATCAATATTAATGGCTGGACAATCCCTTTAACATTGCGCAGATTCATATTCCTAAGCTTCTTCAGTAGTACTCTAAGGGTACTAATAAAATACTTCCATATCAGCATTGTATGGGCCCTATAGACCTCTTTCATTCAGGTACTGTGACATAGACATGATTTTACCATTGATACACAAGAGGCTTTCTATTCTTTTTTTTTTTAAGCTTTTTTTTTTTTTTTGGGTTAGTTATTTTTGGCCTGATAGAAATTACGGTTCAACAACAAATTGGTCTCTAAAGTTATGTAGACGGATGTTAATTTATCTTGTCTTTTAGTTTTAAATTAACCTTTAAACAGTATTAAACGTTAATCAACCATATTATTTTCTAATAAGAGATGGCAAGAGAGTGAACCTTGTCAAATTTTGCTGCCGTGCAATTCTCTTCCTGGGAATCAATTATCTACACTATCAGCTCTAAAGTGATACCATCATACTATAGCCAACTAATGAGCTCCGCACCACACATCTTAGCTAGAAGCAAAAAGTTGGATAAATGTACTTAAAACAGGTACTGATATTTGACACTAGAACATTGGACATGAAATAAAAACTGTATTTCTGACATTGGTCTTGTATGGTCATTTAGATGACTTAAATGACAAAGAAATAAAAAAAAAGTCAAGAAAACAATGACAAAAAATAATATAAAATGGAGAAAATTATATTATAATCTAAATCTGAAATAAAATCAGAAGGGTTTTCTGGGTTGATCCCTCTAATAAGCTATTAGTGATTAGTGATCATTTGTGATTGGTTTAAGTCTGACCCCTAAGATTACAGCAGAATGAAGGTGCATGGTGCTTTATGAATTGACCACATGGACCCCAACAGGTTACATATTAATAGACTATAGTGAAGCTTCCCAATACATTTTAGGCTAGGTTCATATCTGTGTTCTGGTATTCCAGTAGTCTGTTCCAGCAGAAGAGAAGACTTCTGGAATTACAATATCCAGCATAGTCAGACACTGCTCGCCAGATCTTCATTTACAATAATAGTATCCATCAGGTGTCTAGCATTAATGAATATGCTGCTAAAAAGCTTCTTATTGGAGGTGCTATATGCAAATGAGCTTATGGCAAGCACAAGCATTAAAGTGGTTTTCCTGGATTTTTATATTGATGGTCTATCCTCAGAAAAGGTCATCAATATGAAAATGTAAGGAGTCTGATTCCCAGAAGATCAGCTTTATGAAGAGGCCACGGTGCTCTGTGTATGCTTAGGCCTCTTCCTAGGCTATGTGACATCATTTTCAGTTGATTGTTTACTGAGGGAGAAAGACATATTAAGGCCCCATTCACCTCTGCAGAATATCTATATTGCAGAATAGATGCAGCCCTAGTCACCTCTATGGGAGTGCACAGCCGCGGCACGGAGCCAGCTCCGTGCTGCGGCTCAGCATAAAAAGATAAAACATGTCCTATACTTGTCCGCATGAGCGGACAAGTATAGGCATTTTCAATGGGGCAATAATACGGCCGTCTGAATGGGGCCTAAGACCAACTGCAGGTATGCCTCAACATGAAGAAAAGAGTGATGGATGAAAAATCATCATGGTGGTCTGGTCTGAAAGGAGAAGATGAGGAAAGAGAAGGTCAGCATCGGAGGAGAAGTCATTGGATGTAAGAGATCCAGGTCGTAAATAGACCAAAACGTTGGGACTTATTTTCTTTGGCCTTATAGAATACTTATGATTTCTAGATGGACGGAATGTAACAAAATGATCTAATAACCATACACTGTGCATTAAAAGCATCACTTTCAAAATACATTGGTGTGCCATAGATTTCCTTCCTACTGAGACTGATTGATGTTCTCTATGAGCACCCAAAGATAAAGAGGTATGCAGATCTCATTCCTTTAACTAATATCCTGAGGATAGGCCATTAATATAAAAATCCTGGAAAACCAAATTCTACTAAACATTGGTCTTAGTGTGGGCTTTTTGTAATAGTAGAGTTCTCAAAGTGGCAGGTCAGTTTGTTGGTGCTTTCTCTTGTGATAAGCTATTCCAACCTCTACCTGTGGTCAAATTCTCTGCCAAAATTGGTATATAAATAACAGTATAAGTGGGAGGAGGATGTACTGTTGTTAAGCCCTACTGTAAGTCAGGGTTCACAAGATCAGTCTCTTTCCCCACCTTTTTTTCTTAATTACCTAGAGGTATAGTTGTGACACTGAGGTCATGGGTTCAAATCCCACCTTACATCATCTGAACAATGTTTGAACCTAGTCATACCCATTTGTGCCACCTTTCTGCCATCTAAGCATAATTTTATAGGTTGAAAGGATGTTTATGGAACTAACCATAGAACATATGATTGAGATAGGAAAACAACATAGAGAGACCAGCATGGACAGAAACTGCTCATCTTAAAAGCATCAACTCATATTTTCAATTTGGGTTTTGGGATTTGATAGAGATCTTTATCTTCCAGGCCAAGTAAGCTTAGGAAACCCCAACCATAGCTCAGCACACACTATGAATGATGAAAAGTCTGACCTCACATGGCTGAAATATAAAACACTGTACTAGCAGGCTCGCCCACAGAGGAACAGGTGAATCCCTCGGTGGGCCCCTGAGCAAGGTGGACCCCTAGTCCCTCACCCCTTTTACAAGTAGCACATGGCACAGTAGACTGAGAACACTAAATATAGATATACCGTAGGCAGCATAGAGCATCTCAACCAGCCAATCATGTTGATATGAAAACCTGGCCACTTTATTTACCAAAGCACCCATTTTATTATTATAGGCACATTGGATGACTGAGATGACTTTTAGATATAGAGTCAAGCTAGCCATGTCCTCTTTTCCCAGGGACCTGCTCTAAGTAACTGCATGGGCTCCAATAATCATAATGTAGTGTCTTGCTGCTGCTGCTGCCACTGTATGGGTGGTTAGTATTTGCATGTAGCTTTATACTGGGCCTCTAAAATAAATGTTACTGGTGGGCCCTAGGCACCCCAATCCGACACTGTTCACTGGTATGGTGTTTTTCTGGTGCTCTAGGTTTTCAGTCATTTTTTGTCCCAACCTGAGCAACTGGAACGTTACTCATTCTTCAAAATGGTATATAAGGTATATAGAAAGGCTAAATTTACCAAAACATTGTTTACCAAATGCTAATTAGAAACCTAATACGAAATGTCAGAAATATCTACTTTTATGTGGGAGCTTTAATTATCAGTTTCTATGTATGTGAAATTTTGGATGACTTTCATTAATTTATTTAGTTTTTATTATGTTCTGTTTTACTCATTATTTTTCTGAGATGAATGCTACGGACAGAAATTTGCAACAGAACATTCAATGGTTCCATTAAACAGCATTAGGGGGCAGCCTTCATATGTATTTTCTAGATATTCAGCATAAGGAAGCATTTCCATAACATTCAAGTGGATTTTTCCCATTTACTTCCATTTTTTTTACTCCCTTTGGAGATATGTAATTGCTTCCATACAATGCTTCCAATGTCCAAACGATGGTATTTACAATGGGACAATATGTAACCATGGGAATGTATGCATTAACGGTATGGTGATTCCAGGATGATAAGAGTGGATATTTGAAGGTGTATTGTGAAGAGTCTACGAGAAACCACTAGGCGCTTTTTATAGACAAGTTGGCTATGTCAAACTTTCTGAGACTTATTGAGTGCTTTGAATCTTCTCAGACTGATGAGTGGCAGTATGCAGCAACCACTGAATAGCTCTTCAGAATTTCATTGTGCAAATGGAAACAATGGAGTACTGCATGGGAGAGATCAAGTATTAAAACTGGTTAAATAGTTTCAAATGCATGAAGAAACTTGATAGAAAAGGGCCTTAGATCTGCAGCCTATACACATGGGTCCTTCTGCTATTACTGTTCTCATGACTACTCCTCCTCTCACCTTAGCCTTACCTTAAACTATTCTTCTGTAGCTAAATTGTGATCCACACTCTTAATAAATTTGGTGCATTTTAGAATTCTGGTGCATTTGACTTATCTGCCCCTGTCACATTAAACATACAGTCTGATCTGCCAAGAAGCAATGTCATAGAGCAGGAGCACATTGATATATAGTTTTTTGGAAGAGATTCATTAAAACTTGTATTTAATTTAAACATTTAAACTTTTTATGCTTTGGAGCCTCTGCATTCACAAAGACTCTCAATCACTGATAGGACTGCACACTGGACTCCTAAGCCCAGAACGAGCAGGAATTTGAATAAACAAATGGTAATTTATTTTCGACTAAAACTATATATCAATCTGCTCAGCTCCTCCTGCTCTATAACACACTGCCAGTCAATAGGACTGCATGTCCAATGTGACAAGATCCCTTTAAAGGGCTTGGCTCACCTGGGATATTGATGGACTATTGCTAGGATATGCTATCAACTTCAGATAGGTGTGGGTCCCAATTCTTGGACCTGCTCCTATCTTCCAAATGGGACCCCTGAAGTGAACATAGAGTAGCGACTCATGTGCAGCCACCCTCCAATCACCGCTATGGGAGTTCTGAAAATAGCCAAGCAAGATCACTCGGCTATTTCGGAAGTCCTATAGCAGTGAATGAAGAGCACATTACACAAGCAAGACCACCTCTGCTTTCACTGCTATGGGCCTCACATGTCTGTTAACTTCTTATACCATCAAAGTCCAAAATGGGAATACCCCTTTAGCTCAGGAAAGAGCTAAATGACTAATTCTACACAGTATGGAGCTATCAACCACACAGCTATCACTCCATTTTTTAAAACCTCTTGTCAGAAATTACTCAAAATATGGATATTGTTCACTTTAGGCAAGGGGGATATAGACTGCAATTATGAGCTTGTGAGCCAATACTCACTGTATGATAAGACGTTAAAGTGGATAATCGAGGTTCAAAGGGTTGACTTTGATTTATGGCAAGAACTAGTAGTGTAACATAACTGCTACTGGGTCTATGGGGTAAGGGGAATGGCCCTGTGTTTCTTCCACTGCTTGCTATGAAACTGTAACAGAGCTACCTGCAGCTGCCACTAGGAGGAGCTCCCTGTATTAATTTCAATAGTGGCTATATGAAGTTAGCTCCCCCAAGTGGTGGCTTCATGCATTCAGATTTACATAATTTGTCAGAAATTCAGTATAACAGAGAATCCCATTCAGATTAATTGGGAAATGAATAAGCAATAATTTTAATAAGGATATTACATTTTAGGTTTTTCTACGGGGCCCCAGAATATCTTTGCATATGTCTATAGAGAAGCACAAACTGGTTATGCTTCACTTAGATTAGCTTTCCACTATAGACTTTGTACGGCGATGGTTAATAATAGAAATGAGTCATTGTTTCCACACTCGCATGAGTTTGATTTTCAACATATTTGAATTTTCATAAACCTTTTAAAATAACTTATGAGCCATTGGGGTCAGGGACAAAGGAGTCCATAAACGAGACTTCATGGGTGACCTTTCCCAAGTTTGTTATAATTATTCGAAATTTAGACTTCCATTTCCATGTTTTCTTGGCAGAGCTGACCTTTTATGTCTTAATTAGGCTCAACGATTTCTTATGTGAAAATGCAACAATTGCCTTGTGAACCTCACAGACTGCATTATGTATCAGAAACTAGATCCTTATGTAACATAAGAATAATTATCTTCTCTATAATCTATCTATCTATCTATCTATCTATCTATCTATCTATCTATCTATCTATCTTTCTAGTAACATTAGAATGATAATAATAATCTCCACAATGTGCATTTATACTATCTATCTGTCTGTCTATCTGTTTATCTTTTAATCTATAATCTATCTATCTAGATGCCAGTTGTTGGCAAGACTGCACGTACAGGAATTGTCTTTCTTGAGTAATAAAGATACTTGGTACTCAGATAATCCCAAGACTTATAATAGAGACAAAATGTATAACAACTTTACATTCATAAGAATAACATTAAAGATGACTTAATCAATTCTAACAATTAGTCCCAACTTTTTACCAAAAATTCATATTCGAACTTCAGTAGCTGGATTTTCGGGTGGCCCCGATGCTACACTGAGTCTCCCACACACTGTTGAGGTGTCACCATATGTTACCACTGTCTGGAAGGGATGGCAAGGCTTGGTGCACCCCAATGGGAAATCAAGGTCTGCAGTAAACCAGTATAGTTCTTTACTGGAAAAGTTCAAGTACTAAACAATACAAGCAAGGCACTGATCTGGCTTCTCCTATCTCCTTACAGAAAAGGGTTCTCTGCTAAGAAAAGCCTTTAGCTAAATTTCTCTCTTTGTCTCAGAAGGCTAGTGTTTGGGTCTCTGGCTCAGTCATCCAGCTGACTCCTTGGTCAAAGGATGGAAGACCCAGGGTCTATGGCTTAGCATCCCCATTTCAGTGTCTTCTTCTGGTCACTCATGCAGTCTGGCAGAGTCTCTTCTACTAAACACTGGTCCCTATCTCTCTCTCCTTATATACAGTTTCTAACTGATCTAGGACCTTCTAGTGGACAGTGTGGAGTGGAGAAACACAACTGAAACAGAAAAACTATTGCAATTTCAGTCCGTTGTATACTTGTATAGAGTTTCAATACAAGTCTATGGGAATGACTAAGCAGTTTTTTACCCTTTCCACAGTTCAGTGCAGATATAGTATAATAACAGTTCAAATTAACAGGATACAATAAATATATAAAATGCAACTCAACAATATAAAACAGTATGTGTAAACAATGGCAGAAATCTCAGTGCAAGATAACTCTTCCAAGCGCAATGAAGTAGTTGACTGCTTTGCATAGTAGCAATAAGAGCAAATATCCACAAACGTCTATAGTCCAACGTACCCCTTCTTCAGGGCACTGTATCACGAATAATTCACGTATATCCTTATATCAAAGACATACCGGAGCCCGAGCACCGCGTCAAGGTATCTCAGTTGGCATCGGGAGGCGTGGCAACTCCAGGTTGAATGTGCCTTGATTATACTAATGGGTAACATTCAGGTGCACCTGTGCAGCCTGGGTCACATGACGTCAGGGCAATGTGGGAAATACAGCCTCCGCCCCCCCTCCCACCGTATGTGTGATTTCACGCTGGAGGTAACTGGGAGCTGGTCGCTGTGTCTCGGACCTCATGCACCTATCTGTCATTACCTATACCATAGTAGGGATAGTGTTAGGTCCCGATGCCAACTGAGATACCTTGACGCGGTGCTCGGGCTCCGGTATGTCTTTGATATAAGGATATACTGGCGAAAGTCTCATTTTAACATCAGAGTGAGGGTTTAGCCATATATTGTCAACTGCATTTTCCGCTGTAGTGCACCATTTTCCGTGAATTGTTTTTCTATGTAGATTGTCACATCCGCACATTTGTCTACCCTGTGTAGGATGTTTTTGTGGTACATGTGGTCCGCTGCAGGCATCCTCCATTGTATGCATTTTTTTGCTGGGGATTACGTTTGGCAGCGGGCCACATGTGCGGGATTTGCTCCCCCAGTTATATATGCGCTACAGCATTGGGGTTTTGAGCATGTTCTGCCATTTGAGACCATTTTTTTCCCGTGGGCACTGTATCACAAACCCAAATTTCTTGTTATTTGTTTCAAGAGAATCAAAGAAAGATGTAATATTCCACTATCTATCTTCATAATTTCAATATTGTAGCACTTTTTCTTTTTTTCTATTTGGGTCTTTAGGTAAGCCTTTAATAGACAGAAAGCTTAGCTGAATGTCCTCCAGAATCGGAGCAATTGGGTTGAAAACAAAGGATTTGGCCGGATTGTTCTGTACAGAAATTAATGTAATATGAACAGATTTATCAAGTTCTTCTCATTATCCATAAAAAGAACGTTGTGCTTTTCTGTCTTTTTTCACTTCTTCTTTGCTTTCTTTACCTACTGTATTTTTAAGAAATGATGGGAGCAGATGAGGGAAGAAGAAGAATGACCTTGCAGACTCGCAGAGATGTTATTCTATAAAATTACGGACAAAATAGCTGGAGGGTCACATGTTCTTTTCTATAGACACCATCATTTCATGTCGTAGAAGTCTACTGCATGCATTTATGTTTCCCTGTATATCTATTACTGTTATTATGAACATTTCTCTAGAACTAGTGAAATTCTGCTATTGCACTTGACCCTATGAGGAAACCAGGCTGTTAAGAATGAGACCCTGGAGGACTCAGCAGAGCCACGTACTACATGGTCTTCCATTAATTTGTAGGAGCCTTGTGTAATAATATAATTCTTTTCTTTCAGCTGCTGCAGGGGAAACATGTGGCTGCGCAGAGATCCCCCAGTGATAACTGCTAATCGCTGGAGACCAGAGAAACTAGATCCATGATGTTCAGCTTTACTTCTACTTCATTAAAAAATAACATTTACCAACCCTCTTGGAATGTTGTGCAGTCTACATATATTTTATGTGTCTGGTCAGGGGCCTGTATTTATTTTGGTGTTTCAGAAAGGAAGGTTCAGAAAGGTTCCTGGATTTATTTAGGAGGTTTGTATTTCTTTATGGGATATCATCTGGGATCTGAAGTTTTGAAAGAGTCTGATGTATTGTTGGTATTAGTTATGGAGAGGTGATCGGGGTCTGAATGCATTTTGGAGTGCGATGAAGGGGGTTAAATGCGGTAGTTGTCGGGTGTGGCATTAAAGTGGAAGAGTGTGATTATGAGGTTCTACAAAGAGACTGATGTGGAGGATAAATTATTTGCTTCAGTATATTTGTGGTATTATGGGGTTCAACCTAATTTAAAAAAAAAAAGTTGATAGCTGGCGGGACTGTGTTAACATTTAAAAAAAAAAAAAAATTTTTTTCCGCTTTTTCATTTTTTATTAAAGTGCTGTCCGTGGTGATTCCCAGTGGTTCCTGTTGGACCAGAAATGACTGTGACCCTTCTTGGTTACGAGACCACTGCATCAAATAAGAATATGGTGACACAAGACCATGCATTTAAAAAAATAAAACCAAGTTTTCTTTTTTCAAGGAGTAAAACACAACAAAAACTATACAAATCTTGACTGCACAAAAACAAGTTATCATTAGTGATGATCGAGCACCCCAATGCCCGGGTGGTCTGGCCGAAGACTAGGTGGTGCTCGAGTGCTCGGCCGAGCACCCGAGTATAATGGAAGTCAATGGGAGAACACCAGGCACCCCCTGCTCTACAGAGGGGAGGGTGTCTGGTTCATAGGGAAACTTGAGTAAATGGTGGAAACACCACTGAAATAGTTAGGGAACAGCATGGGGAGGATGTCTGGATGCATCTTGGACACCGAAGTCCCTGCTATTAACGATGATGTCCGACTATTACGCCACTTTTACGGAATGACAAAAATACCCCCCAAAACCCAAGACAACATCGATTTTAGAGGAAATATTGTTAGGAAACATATATTTACTTGTATGTTAAGCGCAAGTGCTACCAAAAATTACACGTATGAGGCACTCCGATACAACCGGTATATCACATAAAGGAGGGCCTCATTCACATTGTGGTACAATTGTTCATGTCGAGGGACTCCTACACTCATAAAGCCTATTCACAAAGGCGCAGTGCCTGGACGGACGCAGGGATGTCCACCCTTTCAGTAGCTCACGCTCAGACAGCTTCTCCTCTGTGTCTTCACTGAGCCAGGAGGTGTGGCTTCATGTTTAGCGGTGTGGCTTCATGGGGACCAGGGGCGTGGCTTTACATTTGGGGGCATGGCCGGTGAGATCCGGCTTTCTGGGGTGAAGACAGTGACCATCCTAGCTGCTGTGGAGGTCACAGTTAAAAGGGAGGGCGCTGTGGATTTTACTGTTAAGGGGCCGGCTGCTGTGGAGGTCACTGTTAAAGGGGTGGGCACTGTAGAGGTCACTCTCGATATCTTTTAATGACACACACAAACATTAAATGAAATTGATGAAATATACCCGGTCGAAGCCGTCTCCTTCTGCTAGTAGTTTATAAAAATGATACACTGCAGATGGTTCATTTTCTATAACTATGGGTAAGTAGTATATAATGTGCATGAGAGATCCCTCATGGTTGGGTATACAATTCATGTAGATGATAGCATTAAGTATGACTGATTCTGGAGCAGCTCGGATTATTTGTAGAGTGTAATAAGTAGTTCATCACAACTCAGCAAATCTCAGGTTCAGACCGAGGGAAACAGTGTATATGATAGCATATAGGGAGGGTGAGATGGACAAAGAATAATGTACTGGAAAATAATGATTAACTGGACTTTCTGTGCCACCTGCTGGTCACAGCACAAGTGTTACTTAAAGCCCAGTTTGTCTATGCTGTTTGGGAAAACATAGAAGCTACACATGAAATATACTGTATTTATGGTATTTTACATATTTATTAGTTATTTGATCTAAATTAAATTAGAAACAATGTATTGTAGCAATGTCATCTTATTCCAGACATCGGTACATGGCATGGTATGGACTCTTGGCATTTATTTGTAATAGGCAAGTAATGGCACTGCCTGTCTCTCCTCAGATCTATTCTTATGGTTCTGAAGAAATAAATTATAGCTTAAATAGACACTGACTTGTGTTGCTGGAGATCCTCCAGAATAGCTGGGGGTGCTGGGAGATGAACCCTCACTGATCAGATATTGATAGCCTATCCTCAGGATAGGCCCACAATATGAAAGAAGCGGACAAGTCCTTTAAGAAACCGACATGCAGAGAAGCTTTGTGGCTGGTGTGCTTGCCCTAAAAATATGAAATAAAACCTCCACACAGTGTTTAAATCATGCTGCAATACAATCACCAAATAATACCACTGTAGAAGGATTAAATATTACAGTTCTCATCTAGACAAAAAATAAATAAGTAACTGCATACAGTGTCCAGATACTGAATACAGGTTCCAGGTTGAAACGTTCAGGAATAAAGATTCACCACCTTTAGTCAAGTCTGGAGTGCTGCCTCATCTTTTGCTATTCTACTAAGGAAAAGGCTCCTGGCCTAGAGCCTTGGAGGGATTGCACCCACCGCTACATAAGGACTGCCCTGCTGCTTCATGTTTTGCATTTGGATATCTTTTTTTCATATCTATCTTTTTCCTATCTATCTATCTATCTATCTATCTATCTGTCTGTCTGTCTGTCTGTCTGTCTGTCTATCTATCTATCTATCTATCTATCTATCTATCTATCTATCTACCTATCTATCTATCTCATTATCTATCTATCTCATTATCTATATCTATCTATCTATCTATCTCATTATCTATCTATCTATCTATCTATCTATCTATCTATCTATCTATCTTGAGCTTGACAAAGGCCTAATTGAGTTTGGGCTGAAACGTTGCCGAGGGTAATAAAAGGGTCTTCACCCATTCACCTCACATTGGTTTGCTGCCTTACCTTCTGTGGATTTATCTAAAAGTGGATTCATGCACCAAGTTTCCTGAGGATCTGCACCCATTTCTCCTTTTTTCTAACTGTGCTGCTGGATCTTCTGTTTTTGTATCTATCTATCTATCTATCTATCTATCTATCTATCTATCTATCTACCTACCTATCTAGTGATCATTTTTAGTAATTATTTTTAGTAATGATGACAGCTGTCGGTCTCTTCTGCACTGCTATATATGGAAGGCGTTATACTTTCCAAAACATTACACATTGATTACTTTATTTTACTCATATAATGGAACCTGCATCAAATATAGAATAATAAATGAGAATGTCAGTCAAGCGAATGGTTTCCATGGAGAAAAAATAGGTTGTTTGACAGTGTGACTAATAAAGCTCATCAATAGTTTATCGCTTTACTTATGTTTTACAGTTTTAATAATTTAAATTTTCTATGAAAAAAAACATTACCATGTTATATGTTTTTGAAACGCATTATCATTTTCTTTAATGGGCACTGACATAAAGACGTGTGAGTACCATAACTGGCTGCTTTTCAACCTTTTGTATGACTTGTCTCTTGTGGAATTGCTATTTTCTTTATGCTGTATAAATATTGAAAATGGTGGTAGCTGGAAGCTGAAAACTCATTCCCAGACACTCTCTTGAGTTCAATAGCCACCATGCAACACATTGCTGGAGATGGTGCTGGAGGTGGGAGGAAATGTTTATTCTATTGCTATTCAACTAATGAACAGGATACTATATATATATATATATATATATATATATATATATATATATATATTAATATATATATAGTGGTGATGTGTGTAGTAATGTGAGGTGTGGGGTGTGTATCTCGCCTGGTTTGTTAGTTTAGCCAGGTGAGAACTGAAATCCAGAAGTGGTATAGCTTCAGCAAGCATAGTTGCTGGAGCTTGTTTGTTTTTAATGTTGCATGGGCTGGATTTCTTGGACTGGGAGACAGGTTGGAAGTGGGAGTCTTCCAGTCCACACACCCTAATCCGTCACAGGTTTTCCCTGGCCCCAGGTGAGGCCAGCTGGATTAATCAGGCAGGGATAAGTTAACCTGTACTGAAAGAGAGAGAGGTGAGGTGACGAGAGGAACAGACGTGGAGAGGGCCCGTGTGGTCCCAGCCAGAAGGGCTGGGGGGCCACAAGGCTGAGGAAGCCTAAGAAGAGAAAGGCTGAGGAGGCCTGAGAGGTTAGAGTGTCACGCGAGGTCGGCGTCGCGCTCCCTCTGCACGACATCGCCGGACCTCTCCGCCCCCCTAGAGACGAGCAATAGGGAATTGAAGTGCTGGTCTTGTCAGCCAGCACTTCATGAGTTAATTCTCTGTTTGGGTTTAGCCATGTGGTGCTGATCACACCACATGGCTACTTTACATATTGTTTGGACAGCTTGCTCCGCCTCAGGTCATGTGATGCTGGCCACATCACATGATCCTGGGCGGGCTATTTAAAGATGGCAACTGCCTCACTCAGATGCCTGTGATTAGTCTTCTGAGATCAGTGCTGTGTGTTGGACCTTGCTGTTGATTATTGGTATATTGGATTTTGGCTTCGGACTTAGACTACGCTTTTGCGATTCCCCTCGGTATTTGACATGACCTCCTGTTCTTGACTTGGCTTGCTGACTATTCTGCTATTGTGTTTGTTCTGTCTGTGTTCGTCTTTCCCTGTGCACGTACTCAGCATAGGGACTGTCTCCAAGTTACGGTTTTGCCGCCTAGGGCATCTACTGTAAGTAGGCAGGGAAAGAGGTGGGGTTCAGACAGGGCACACTATCCCTTGTTTCCCTGTCGTGACATAGAGCCTGCGGAGGCTCTGTGTGGCCTTAGCCACAAGGGCTGAGGGGCCACAAGCCTGGAAGTTTGGGGGGCCCAGTGACCCTAGAAGAAGAGGGTCACACGGTCAGAGTTGGGAGGACTGTTGGACCTTCTCCCCCCCAAAGGCTCGGTTGGAGTCACAGCCAGGAGGCTGCTGGACTGAATGGCTGAGGAAGCCGCACTTAAAAGCTGTGTGTGAACAGCGTTTGTATTTACAGTAGGTGAGTTAACTGAACTACTGTGTTAGTCGGAGACTAGCCGGGCAGGTGTTATTTTGATTGTTTTGTTTCATGCTGGAGCAAAAAGTGTGAAAATAAAGTTGTGTGGACTTGAAAATCCAGTGTTGTGAAGAATTGTGTGATGGTGACCCCCTGAGAGAGGAATCAATCCCTTACTATATATATATATATATATATATATATAATTTTATTTTTATTTTTTTCTAAAGCAGTGAAATTATTGGTGTGTTCCTTATAAGGTACGCTATAGATCCTCAACAGTTTTTACTTCTTGTACCCCTATCTGACCTGTAAAATGTAAAACAAAAAAGGGGGAAAAGTGTGTTATTCCAAAGGTTTTTTTTTTAATGTTTTAATTTTATTTTTTAATGATTGCTGGGGTGGGACATGATGCCTGTGGGGGACATTTAACATTACATTTCTTTTTTTCCTTTGATTTCTCTAAAATAGAAGCCCCAGTTACGGGGACAAAAGGGGAAGTTGGGTGTATAAAACCCCTAGAGAGATTATATAGGACTAGATAATCTAACTGAAGCGCTGATCTGGGTCTGCTAAGACCAAGCAGCTCACACTGACTTCTGGTCATAGACAATCACATAACCACTAAGACCAGAAAGCTGCTTCTTGATGTTTATACACAATGTTCATTGAGCGCCGTGTATAGAGCGATGGGAAAGGCGAGAATGGTGATAAACTGTTACTGACACCAGCTCCCCTCTCCCGCCACTGCACAATTAGCGTGCAGACATTTTAAAACGTCCATGCAGAGACGACATATGACTGCTTGGACATATGTAGTCAATGGGAGGTCAAGAAAGAGTTTAAAAATATCCAGTTTTCCTGATATCAAATCTGAAGGTTTCTGTATGCCACAGGTACAGGCCAGGGTTGCCAACCGTCCAGAAATTTCTGGACAGTTCGTAAAAATAGGTAACTTTTTTCCTCTGTCCGTGAAAAAAAATAGAGGTGTCCGTGATTTTTTTGAGGCTGGTGGTACCTTACTAGATTATTTTGGTGGTAAATATCATCATTTTACAGCTCACAGTAAATGGTGGTAATGAGTTCTGATCAGTATATTGAGCTATAGAGCTGTATTACTTATAATATTTATCCTTTTATTATGGTTTTCCAATTTGTCCGTAAAAAATGTTGGCCGTCCGTGATTTTGGGATAAGTTGTCCAGAAAAAAGAAAAATTCGGGTTGGCAACCCTGGTTCAGGCTTTATAGAAAATCCTTTCAAACAAGCAGTGTGTATATACCCCACAGCAGCAATTTTGTCGCTTAAGTATGACACGCTGCCAGAGAGTTTTGCGGTTTAATGATCTGCCTGAATGACAAATATCATCTTCTCCCTGACATGCTGAATGCATCAGTTCTCACCTTCAAAAGTTACGTCCTCTATCTTTTCAGATGTCACTTTCCCCCACAGAGGTAACAAAGTAAAACCAGAGCGTTTAAATTTAAATCAGGTCAAGTGCGGTAAGTATGGAGTTGTCACGCTGAGCTCTGAAGAACCTCTCAATGCTATCTTTTATACATAAAAGTCTAAACAAATTGTGTCCTACTGAAGCCGAGCTCCACATAAAAGGATTGAGGGAGGATGTGCATGCTTTCAAAACCAGATTCCGAAAAAAAAAATTGGTTGGCAGAGATTTGTGAGATTGGATATGACTGTGCTATTTCTACAAAAACACAGTTTCTTATATAAAATTTATTTTGTGAGCATGAAAGATGTGGAAGTCATATCATTAAATTCAAGTTTCAAATACATTTGCATAATTGGTTCTATATGTGCCACCTTTACATAACTGGGGGAAGAGATCCAGTAGGGGCTGTCCAGAATTAGGCTACTTTCACACTACCATTTTTTGCGGATTCATCATGGATCTGCAAAAACACTTCCATTACAATAATACAACCGGCTGGATCCATCATCAACAGATCCGGTTGTATTATGTTTTATATAGCCATGACGGATCCATCATGAACACCATTGAAAGTCAATGGGGGAAGGATCCGTTTTCTATTGTGTCAGAGAAAATTGATCCGTCCCCGTTGACCTATATTGTGAATCATGACAGATCCCTCTTGCTCTGCACCATATCGCGGACAGAAAAACACTACATGCATCGTTATTCTGTCCGCGATGGGAGTGCAACCAAACGGAACGGAATACATTCTGGTGCGCTCTGATCCCTTCAGTTCAGTTTTGTCCTCATTGACAATGAATGGGGACAAAATTGAAGCATTTTCAGCCACTATTGAGATCCTATGACGGATCCCAATAGCGGAATTGAAAGTATGAAAGGGTGAAAGTAGCCATAGAAAAACATGTCTTCTATCTTCAGAAAAATTGCACCTCCAGGGTGAATGAGTTTGTGTCTTATGCACCTCAACTTCATTGAAGTGATTGGAACATGACTGAACCCACACCCAACCAATGGCATGGAACTTTTTCGGGGAAAACAACAGGCATGTTTTTCTAATCTTGGACAACCTCTTTAAAGAAAATGTGTCATCAGAAAAAAAACTGCTGTTTAAGTTACGTATTTATGTTTAACATATTTTTAAAGACTTTTTAATTACGTTCTTTTTAATTTTCCATGTTACTATTTATATTTAAATAAAAAACATAAAATCTTGCATTTTTTGGACTGGCGACTAATAATAGGCGCTACTTGTTGGTTTGTACAGATCACTTTACTGCACTTATCTGCTTAGCTTTAAACAGAGGAGATATTATTATAGGCAGGATGAGAAGACAGATAAGACAGGATCCATCATTCATAATATGTGACTGTCAAAGCTTATCTATTCCCTCCCTATACAATGACCTCTGCACAGGTCACAAAGCATGCACAGAAACTCTCCCATAGAAGTCAATGAGGTCCCCTCCTGACCATTGTGTCTATGGCCCATGGGGCTGTCGTAAATGCAAT
Source organism: Rhinella marina (assembly GCA_900303285.1). Lineage (NCBI taxonomy): Eukaryota > Metazoa > Chordata > Amphibia > Anura > Bufonidae > Rhinella > Rhinella marina. The sequence goes on from ONZH01004303.1 coordinate 410,957, forward strand.
TCTGTAAATGATTTCTAAAATAGCTCAGTCAAGATGGCCGTCCCCATAATCATGTTCAGGAAATAGAATTAAAAAAAAAATCTGTAATCAGAAAATAAAAAGAGATGAGATAAAAAGAGATGTGTTGCTATCAGGTTTAAAAATGTGGTGATACATTTCCCTTAAGTTCAGCCTTTTGTGGTTACAAACCCCAGTTGATCTAGAAGACAAAACCACCCAATGTAGTAAAATACCATATAATGAAAACATTTCTTCCCGATTGCCGACTTGTAATCAGGCACTTCCCGGTATAAACATATTCGATGATGAAAATGGAGTCCAAGATTAGAAAGAAGGCTATTCGTTACAGATTATCAAATTTTTCAAAATTCATTTCAGGTCCGATTTGGCCAAATCAGCCATCAGATTCAATTTGGTCCAAATAAATTTAGACTGAATTGAAAGTTCCCTAAATACCCTGAAAAGTTGTGTTTGACACTCCGAGGTCTCTTAGGACTGTATCCAAAACAGCATTAGTAATGTCAGGGTGATTTTTGGGGGGCCTTCTTCTCTGTCTTCTGATCTGCTGGTGACTGGTGGCTGCCAATTTGTGTAATTCATGTGGGAAAAATCCCAACAGTTCCAGATTAACTGACATTAGAATCTTTTGGAATTTGGTAATACGTTTGATCCATGTAGAATTGACTTTCTCATCTCTAGTCTGATTTTTTCCAGAAACTGCATCACTCTGGTCCGTTGGCTGTCAGCCTCATTCACTTGAATGGTGACATTCTGCAATACTAGATGCATGTTTTTACTAATCCTGGACAACCCTTTTAACACCAGTAACCCAATATATTGTACATTTCCAGAAAGATCTCTGATCCTTATATCTGTAATGGCAGTCTTAGTATATTTCCCAAAATGAGTTATTTGATAGGATGTTTCTGTACAGCACCAAAAGTTGTTGTCCTTGTTTCTCCACCCACCTCAGTAAAGTGGCTGCGGTGGTCGCACATGCTCAGTTTTATCTTTCAACTTTCACCAGTTAGGTCTTCTGTTAGAAGCTTTGACAATTACAGGGTAGAGAGCTGCAGAAGATGATACACACCCCCTGAGCTGCGATAGGGAAAGAGTTGCCACAGAAAGGACATACCTCCTGAGATTTCAGCTTGTAATAATTCTAGCAGACAGAGCAATGAATGGGGAGATCTCTGGATCCATAGAAGGTACAGGGCTGGTTCTAGCTTTTTTAGAGATTACCACATACTATATGATTTCTGATTTTCCTTTTTTTAATATGATATATGGGATAACCCCTGTAAAGATTTCAAATTAAGTAAAGCAAACTGTACTGTGAGTGGTAAGGGGCTCGTTACCAATATTGCCTGAAGGATTAAAAAAGTCTCAGTCCATCCTTAATAGCCTTGTTTGTAATTGTCAGAAGTGCTTTCAGATAGAGTGCGTTATATCTTAGCTCTGCTATTCTGTGGACTCTGATTAAACATTTCTCGTGTACAGAGGATAACTTCTTGTGACAACGAGTATGGGATAAAGCTGCTATAAATATATGTAAAGACCCAGAGGGCCACAATTAGGGCTATGACTCACTCTCTTGGTTCAAGCAGAAACCGTACGCAGTCTGGACGATCTGCTAGCTCATTGGTTTGTGTCTCATTAGTTTCCTATGTATAGTACTTTTCCTTGACCTTATGGGTCTGTCAGATATATGGATATTGAGACTTTGAACTGTTCTGCTTGGGAGTAAGCAAAACTGAATCCGTCAGTACAGTAGTGAAGACTTTGTCAACTGACACAACCCATGCTGATATTACAATTTGTTTACAGAAGTTTTCCAACATGCAGTTAAAGGGGTTGTGCAGTGCTAGGATGTTGATGGTCTATCCTCATGATAGGTTAGGGCAGGTTCACATCCGCGTTATGAATTCCGTTCTAGAAATTGACTTGAGTGAATTAATCTTGAGGGAAAATCAGAGCTCGATGGTTCATGATTTTTTTCCAGTCATAGCATGCACCATCCATCTATGGAGAATTGGAGATGCCTTTGGACTTATGCATTTAGTTTATATTTTACTGGCAGTGGTGCATTAAGATTTAAAGGGGTTGTCCCACGAAAAATATTCTACAGTTTTCAAACCAGCACCTGGATCTGAATACTTTTGTAATTGCATGTAATTAAAATTTTTGTATAGCCACTGAGTTATTCTATAAAATATATCTGTATAGCGCCACCTGCTGTTTGTTCTTTCTTTGTCCAGCTCACTGAGATGGCCGCATATGCTCAGTTCCATCCTTCAACTGCCTCCTGAGTTGTGAAAGGGAGAGCATGTACATGCCAACGGGTGGGATTAAAATTTTTAACAACCGGTTCCCTATTCAACGGCAGACATGTGGCGTCACAACACACGTTTACATAAGTATACATACACCATATATATGCAAAACACATACACATAAATACACCATATACATGGTACACATACATAAATACATTAGTAATACACTACACACACATTACACCCAACTAAGGGGCTAAACTATCAGCGGCGCACAAAGTAATAGAAGCGAACATCTCCAGCTGCCCTGCCACTGCCAGAGCACTGGATTGGGAGTCAGCCGGTAACATGAATTTCTGATCCAGTTGTAATTTTAACAACTGGATCTGGAGAATTGGAGGAAACTGTCTGAATACCATGCCTGGACACACCCCCTGAGCTGTGATAGGGAGAGCTGAGACATGCCCCCTGAGCTGCAGCAGAAAAGACACTCCCCTTGAGCTGTCAGCTTGATATAAATCTAGCAGAGCAATGAACGGGGAGATCTCTGGATCCATGTGAGGTACAGGGCTGGTTCTAGCTGTGTTAGAGATTGTCATGGACTATATGATGTCTGATTTCCATTTTTTACATTACTCATTGGATAACCACATAGTCAAAATTGCATTAAAAAGTGTTACAAGGTTAGCTGCAGTTTTGTGATTTTCCTTGCAAGTTAAAATTGTAACGAAAATGTAATTCACTTGTATAAACTGCATGGCATATAACCACATCCCAAAATCACAGTAATCACAATAAAACCAAGTACACTTTTCACAGTATGGTCTCAAAACCATGTTATGTATCTACTGTATACCCTCAAGTCAATGGGCAGCTATAGCCAAACTAATAGGAGGTGTGAACACTAAATGTGCCTAGGGCAGGGTACATTCTAAATATAGGTTGTGTCTTCAGCATTATATAATATATATATATATATATATATATATATATATATAGCAAATTTCAATCACTGCAAGTTAATTATTCATCTTGCACAGAATAGACAAGGGAAGGAGAAACTACACAGAAGAACATGGCAGGTTGCTATAGAAACTGTTGATATTGTTACAGTTTTTCTTAATATCCTGTGTTACAGTATATCAGGATAGGAGAGATATCTCAGCACAGTGAAAGCCTTATGCTGGACTGAGATTTATAATGCACAGTATAAGTAACGGCTCTGGAAGACAAAATGCATGAAGCACTAGGCTTACATTTCCTTACATTACTTTTTCATCTATATTTATATACTTGATAATGTGTCAATGACATAAGGTTATTAATAACTTAGGCAACCCCTTTAATTGCTTGTATGTAGAGATTTCCATGGAGCCAATAATCTATTTATACCCAGGACTGTGAATTTGATAAGAGGATATTGTTACAGATCAGCGAATGTGGACCCACTGTGCCAACTAACTGGTTTAGCCTTGAGCTAAACTCTAAGGGAGTCATTCCGGCGCTCACCTAATACTCACCCTTTGATTGCTGCACAGGGATCTGGCATTCGCTGCAGGGAAGCAACCAGACTGCTACCTCCTGGTATAGCCCCGATGTAGTTAGCAGCTGATTCAATAGTGTTAGAGACTCTAGTGAAAGCACCAGAAGCTCAGGATACAGAAAGCACTCCAAAAATGTAGGAAAACCACAGGTGTAGCCTGTAGTCACTGAGACTAATCCAAACAGAACTGAAACTGAAGGCAGGTACAAACTGGAGCACAGACAGGAGCAAACACAGGATAAACACAGGATAACCGCAGGTAAATCGCAAAAAGCACAGATCAGAACAGCTTTGTTGGTCACTAGGGAACCTAAGGCTCAGGCACCTTCTGGCTGTAGAGGCTACCTTAAGTACCCAGGGACCCTCAGCTATTAGAATTTGGAAATGCCCAAAGGAAACAGAGGATATTTTAGTTGCACTTAGTGAAAGTAAACAAAATAAATAAAAAAGCTGTAAAAAAAGACTGTTCCATTTCATTAAAAACACTTTTGCGGGTATTAAAAAAAAAAAGAAAAAAAAGTTTCGACATGTACATATCACCATCTTGCCTGTTTGAGGAAATAGCCTTGGAAGTTGCCCTGATCTTGCAGCCATGGTAAAGTATTCAGGTTTCCAGTCAAATTGTTACTTAATTGTGTCTGACACTTGCAGCAGTGTGTAATTAAACTGCTCATTTTAGCTAACCCACACACTGCGAAACAGATATGAAAGGGGGAGTTAAAGGTAGCGTGTCTGCTTGTCATTCCTGGCACCTGCAGCGAGCGAGTTCATGTGGAAGATTGCCAGTGCGTGTTATTTTCCAAGCGTTCGTTTAGAAGCATTTCTTATATTGATAAAATAACGGAAAATATTCTAAATTATTCATTTTACAATCATGAGACAATGAGAACAGAACAGCCGCCATCCTGTCACTGACGTTGGGATGAATGTTGGCAAAATAAAGATTTATGGCTCAGATTAAATAGTTATTACGTGTAAAGGGATTAGTAAATGTGTCTGCTTTCTAATCAAAAACATAGGCTGTGCCTAGTATTGTAGCTCATCCCTAGAAGTCTTCTAATTGTAGTCAACTATAGTCAAAGGGGTTGTTCATCTTTTTGAACTGTTTTTACTTTCAACCCCAGCCTGTTGTACCTGTTAAAAAAATAGTACTCTTCTACGTCCCACTGCTCCATTCCAGCTCCATGGCTTCTTTTAGATGTCTTCTTATTTTGGCTCCTGTCCTGAAAACTTCCAGATGGATGAGGCTACATATGCCACTGTGGCTAATTGTCACGAATAGCAGGGAACAGTGCTGTCCTGTGCTCAACCCCCACCACTGTCCCTACCTACTTGCATGGCCCATCCTAAATGATGGTGCACAACTGGACGGCGGGTTCTAACTTAGCGTAAGCACAGGACCTTAAAGGGAAGAGAACAATGGGAGACAAACAAACAAAAAACAGAACACAGAATCATAACGTTACCAAGCGGAGTCCAAAACCGAGAGAGCATCCAAATCCGAGTCTAAACCATAACCAGGGAAAGCCAAAAGTCAAAAACCAGAGGTAGCGCAAATCACAAGAGGGTCAAGCAAGGTCAAAGTCGAGGTACAAGCTGAGGTCAAAACTGCAGATGATAAATATGGACAAGAGCTAGTGGGGCAAATCCAAACAGGGAAAACCAATCACAAGCAACCTATGGCCAGCAGGTTGCCTGTTTAAATAGGCCAGAGTAATGGGTCATGTGACATGGCCAGCGTCACGTGACCTGCGTCAGACGCAGCCAAACTACTGACTCATCCTTGTCGGCGCTCACTCCTGCTCGTTGCCTTGTGGATGGGGGATGCCAGCCACGCTAAGTAGGCGTGCACCGGTGGCTCCTCCCCACCCCCTTTGTTTGGAGACGAGGATGCTGACCATGTATTTCGCCAGCTCCTCTCTCCTCCTCCACAGCGGGATGCCGGTGGGGCTGCAGGGAGGGAGCTCACCACCGGCTCCCTGTTACACCAATTGTTGGCTGTAGCGTTGGTAGGTCCTCAAGGGGCACACGACCCAGCAATGTTGAGCTGCTATGATCTGTCATTGCCCACAACAGGACATGGGTAGTGACCCAGAAGCCACTGCTAATAGCACAGTTTACTAGTTTTATATTTTTAATCCACGGTTCACTATAAAACTATGTTGTTTAACTGTTATGTAATACCTGACTGGAACAAAGAGTCAACTCCAGGCAATGGGTGATCATAAGGGGTTCATTGAGGGTGGCAGCCCCACGCCTGAAGCTCCTGTAGGGCCCATGTCTGCCAAAACCACACAGTAACAATGAGTGAGCAGCACTGCAATAAAACATCAGGGAATACATCAGAGCAAGGAGCGAGGTCAAGCTCCTGAGTCCTGCTTCCTCAGAACAGTTTTTGTTGTGCAATGTTGTTTAATATGCTAATGCTTTGTAATGTATCAGCATATCTCTGTATGGATCAGTCAGGGTTAACAATCCTGACTCTGCCCTTGTAGGACATTAGGTGATGGACTTAGATCCACCCCTAGCTCAGTTAGTAGTGTGCTAGTGGAGGACGTGAGAAGAAGCTACATATGATTCAGTACAAGCTCGGAGCTCCAGAGAACCATCACCTCTGAAAGAACTACTAAGAGAAAACCATCTCTGCTTCACAGTACTCCAGACAATAAGGTGCCAAAATCTGTATGTCCCAAGCACTGGAGTCAGACAGTAAAGTATTGACTGATAGAGACTTTACTTCATTGAGAGAGACATTTCTAGTACACCCCTCACATTTGGACACAGTCACCATTGCAAGAGTAATATTGGCAGCCTTAGATTCTGAAGAGAGAAACTTTGGAGAGAAAGGAGAAAGGAGTACTACAATGCCCTTTCTAATCTATATTCATGCATAGATACCTGGGAAGAATTGAACTGCACTACCGTGTACCCATACAACACTCATAACACCAAGGGCACCCCAACTACCATCAGGCTGGAGAGTGTGCCACAAGGGAAGAAAGGGTGTGCCCTCCTATCAGTGCATTGACCCATGGGGAGCATCTGTGTGAAGAGTGCCGCTGTGAATGATTATTGCCAGAGCCACTACCACTCCCAATCCTCTGCTTCTGCTCCTCCGGGGCTTGCGGCTTTCTTACATAGTAACATAGTTTCAAAGCCTGAAACAAGACATCTCTCCATCCAGTTCGGGCTGTTATCCTACAAGTTGATCCAGAGGAAGGCAAAAAAAATCATGAGGTGGAAGCTAATTTTTCTCATTTTAGGGGAAAAATTTCCTTCCGACTCCAAACAAGTAATCAAAATAACTCCCTGGATCAACGACCCCTCTCTAGTTGTTGATCCAAATACATCCAGGCCCCTCTTGAACTCTTTTAGTGAACTCACCATCACCACCTCCTCAGGCAGAGAGTTCCATAGTCTCACTGCTCTTACCGTAGAGAATCCTCTTCTATGTTTGTGTAGAAAACTTATTTCCTCCAGACACAGAGGATGTCCCCTCATCACAATCACAGTCTTGGGTATACATAGATGACAGGAAATTGCCCTCCTCTACTTTAGTTACCCTTAGTTGCCCTTAAAGGAACCTTAAAGACCTCAGTCTGGGGGACAGCTGCTTCACTGAGTGAGATGCTGGGAACTTTGGAGAGGTGAAGGCTGAGAGGTACTGTGTCACTGATTCAGAGCCTGCCACCAATGTTTTCCACCAGACCAGTTCCTGTAAACCGGTTACTAAAATGCTATTTCCCAATAATTGGCCCATGTAAAAGGTGTCATGATCACCCAATGAATGAGCAAATGCTTGTTCACTGGGTGATTGGGCACCTAAAATCAGTGTTGTGTGTGACAGATTGGACTGTGTAAACAATCTGCTGCCTAAAAACAATGATTTTCTATGGGGACAAGCAAACAGCAAAGGTGGATGCATGTAAGTACAGCCCTCACCTCTGCTGACAATCAGGCAATTACCAGGAATGTTCAGTTTGTTCTCTATAATTGCCTGAAAGAACCTCAAGGGCTGTTTCACATGACCGAGATCGGTCCAAGAAACATGGTCTGTGTGTTGACCGCATCTCCCAGGCCGACCATGGCTCCCCTGACCCAAACTGAATGTATAATAGTAATTTATGATACAGTCAGTGATGATGATGATGTGATTACATTGCAATAACCCTGCAATCAGATTGAGACTTGCTGTATCACAAGTCACTATGATAAAGTCAGCTTGGATCAGCGGCCGCGGTCCATGATTCCTTGGCTGATCACGGTTGTGTGCATGAGCCCTAAAGGGGAGCCATAATTCAGCTGTGTGTATAAGCCATGCTCAGATTATTTGATAAGGTTACTAGTGTTGAGCGAATCAAAGTTAACACAGTGGAATTCGATCCGAATTTCAGGAACAATTCGATCAGTCACGAAGGCAAATCTCCTTGTGCTTTGCCGTAATTAATACATTTTTCCTGAAATGGATGTGAAACAACCAAAACATATTCACTTCATCCATTTGGTCGCGGAGACGCCGTCCTGGCCATCTTGATTGACGAAAATTCGCCAAATCTCGTGCATGCTGATGTGTTGCATCACCACATAATTAAACTGGCCGGACACAGTGACATCATCAGTGATGACGTCATTGCGTCCGCCCAGAGTGATGATGTGGTGATGTCATCATGTCAGCATACTCGTGATTTGGCGTGTTTTCTTCAATCAAGATGGTGGGGTGGTCTCTCCGCGACCAAATAGATGAGGTGAGTGTGTACTTTTTTTTAACCCTTGAGTAACCCCTTAAAGGCCACAATGTGACTCTTAGATGCCGCAATCAGCATTGAGCGTGGCATCTGAGCGATTCAATGACAGGGGTTGGCACGATCGCCGTTCCCCATCATTGCACCCACTATATACAGCGGAATGCGATTCGTGACAAACTATTTCATAACAAATCAAATTTCTTTTTTAAGTTCGCGAAGCAGCCGAATCGAATTTTTGATCACTACTGGTTACCATCAGATGAGCTCATATTGTATTTAGAACAATTAACAAAATGATCACCTCAGCTCTGCTACATCTGTTATATCTGTTACAGTCCCCAGCCATATGTAGGCCATATTAAAGAGATATGTATTTACTCCTCCATAAATTCCTGCCAGCCACTTAACAGCGTAATAATAGAAATAAACATGGGAGCTAAGCTAAAAATCAAGCTGTGCTTCACAGTTATCCCGCTAAGGTCGAGGAGGGTATCATGAAATACTTGCTGCCGGTTGCACCTTCTTAAACAAGTGTCCATATAGATATATAAATGTAGTACATTATCAGTCAGCATCCCTGCGGTATATAAATATATCCAGTTATCTGAAGCTGTTGACGTGAGGAAACGTCCGCTCATAGTCATCGAATGAAATGTGCAAAAAAGTGCTTCACATTATTACTGGAGCTCGTCGTCCCTGAAGAACGTGACACTGATGAAGAGCTCGATGGCAGTTGCAATCCTTGTCATGTCATCGGTAACAAAGTGCATGAAATAGGAATACCCCACATCTATGAGAGTCATTATCAGAAGCAAAGAGGGACTAGCTGCAAACACTAAGCTCAAGAAACACATATCCACTAGTGTTTGGTCAAATTTTCTGTATTCAAATCAGTAGAGCAGTGACCCGGAGGGGAAGCTGGGATGGGAGTGATGGCGCAGTCTCTTAACAGAACCAAAGACATGCAATTAGGTTCTTGTTAACTCCTTCTGCAATTCCTGGACTGAGGGGTGCAGATTTCAGATACGGATGGCCAGTCCTTCTCAAAGTGTGGTAGATGCAATAATTCTTTTCACAGCAGTAAAGTCTCCTATGCCATAAATGAGCGAATATATTACTGACTTCTCATCATAGCTTGGATAAGGTTCTAGGTCTTCTAAGATGTCAGATCTCTATCAGGGGTGGTAAAGTTGCTTCTATGGCAGATGAAGCCCAAGGGACTAAGGTACTCTAAGCTTGGGATAGCAGGAACTGTATTCCTGGATAGCAGGAACTGTCACACACACACGTCTTCTCCCTTGCTCTGCTCACACTAGACTTCTCAACACTAAAAAACCTGGGGGATACTCAGTCCATCACCCTGGAAACCGAAACAGTCTGCCAATATGTTAACCATTTGGTAGCCTATACATTGCTATTAACCCCTTCCCTACACATTGCTTCCCCTAGTGGTGGTGGAGGTATAAAAATGTTTTGTCATTTCACTCAATGATTGTGTAAAGTGAAGCAGTGGTAGCATTTCAGAGCCAGGCCAAGTCTTACCACGAGCCCCATAGTAGTGACGTGGTCTGACTTAGTGATATGATCCCCATCTACCATACTTCAACCATAGACAGTTTGTTCTTACCAATCATATTGGAATTGTCAGTGCATCTCATCAGAATGTTATGACTGGCTGTGACTGATGTTCTATCTTCACCCAGTTTATAAATGTGGTCGTACATATGCATTGGCAAAAAATATCTGTCTGCAAACACATGCAGGTTAATTTTTGGAAATTTATGATGCATAAACCAAGTTAAACAAATCAGCTCCCTAAGTAGGAACAGTGACAGCAACAGATGGTTCATTGACTGATGTTTAGTATGGGTAGAGGTGAATCCTAAACTACAATAACCTCATTCATATTTCATAGCGGTGCACTGATCTTACAGAATCTAATTTCCTTTTCATCTTCTGAGGAACTTTTGTGCGGTGCTGTAGGTGTGGGACCCATGTCCTTTGCTGAAAATGTTCTTATTAAAGGTACAGTAAAGCTGTGTGCAGAATTAATATTACAGAAGAAAATGACTTACAAATTACTTTAAAGCAATTGTAGGTGCCCCAAAACAAGAAGGACTTGTTCAGCAAACTGCGTTTACCATGTAGAGGAGGTTAATACACGGCACTTACTAATGTATTGTGATTGTCCATATTGCTTCCTTTGCTGGTTGGATTCATTTTTCCATCACATTGTACACTGCTTGTATCCATGGTTACTACCACCCTGCAGTCCAGCTCAGACCGTGGGAATAAGCATTAGCACGCATGCACAGAAGCACCTGTCCTGTAACCCCTGGAAACAAGCAGTGTATAAATGTGAAAAGATTAATCCAGCCAGCAAAGGAGGCAATATGAACAATCACAATACATTAGTAAGTGCTTTGTATTAACTTTATCTACATGATAAATGCCAGTTTCTGAAGTGAGACAACCCCTTTAAAGAGAGTCTCTGCCTATAACATCAGACAAATATTAGTATAATAATAGACTGGTAGATAATATTATAGACTTATTCATGCTTGCCATGGGCATAATTGAAATAAATGAGCAGAACTGGTGGATGCAGAGAACAACATTTTGTATGGTAGATGGATAGATAGATAGATAGATAGATAGATAGATAGATAGACCTATGGTTAAGGGGTTGGATTCCCCCTAATTTTAATTATTGCAGAAATAGTGTGGGACCCTTGGGGCTAGAAAGGGGTGGTGGTAATTAGATGAGTGTTTTTTACTATTTATTTTAAACATTTTGCCAGATAGATAGATAGATAGACAGTTACATATTAGATAGATAGATAGATAGATAGATAGATAGATAGATAGATAGATAGATAGATCCTCCACCGGTGCTTTCTTTCTCCCTCAGTTTATTTGGTTACCAGGGCTCTGGAACAGAATAATTTACAACATTCTGGTTGGTTTAATATAACTGTACATTCAGTAAGTAAAGTCTGTGGGTGTTGAGCAGATGCCTTGAAGAAAAATGTGTACGTGTATAGAGTACAGCAGCAGCGGTGTATTCAGTGAGTGTCAGTGTATGGTATGATATAAAATGAGCAGTTCACCACCCCTGCACTGACTATCTGACTATGGAATAAACGCTTCTCTATATTAAATTTGCATTTGATTAAGGCATACTTTCTGTTGTTTCTCAGCAATCTATTAAATTGTGTAACACAGAAGATTATTCTAAGTAAGTAATCAAAAATTAAGTAATCAAAAAGTAAATCTCATGGAAATCTTGCAAACTTGTGTTCTTCAGCAGAGATCGTTCATTGATATTGGCTAAGGCTGGTAACCACATGAGCTTTCTTTCTATGTAAATCCAGTGACTAGCTATACTGTAAAAACACGCATTACAAAGAACCACAGCACCATTTACATCAAACATAGAGGCCTCGAATGTGGCCTTTTTTAACTACATTCATTGTTGCAATGCAACGTACCCCAAGGAACGGTGGAGCTATATGTCCCCAAGAAAAAAGTGATCATCATCACTAGACGTGATCAGGAAGGATCTGCCCTATGTGAGGCTGCCACCTGCTGGCCACGTTAATTATATTCCCTCTGAAACAGACTAGACATAATTATAAAATGTCCTTTGTTATTTCAACAAACTTTGCAAAATTCAATAGTACAAGTGAAGACGAGAAACTTTATAATATATCTGATTGGGAAAAAATGCCTCTTTCTCCACTTATCTGCATCTTCTTCTTCTGCCTGACTCCTGCACTGATTGTTCACTCTCAGTTTACTGCTCAGCTACAATACATGTTTATAGAGGTTGAGACAAGATGGATTTCAGTTTCGCTGAAGCTGCTGGCCAAGTCTTTGGAGGGGAAGCAGCAATGAGAGAGACAGGGCTGTGCCATGGTCTCCTAGGAAAATCTAGCCCCATCCCTAAATGATCTTCAGAAATCACTTCAACCACTCCAACAACCATTACCCTAAACCTAAGACATAAAGTGATCACTTGGAACTTGCTTCAAAATGTACCAGAACCCAGAAACCATGGAACTTTCCTAAATGCTAATTTTCATCATGCCATGTCTCAGCATGACGTGACCTCCTCACATGATGTAAAAGATCTGGAGGCCCAAACACTACAAATTTTACTAGAAACAGAGACCCACAGAAACATTGTTTGTTCCAGAAATTGTTTAACTGCCTCACCCCAGTGCAGGATTCACGTCAACACTACTCAGTTCTTCTTTATAATGTACTCCATGCTGCGTCTCCTTCTGCTTATGCAAGAGAGAGAGAGAGAGAGAGATGAAGAAGAACAGCATCTCCTCTATTTGTATTACTTATAGTGAACTTCTATTTTGGAGGTGAGCTCAAGAAAAATGGAGAATTAGAGATGGAACCTGCAGAGGGGTGAAATGCTAAAAATTCTGGATGCATGCCATATAGTGGGCAAATTAGAGCCCAGTTTGTGCGCCCAAGAGAAACTAGTTTTCTATAACCAACTAATGAACGGACCTTTAGTCCCTGAGCTTCAGAGGTTTATGAACTTCCATAGACAATTTTCATAAATGACTTTAGAAATAAACTTTCCATTTAAGCTGTGAATATTTAAACTGTATTGTTCAAGCTTTTGTTGAAGACTGTAAATGTATGTTGTCATAGCAACTGCTCATCAAAATTTCATGAATTTGCATTTGCATGTCGCCATCCTATGTAACTCTTGCACCAGTCCTGCTGTTTCTATTCCCTCTTGTATATTATCATCAGCGTTCTTATCATTTGTAACAAAGTGACTGTTTGTACATCGTTTTGATTTCCGGTTATTGTGTTTGTTTTTGGACTTTTTGCTCAGTTTCTGTTTTTCTTTCCTCGGTCTTTACTTCCCGATAAATGATGTTTGACTAAGATATTAAGAGCCTATCATGGTTAATTGTGATGCGTGAGAGCTATTCAAAAAGTCAAAGTGTCATAGAGGATTATTCTCCGAGCTTTGAGTTACTTGTCAACCAGTAGATACTCGGCAGAGCCTTATCAGTGGATTGACAGCAACTTAACTCTCTGGTTCGGGAAGTATTTCACACTAATCCAGATATTTTGTCATGCTGACTAACTCAAGTACCCTTCGGAACTGAGTGGAAAATGATGACATTCTTTTATTTGTCAGCCTGATGAGCTGATAGAAATGGATTCCAAAAAGTCCAATATCTATGGAACACTCATCATAAAGAACGTGTTCTATCTGTATACGACCTCAAAATTCGAGAGGTAATGTAAGGCAAGAGCCAAGAGCACACTGGAAAGTCGAAGGACACAACGTTTACATGTATAATACCCTTGGGACATACTGTAATTTACAGGGAATAGGTGATTTCTGTTGCCCTATCTAAAAGCAGGATGCGTGATATAGGGAAAAGCCAACCTCTGGGATGCAGATATAGGTTTGTATGATCTGGAGCAGAATTTTTGCATACAAAAACACTCAAGTAAAGCCTGACAGAGTCCTAATTAGACTACCCACACAGGACGAGTGAAAGCCTTATGTGTACACAGTGATACAGAGAGAGCTGTCAATCATCCTGTGTAGTCGGGGTGATCAGGACTTTTACTGTCTCTCCTAGAAGTCCAGTCACTCTTATTTTTACATAGGAATCCTACTCCAAATCCTATAAACCTCTAAATCATCGTAACCTGCTCAGAGTTGGACAGCAAAAATCACCAGGCAGGTTCACTTTAAATTCACATAATAGATATACAAAAGAGGCAAATGGGTGTCACAGCAGATAATAAGTAATTACGGAGTGCTAGCGGCTGAAGAGGCGATCCACCCACTAAAACCAGCGATAAAAAACAAATTCCAGAGCACTTCCAATTCAGGTTAAAAAAGTGTTCCTTTAATCACCAGACAGAGACATGTCCTGTCAATGGGACCTTTCTCAAGTAGTGACTTATATGTAGATAGTGATACACCTTGGACAACACCATTAAGGGATCTAAAGTACAGATACTCAAAAGGATTCTAACAGATCAATCTCTCTCATCAGATAGGGGCTTCAACTGTAAGGGGAACCAGAAAGCGTAGAGATGCAGAGCCTCTACGCTTGCACTGCTACTCGGAGTGCTGTGCAGATATGAGATGTCCGTCCCCATATATCAAGAGGCAGGTGGACGCTTCTTCACCTTGGGGGACAGCCCCTCACAGTTTAAGAACTTTTCCTGATGAGAAAAATTGATTCATAGAATCCTACCTCTGGTGTTGGTTGGTTTCTCCTTTGCTTGCTGCAGCTGGGTGGGCAGTTACTAAGCTACCAGCAGCACCCACCTCTTCTCTTGTCTAGATGCCCAGGCCTAGCTCGCAGCAGTATCGGGTTGCCATATGTCACGCAGCCAAAGGTAACATCATAGTGGCTATTTAAACTCAGGCTCTGCTGTTAGATGTTGCCTGAGTACAAGTTTAGTTTCTGCATACTGATACTTATTGTTTTTGCTTGATTGTGTCTTCATTACTGTATTTGTCTCAGGTGATTCTCCTGGATTATCCACTGGACTGCTGCCTGCTACTTGACACTGTTCTGTCTTGGCTTGCGCTAGACAATTTTTCTTTCAACACTCCTGGTTCTCTTGATGTCTACCTCCTGCTAGCCGCTGACTGTACTTTCCTTCTACTACACATCACTGTTGTCAATCCCAGACTTCTTTAGATGAGATTAAATTGGAGTTCACTTCTGGAGAGTCCATCCCTCTTTGTGGGGGCACGGGGTGAAGAACACATAATCCCTTAAACTTTATGCCAATTGAATTGTGGTTTAGAGGATCCACCACTCCACCAGCAACATACCAGAGTGCATAAGATGCATGTATACCAAACAGTGTTCCTCGTCATCTGTTGGTTGACATATCTTCCATGATTTGATGACTCCAATCTACCAGTAGTGCTAGTTGGGCTTAAGTGGTTTAATGATAAAATGTAAGGCTTAGCACTAGTGTAATCAGGCAATTCCTTTGGTTAGGAATCCATGGGCCCCACATTTACCTCATCACGATGACCAGTAGTGACTTTTGTCTTCAGCTGATGGGCAGAACTTTTGCAATAAATAATATGACCAAAGCAACAATATATAGTTGGAATAGTTTCCTCCTGAAAGTTCAGTATTCTACACTGAAAGTACTACACAATCCAAGTGAATCCAAGTGTGAAATCATGCTGATTTGTAGGCATGCTGTGGGTTTCCACAAGAACAAACATGAGTCTCTCAACCTCTCTAATTATATTTAGAAACAAAACTTCCAGCTCCTGGGTCCCATCCAAAAACCCGGACCCCAAGTATCATTCATAATACAATACATGGTAGAGGAGGACCACTTCATACACCAAGTCCCAATGGCAATTGCAAGTTATTTACCCTTATTGTTATGCTCTTGGCTACATCCTCACCTTCAAGACTTCAACTCTACACCCGTTCTTATGAAACACTGCCTTTTGCCACTAGACTTGCCGTCTGGAATTCACATTTGGCTTGAAAAACAATTTTTTCTCATTTTAGTATAACTGCAACTTTGACCCACATAGTTGTATCTGATCCCAGATATTTTTGCAGTGCATCCTGGTAATCTTAAAAGATTAAATGGCCTTAAAGCATAATTCCAGTAAGCATGCTCACTAATTATTTTTACTCCCCTCGGTACATATAGAAAATCCACTGGAGAAAATTAGGACTTCATACCCGCGTATTTCTATTAGATTGTAAGTTCTTATGGGAAGGATCTTCTCTCCTTATGATTTTTTGTCATGTGTCATTATGTATCTTCTCACTACAGAATATGTTTGCTCTATATAGAGTAACTATATCATTTTCCTGTCTAAGTAATTACTGATATCTTAAAGGGGTTGTCCAACGAAATATATTCTACAGTTTTAAAACCAGCACCTAGATCTGAATTATTTTGTAATTGCATGGAATTAAAACAATTGTATAGCCACTGAGTTATTCAATAAAATGTACAGTATCTGTATAGCGTCACCTGCTGTTTGTTTTTTCTTATTTCTTTGACCTGCTCACTGAGATGGCTGCACATGCTCAGTTTCATCCTTCAACTCCCTCTTGAGTTGTGATAGGGAGAGCTGAGACACGCCCCCTGAGCTGCAGCAGAAAAGACACTCCCCTTGAGCTTTCAGCTTGATATAAATCTTGCATAGCAATGAATGGGGAGATCTATGGATCCATGTGAGGTACAGGGCTGGTTCTAGCTTTGTTAGAAAGAGATTGTCATGTACTATATGATGTCTGATTTTCATTTGTTACATTAATCATGGGAGAACCCCTTTTAAATGACTTCTTATACCAGGAAGAAATTAGAATATCTTATTTTCAAAGTATTTTTGGAAATGTAGAAAAGAGAATAGAGTGGCAGCCGGTCATCAGGTGACTTCTGTGCAACTCTTCCTTTATAACATCAAGTAACAATGACATCTTGAAATGCATCAATAATCCTTCTCTGACAAGGTGCCCTCATGTCACTCCTGGGAGCATCTAATATCAGTCATTGTAAATGACAAAGACAGCATTATGCAAATGGGGCTGACTTCTGCTGAGTAAGAGATGTTACATACTTGCTACAGTTCCTTCAAGTAATAGATTTGTCTGGATATGTTCTTTAGATATTAACATTTATAAGATATTATTTTTCAGAACAGAAGTAGTGGATGGTAAGCCCTGAGCCATAGTGGTCACACTTTGGCTTTTCTTAACTAAATGACTACGGCTGTTTCACACTGCTGGCAGGAGTTTCGGTAGGCTGTTCCAGCAGAAAGCAGCCTGCCTGAGCTATCTGGATCCGGCATTGCCAGTGATACCAGGATGCCTGCTGACCTCTTTTTTAATGGCCCCATAATAGTTTGAATGTGATCTAGAAATGGTCAGCATATGTACAGGTTTCCCATTGGGATATCCTCAAATATTATAATAGAAGACAGAAACTGATAAACTGAAACCTACTGTATAACCAATATTGGTTAAGTGCCATTCCATCTCATTTACGGTATGTGCTTCGCAATCGGAGGGGAGGTGTGAGGTGGAAACGATGGCTGTGTTGGCTGTGGTGAGAGTTATAGTAGTAATACTGACACTACTACACTACACACTGGGTTTTGGGGGTCTCCTGCCTTGTAGTGGCTTGGGGTGCCCTTGGTGTTGGTTTGTCTTGGTAGTGCGAAGCAGAAATCCCCTGAAATGTGCAAAATGAATGCAACATTGTTGCAATGCACGTGTTGGTGCAAGCAATGATGAGGCTGTTTTTGGATCAAATAACAGTCCTTTACTGGAAATAACGGTGGCGAGATACAAATACACATTATCACAGTTCTGTTAATGCATTGAATCCTAAAAGTCTCACAGTGCTTATAGTTCTCAAGGCTGCAGATAAGGTTAACAGGCCAGATGTTAGCTCTCTGAGTCAATCTTCCAGTATCCATATTTTCTCTCTCTCTGTTCCAGCCAAAAAGCTACAATATCTTTTTTTCTCTCCTGCTCTGTCTCTCTCTCAATCTTTATTCTCATCAAAATTTGGTACTACAAATTCCCAGCTATTGGGAGTAGTTCCTTATCAGATAGCCAGTCTCCAAAGTATCCCAGAGTTCCTATTCTAGGAAAATATATGGAGTCAAAAAACAATATGTCAGTTACCTCCACGGGCTTTTTAACACACACCTCCTGTCAATGGCTGGTGAACTCCCAAATTATCCTCATTTTCTTCCTCAGAGGATGGTCTAAGGCACTGTCCCAAGCTGGCTGATTAGTTTCCCCAGGACTGTGTTTTGCTTCCTCTCATCTCACTGTCTTTTCTAACTCCAAGTTCTCTGCACTCTCTATAGGGACGGTGGAACAACACCAACTAACAACCCTATCCAATGCCTATTTACTCCATTTACAGCCTTTAGAAAGGAAACACATCACTCACACAATATACCATTTATGCAGTGGGCTGCCAGATTCCTGCATGTATACTGATTAACATATTCACCAGGCTACATGTTAGCTTCTTTATATTTTTATAGTTGCAGTACCTAGACTACCCAAAGTTTTCTCTGAGTAACATTGCCACCCTTATTCATATACTGTGCTTGGTATTGTGGCTTGGCCCCGTTCATTCTTTGGGCTGACTGCAGCCTTTAAAGGGGTTATGCCATGATTGCTGTAAAAAAAATGAAAATCAGACATCATATAGTACATGACAATCTCTTTCTAACAAAGCTAGAACCAGTCCTGTACCTCACATGAATCCAGAGATCTCAATATTCACTGCTTCCTTTGCGCTAGATTATCTTCAGCCTGGCAGCTCAGGGGGGTGTGTCCTTTCTGTCGCAGCTCTCTCCCTGTAACAGCCACAGCTTCTAACAGAACATATGGCTGGTGGCGCTATACAGATACATTTTATTGACTAACACAGTGGCTATACAACATGTTTACTTTCATGCAATTACAAAAGTATTCAGATCCAGGTGCTGGTTTGAAAAATGTAGAATATGTTTTGTGACACAATGCCTTTAAGCAGTATTACATGTCATTACATCAATCATCTATGATCAATTGAAAAATACTAAATACACAATATAATGTGATCTATAGTATAGAGCTTATTGTATCTGTAAATGTAGCACCAGCTGAATGAGGGTCAGAAAAAAAATTGTAATGTTCCTGTAAGTCACCCCCAGTTATGTTGAAATACTTACTGCATCTTTGAAAATGTCACCAATAGCAAGCGGTGTCAGTCTCGAATAAAGACCTGAGCTCAAGAGTCTGATTAGCACCTACCTCCTCGACCAGTTTGCCAGAAGACATCTCTCGAGAGGACTGCTGACTTTTTAAAGTTAGATGTCTATAGTATCTGTCATTCCTATAATGTTAACCTATCCAGGAATTGCTTACATCCAATCTACAAGAAAAGAAAAAAGACAATAAAGTAAATTTTCAAGAACCTACAATACCTTATTGGGGTAATTTGCTGTACTGCATACATAATTACCTGCGTAGTATTCTTCTCACTGGTGGTGTCACGTATAGGAGTATTGCAGCCCTGAGCTCAAACCACACCACTGTCCCTGCCAACTTGCACAGTGCATCCTAACCGACGGTGTACAACTGGATGGCAGTCCCTAGCTTACATACGTGCTGGGGCTTACAGGGAAGGGAAACGGAAGAAAACAATAGACAAAGACAGACCACACGGACAAGAATATATCACCAAGCTGAGGTCAAAGCCAGGAGGCCACTGGAGCGAGGTAAAAAAACAAGCCGAGGTCAGAAGTCAGGAGGTCGCGTCAATTCCCAGGGAAATACGGGAGCAGAGTCAAAATACAAGCTAGGGTCAGAAAGCCAGGAGATCACATAGTACAAGGGAAAACAGAGGAACGAGGTCAAATACAAGCCGAGGTCAAAACACAGAAGTCGCAATATAACAAAAGCTGGTGAAGTTAGTAAAAGACCAATCACAGGCAACCTGTGGCCAGCAAGTTGCCTGTTTAAATAGGCCAACAACAACGTGACATGGCCAGCATCATGTGACCCTAATTACCATATTCAATGTAGTTGAACGCCGGCTTATACACGCTGGCACTCACATGCCCTGCCTGCTTGTTGTCTAGGGGATGGAGGACACCGGCCACACAAGGGAAGCGCCCGCCGCCGGGTCCTCCACGCCCCCAAGTTACCATGGAGACAAGGACGCAGGAGGCGTCCTCGCTCCGGGAGCGGGAGACGGCAGCGCTGTAGGGAGGGAGTGCGCCCACCGGCTCTCTGTTACAGGTGGTTTATAATTATTCCATTCATGCTGCAGTGGAAATCTCATCAATCTCCTTATAAGTGAATCTGTCAAAGAGCTGCTCTGATGGCTGGATCTGTAGCCCTTAACTCTGGTTTCCTTACAGCTCATAAACAATGTTCTTGGAGTTGCCCAAAATTTTGACCTTTTTGAACGTTCGATAGGTCTGTTGCACCTGTTGAAAATAATTACACTCACTTGCTCTTTGCTGCTCAGTTACAGCTCCCTGTAGTGATCTTCTGGTCTCCCTCCTGCAAACATCTCGATGGACAAGGTCACATGTGCCGCTGTAGCCAATGACTAGCCTCAGTGGAGATGTTTCCTCAAGAGGGTCAGCTGCTGCTTGGGGATATGTCACCATTGAAGCCAGTCATTGGCTGCAGTGACGCACATAAACTGAAAGTTTACAGGACAAGAACTGGACGACCACTGAAGGGAACCAGAACTGAGCGGCATGGAGCAGATGAGTATGATTTTTTTTTAACAGGCTGCCATCTATAGTTAAAAAAGTCCAATAGCTGAACAACCCCTTTAAGGGTTCACTAAAAAGAAGTGACTGTCTGTAGGTACAGTGAAAATGAAGGCTGTAGACGAAAACTATAAAGGGAAAATTTTAATAATAATAGGTAAACATAAAAAATTTATTTCAGCCCAAAATAAGTAGAATCAAATAATAATAAAAAATACCCATAAGGTGCCCATAGCCGTTAGGACCCATGGTGCACAATTCTTATTGTTCTTAATAGAAACAGTATCCAGGAATCATTGCCACACAGTATTTATTTTAAAGCATCAACACAATACAGATACCACCTGCTATTATATATAATGACTGCAGCTTTAATGTAAGTTAGAGAAATGGAAACAGCCCATTAGTGTCACATGAAAAAAAAATCATAATGATAGGATATGAAATTACACAGGCTAAAGAACAGAACTTTTGTGAATAATTACATTTTATGCTGTCAGTCATCGGTGTCGTTGTATATAGACACGTCTGTTTCATAAGCAATGTTACCTGTCATCTTTTTGCCATGAGTCGGATATTAATGGAAAATTACATAAAAAAGCAGCCAATATAGATGCTATATTGCAGGCAATATACATTAATAAAAGCATGCCGTATGCAACAGTTCAAAGATTACATATATACAGCATCTCACAAAAGTGAGTACACCCCTGACATTTTAGTAAATATTTTATATGTTTTCATGGGACAACACTGAAGATCTGACAGCTTGATACAATGTAAAGTAGTCGTGTACAGCTTGTATAACGGTGTAAATTTGGTGGCCCTCAAAATAACTTAAAACACAGCCATTAATGTCTAAACCACTGGCCACAAAAGTGAATACACCCCTAAGTGAAAATGGCCAAATTGTGCCCAAAGTGTCAATATTTTGTGTGGCCACCATTATTTTCCAGCACTGCCTTAACTCTCTTGGGCATGGAGTTCACTAGAGCTTCACAAGTTTTCACTGGAATCCTCTTCCACTCCTCCTTGAAGACATCACAGAGCTGGTGAATGTTAGAGATCTTGCACTCCACCACCTGCTTCACAGATGCTCAATAGGGTTTAGGTCTGGAGACATGCTTGGCCAGTCCAGCACCTCTACCCTCAGTTTCTTTAGCAAGAAAGTGGTCTTCTTGGAGGTGTGTTTGGGGTCGTTATCATGTTGAAATACTGCCCTGTGGCCCAGTTTCTGAAGGGAGGGGATCATGCTCTGCTTCAGTATGTCACAGTACATGTTGGCATTCATAGTTCCCTCAATGAACTGTAGTTCCCCACAGCCAACAGCACTCATGCAGCCCCAAACTATGACACTCCCACCACCATGCTTGACTATAGGCAAGACACACTTGTCTTTGTACTCCTCATCTGGTTGCCGCCACACACACTTGACACCATCTGAACAAATAAGTTTATCTTGGTCTCATCAGACCACAGGACATGGTTCCAGTAACCTATGTCCTTAGTCTGCTCGTTTTCATCAAACTGTTTGTGGGCTTTCTTGTGCATCATCTTTAGAAGAAGCTTCCTTCTGGAACAACAGCTATGTGGACCAATTTGATGCAGTTTGCGGTGTATGGTCTGAGCACTGACAGGCTGATCCACCACCCCTTTAAACTCTGTAGCAATGCTGGCAGCAGTGAGTGCAGTGAGTGGAAGGTGACACCAACTCCTTTGGGGCAGTCTCTGGTTCCAGGGGCTCTGCCAGGTGTTGGTTCGAGGTGCCCTTGGTGGTGAAAGATTAGGGTGTCAGTTGGCTGGGTCCCTGAGATATTCGTGACGCCAACACCTTGCGGTGCAAGTAGGTGAATGGTGGAAGAGATGAGGAGACATGTTTATTGCAAACAGTAGGAATTTTCCTGAAGATAGGTCTGCCTTGAGGTGCAGGTTGTTCATACAAAAAGGCTTACGATAAGTTGATGCTGTAGGAGTACTGAACAGGCTGGATAAAAGGTGTGCCTCAATGCTTGCTTTTAGAGTCAGAGATTTTCTTCAGGTTCCTCAGTTTAGATCCTCTCTATGCTAGGACAGCCAGACAATGGATATAAATAAGTTTCTCACAAACTACCAGTAACCCACAGGGCGGTCTCCCTGACGGCAGGCAATACACATCTGCTCCATTCTTTGTCTCGGCTACCTCTGGGGTCCTCACTCCCCGGAGGGGTAAATGTGGATAGAAGACGACTGAGCTCCTAATCTTCTGGTCGTATCCAAGTGCTCTTGAGCTTCTCCTGATCACACTTGCAGTGGAGTCCATAAACAGTAGAAATGCTTTACCTCAACCTTCCCTATATCCTTACAGCTTCTGGTCTGTCTAAAGTGGCTCTAATATTAACAACCACCAAATCCCTCAGCTTGCCCAGAGCTGAGGGCCAAACAGTGCAGCTACATTTCAGCTGCCTCCTCTTCTCTTCTCCTCTCACTCTGAACTAACTCTGAACTGACTGGTTCTAATCGGTTGCACAGCTCTATATATGGTGTTACAGCACCACCTAGAAGTGTGAAATATGTATAACAGTTCACCAGCCTGATAAGATCCCTACAGCATTGATATACATAAATAGCATATTAACAATGACATGACATTTGTAGTGCACACTATAAGTGGGACACTGCCGAGGGAAGCTGAGGAAATGTTCATCTTGTCTTTTTGTGCAGGAGGCACAACACTCTTAAGGGCTTCAGAAATGTGAGCTTGGCAAGCTGCTGCTCATCTAGTCTCAGGTCCGTGCTCAGGCCTGCTGACAGTGAAGATCAAAGAAGAAGAAATAAGTAGTGGTGCTGCTAGACCCAAGGCACCAAGGGTCCGAAGAAAATATTATTCATTGCAGAAGGTCAGGTTTGATACAATATGAAACAGTACAGGAGAGGCATATGTGAGCCCACCCCTTGTGTAATCTAATAAACAGGTAGTACAAGGAGATAATCATAAGCTTTAAATAAATGCAATAAGATGGACTTTAAACAAATATAATAAAACAAGTGTACCGACAATATAACAGATAAACAATTTCCCCTCACCCTCTAGTCTTTCCACCTCACCTTCTGGTCTATCCAACTCACCCCCTAGTCTATCCACCTTCTAGTCTATCCACCTCACCCTTTGGTCTATCCATCTCACCCCCTGGTGTATCCACCACACCCTCTGGTCTACTCACCTCATCCTCTGGTCTATCCATCTCACCCCCTGGTCGATCCACCTAAGGCCCAGGTCTATCCACCTCACCGTCTGGTGTATAAACTTCAAGCCCTGTTCTATCTACCTCAACCTCTGGTCCATCCTCCTCACTCTCTGATCTATATGCCTCACTCTCTAGTCTATCCACCTCTCTCTGGTCTATCCACCTCTCTCTCTGGTCTATCCACCTCTCTGGTCTATCCACCTCACTCTTTGGTCTATCCATCTCACCCTTTGATCTATGCAACTGCTGCCAAACCGCGACCATCCATGACTTTGAACCTGAGTATCTTCCTGCAGACATAACTCCTTGTGGGGTTATGGGTGAAGACCAAAGAATCCATCAGACGTTACACTTCAATCTAGCCACTACCCAGTAAATTATGTCTTAGAGAATCCACATCTTTTGTATGTCACAAGAATCATTTGTGTCTAGTATGCTGTTGCCAAAGGAGGGATTTAGAAAAAACAGGGCCAAAACGAGGACTTATTTGTACTGTTGGTATTTTTCTCAAAATCATGGCATTTCTCTTAAATCATAAGATTACACCCTTTTAGTATTAGTGTGTATAGTATAGGCCCTGGAGTCCACTATATGTAGCTTTGGAGGGTGCAGAGGTAGCAGATGCACTGAGGCACTAGTCTCTGAGGGGAAAGAACTCTTTGCCACCTAAGAAGACTTCAATTAATGACACATGGTAGGTGAGGGCCCTATTGCAAATTTTCTTTTGGGGTCCAGGACCTTGCTTTGAGTAAAGGAGGTAATTGGAGGGAGAATACATGACAAATTTCTCTGCTTTCTGATTTTAGACACACGGCTTGTTTCCTCTGAATCATCATTTTAACTTTCTGAAGTTGAACACTGTCACCTCTCACCCCGGCCAATACATCTAACAGGCAGAAGGACACAACAGTTCACTCCTCCAGCGCTCTGCTATAAACTTCTGGAGTCTGAGCATTAGTTTACTGTATGGCTGAATTTTGGGTATCCATAGCAACGCAGAGGCAGCCGATCTCCTATGTTCATCTTCTCAAGAGAGAATTCCCAAGTAAGAAGAGTCTCTGATTCCCTTTACGCAGCATTCTCTGCTTCACCTGGTAGGAAAACACATCTACCCTGGAGACGAGGCAGCAAACAATTTGAGATGAATAATTACCTTGGCAAGTCTATAGTCAGAACAGCCCCTGAGCTGTGAAAAAATTGCAAGACAAAGTCATTTTTCCTGGTTGAAGTCGCAAAGGGAAATTAAACCTTTAGCGCCACCATGAGGACAATGTAGGTTATGATGTTGTTTTTTTCCCCCTGAATGTACAGTATGCAGATGGATACATTGGGGAAGACCTTGCACTAATAATTTTAGAACACGTCGTGTCTTATGCCATGCCCCTTCTAGATCAGCCATCCCCCATGCCAAGAAAAAGGTTAATCGAAGCAATAACAAAACATTTGGTTGTGAATGCCTTTGAGAAGTACAGCGCAGAGCTTATAGTATCCATTTTATAGTTCCACACAAAAAGCTATTATATGACCATGTGCATGCAGGGATAGATCGGCCATAGACCATACATAGAAATTTCCTGGTGGGGCGATACCCAGGGTACCACCTGGGCCCTCCTCACTGCTGAACAGTGGAAGTTTTTGGGGATGTATTTTGTGCTGCTGTTTTTTATGGACTGTGATATTTGGCTCTCTTGGGGTGGTATAATGTTCTGCAATATGATATTACTGGCCCTGCCTTCCATCAATTTGGACCCAACTACTAAAGAGGGCCGCTTTAAGTATTTTTTTCCAGAGCCACTTTAAGTTCCCAGTCCATCCCTGTGTACATGATTCCTAACTCTGATGTTACCCAATGGTTCTTTTAAGTGCAGTCATACAGGTAGATTTCAACAGTATGTTGCCTTTGTAGAACCATGCATAAACCGTGGTCACATGACACAGAGATGGGTGGAGCATGTCTTTTGTCGCTCCTACCCCCATTTGTACGCCAGTGAACATTATAGAAGACTACCAACTTTTCAAGTTCAGATGTGACTATATACTGTGCATTCAATCACGAGTAACGTATGCTTAACCATAAAGATTTATCTATACATCTACATTGAAGTATTCTTCTCGGAAAACCCTCAAGCCTCGGACCTGACTCTCGGCATTTCTTTATCACAGCTTATACAAATTGTCACACCAAGTCTTGTTGAAAAATGCTTTCATTAATATTGCAGGCAATATATATTACACTCCATTCATCAGGATGACGTTTCTCATCAGCCCATGATGTGATAAAGTATTGTCGCAGTTACTCACTTCCTTATTAAAACATTTATCAACAAGGCCACCATGAACTAGTTTTGATTTGTATATAGGTGAACCTTTAATAATGTATCAGTAGTACTCTGGGGCTATAGAGAGTCCATAGATGTCATGATCTGCTCTTCGGGCTCATGTAAGAACTCATTTGTTCATTTGGTTTCACGGTTCCTTGATCGGTAGGTGGACCTAACTGGTGGAGACTGTGCTGAATAGAAGCCTTGCATTACTTTGACTCCTTAAAGGCCTGTCCAGGATTAGAAAAATATGTCTGCACTAGAGATGAGCGAATCATTCAAAAAATTATTCGCCGAACATTCGCCGAACTTTTCCTAAAATTCGTATATTTGACGAATAGATTCGTTGTATTTGCGTACAAAATATACGTTATTATGTGCTATTAGCCAACATTCGCTCACTAATAACGAACATTCATTTACAAAATGTACGCAACTTCTTAGAAGACGTACGCATGAGCGTACAAATAGCTTACGAATCTCAGTGTACTATTGTCTAAGCGATTACGTAATACGCAGGCACGTACGAGGAGAGGCCGCGGCGTGCACTCCTCAGAGGCAGAGCAAATATTCGAGACATATATATGGTAAAGTGAAAATACATTATTATAGGTATAATATAAAAATTTTAAATATCACCTACCTAGTATGCTCACGGACACGTTTAAGTCTTTTCTTCTGACGCTTGTCATAGAACTGGAGCAGAGTCCCAAACTCAGTCTCAATTTGTAATCCACATAGGTAAAATTGTAATCCAAATGGGTAAAAAAAAGCAGCAAAGTTTCCTTAAAAAACCCTCTTTCAAGGGGCTCCCCAAATAACCTGAAAAGGGGGAAAAAGGGATGAGGCGCACGAATGCGCAACTTAATTTCCTGAGTTGCCTCGTCATCCTCCCGTGCTGGAGAAAGGGGCGGAACTACCAGGGAGGAGTCTGCATCGCTGAATTAAATTTGTACGCAACAGCGTATAGAGTAACTAAATTATACGTAGAATAGCGTATAATTTATAGGACACACTACGTAGTGAATGCGTACAAAAGCGAAGCGAATCACCTAATATTCGGATTTGCTTCGCAGCTGAAAAATTCCAAGATTCGATACAAATCTACGAAGCGGCGAATAGATTCGCTCATCTCTAGTTTGCACAATGTACTGTATAAAAGGGTGAACCAGAAAATTAAAGTAGTCTGGGAAAAAAACGAAAAGTGGCCCCATGTTGTAGGTGAGTTCCAATTGACAGAAGACAGAGCAACACATGTAGGCAGGGTCTACTATAGTGCATATCACACCAAATATTAGGTGATTCGCTTCGGCTTTGTACGCATTCGCTACATAGTTGTCCTATAAATTATACGCTATTGCTACGTATATGTAAGTTAATATGCTGTTGTGTACGAATTCAATTCATTAGCGAAATTTTACTATTAGTTCGTTTATCGTGCGCAAAAGCCCGGGAAGAAAGTGGTCACCTGACCTAGTGGGCAGGGCTTGCTCTGATTGGCTCAGGCTCGGTAAGCCAGTGACACATCACTTCTGCTGCAACTGCTGAAACGAGCAGAAGCACTGTGTGTGAAGTTCTGAGACTCTGAGACCTGCTTTGTGAAAACTGGGGTGTAATTGCTCTGGGAATCCATATTACACATATCAGGGATACTGCAGGGCAAGTGCAGGGCCAGTTTAGGGCTAGTAATTAATCGGGCAGGGAGAGAGAGACAGGGAGAGATAGGGAGAGACAGGGAGATACAGGGACAAAGACCAGCTGCAGGGCCACAGAGTGAAGTGAAAAATGTCTGGAATGGATAAGCAAAAGGAGTCCAGTTCCAGCCAGACCTCGAGCTCTAAAAAAAGGAGAAGGTGGCACAGGGCAGAAGTGCCAATGGACCTGTAGCCGGAGCTTCTACTTGTAGTATTCGCAATACTTGGCCGTTGTTCCACCAGGCTAACCCACCAAGGCGCAAAATTGTAGTGGAGGAGAAAGTGGATGAATAATGCTGAATACATAGTGGTGCCCGCTCTTGCAATCTATTCTTGGTTTCAAAACATGTAAGTTGGTGGGCAAGCACACTCACCCTAAGATCGCCACTCTGTGTGGAATCTACGCAGAATCTAAGCAGTGATGCAGCATCTTTATAGGAGGACATGTTGGTTCCATATTACATTAACGTTAACAGACTTTAGTGATGATAAAACGCCAGTACAAGTTACTATAGCGCTATGTTCTGATCAAAGGACAAAGCAGGGCAGAGGAAAGGGCCAGAACCTTTGTGTGATGCAAATAGTAGGAGGAATCTTATCTATGGGCTAGCCCAGTGACATGTTTCTCACACAGCTGTCTGCATAACTCTCACCTACCTCCCACTGGGGATGAGCAGTGACTAAAGGCCTGCTATGCAGGGTTAAAATGTGAATTCTCTAAGCCTACAGATGTATCCATTCTTATTTGGTCTCTTGATGCACTTTTTGCATAACAATGGTGCATTAAAGGGGTTGTCCCACAAACAATATTCTACAGTTTTCACACAAGCATCTGGATCTGAATAGTTTTGTAATTGCATGTCATTAAAAATGTTGTACAATAAAATGTATCTGTATATCACCACCTGATGTTTGTTCTTTCTTTGACCTGCTCACTGAGATGTCCGCACATGCTCAGTTTTATCCTTCAACTCCCTCCTGAGTTGTGATGAGAGCTGAGACACGCCCCCTGAGCTGTGATAGGGAGAGCATGGACACACCCTTACCTACACACCTTATCTGTAGCAGAATAGACACCCCCCTTGAGCTGTCAGCTTAATATAAATCTAGAAGAGCAATGAATGTGGAGATCTCTGGATCCATGTGAGGTACAGGGCTGGTTCTAGCTTTGTGAAAAAGACTGTCATGTCTTATATGATGTCTGACTCTCATATTTTACATTAATCATGGGATAACTGCTTTAAATACAATCTTTTCAAGGCTTTTTAATGGCTTGTATTGTCTTTCACAAAGAGATAATGTACTAAACTGGCTCACAGAGACTGATTAAGAATGGATGCATCTGTAAGACCCATACAAGTCGCGCAGGAAAGTCAAGAGCTGCACATGCCTCTGTCCTGAAGTGCACCAAATACAGGCTACAGATAGGGTTGCCACCTGGCCGTTATCTCACAGGCAAAGGCCAGTATTTTAGTGGCCCAGCCAGTGCCCGTAATTTTTTTTCTACCAACAATATTAATTGCCGGTATTTTCCTACAAGGAGTGCTACTAATGAGCTCTTCCACTGCAGAGCGCTCATTAGTGCCTTTAGTCCCTCTTCCCCCCTCCCCCAACTTGTTAAAAAAAAACACTCACCTCCTTCATGCTGGAGCGCAGGTCCTGTCCTGAGCTTCCACTCAGGAGTGAGCGTTCACAGCGGCGCAGGAGGAGTAGGTGAGTGCAGTTGTTGTTTTTTTTTTTTGCAGAAGCAGAGAAGGGGCACTTCATGAACCTGTCTTATGTCTGTCAGTGGTATTGTTGCAGAGAAAAAGAACAATAGCTTCCTTGCTATCTTACATTTATGCCAGAGCCCAGACGGCTCCTGAATACTAAGATGAGGGAAACTGTTTGTTTTCTGTGGTAGTCTCAAAAGCTTTAGGAAGCATCTGAGGCTACCACAGCCTGTGGCAGGGATCCATAGCAACATAGCAAATCTCCCATAGGCGGTAATTGTAATTCATTGCAGTGTATGACAGAAGTGATCAGACAATTGCATGTTCAGATCCCCTAGGGGAGCTTAAAAAGAGTACAACAGTGTATAAATATTAAAAATAAATAAAAATATATATAAATTAAAATAAATAAATAAAGTTTATAAGAAGACATGAGCGAAGTATTTCAAAATTCGATTTGGCTGCTTCACCGAATTTTACAAAAAATTTGCTTTGTGATGAATTACTTCCCCTATATACATGATCACGGCATCTGATAGTAATAACACAGTGTAAAATAAAATAACAAAAATGAAATCATACTTACCTCATCCAATTGCTCGCGAAAAGCCGACTGTCGTCATCTTTATTGAAGATCTAGCGCAAAATCTCACGCAGCTTGTGATGACATCATTACATTGGCCAGCCTGATGACGTCATGCGTCACCGAGCCCGGGATTTCGTGCAAGATCTTCAATCAAGATGTTGGCTGGCCTGTCGCGAGCAAATGGAGGAGGTAAGTATGTTTTTTGTTTTTTTTTTCTTTTCTGCACTATTTCAGGTAAAATTGATTCGCTACCACGAAGCACAAGGAAATTCCATTCGCTCAACACTATTGATAAGTATCATTGCGTACCAAAATGCCCACACTATTACAAAATAAATATATTTATCCCCTACGGCAAACGTTGCAATGAAAAAAAAAAATAAATAAAATGGACGATTGGTCTTTTTTTCAACGCTTCACCTTCCCCCAAAAAATTACACAAAAAGTGATAAAAAGTCATACACGCTCCAAAAACTACAGATCAGCCTTCAAAAAGACTTCACGCAGCTTTGTAGACGTATGGATCCGAAAAAATACGGATGACGTCTAAGTACATTCCGCATTTTGCAGAACAGAACAGCTGGCCCCTAATAGAACAGTCCTATCCTTGTCCTTAATGCGGACAATAATAAAACATGTTTTATTTTTTTGCAGAATGGACATATACGGAAACGGAATGCACATGGAGTACTTTCCGTTTTTTTGGCGGTCCCATTGAAACCGCATACGGTTTGCAAGAAAAAGAAATGGAACGGACACGGAAAGACAATATGTTTGTGTGCATGAGCCCTAAGCCAGAATACTTGTAGTTTTGTAGGTGCCCAGCCTGCTGTGTCTATCCAGAGTGCTGCATTCAGTACTGTTGCAATATACTTAACACTAACTAAATTCCAGTCCTATAATGAATACAAATGATAAGGATATCCATTCTATCAATGCACACCATTCAGAGAGTAAAAGCTATTCTATTAGAGTAATTATGTTATACATTTTTACAGGCAGTCACAAGAAGTAAAGCTTGCCTTAAATATTTATTATTCTTAGAAGAATTTGGGTCAATATTTCTATTCTAATGTAAAGATATTTTGTGAATTAATAATTAATATACAACATAAATACTTTTCAATAAATATGAGATTTGGAACGTGAGGTGTAATGTGGAGCTGGAGTGCCATCAAGTGGTTGTTTGTAGACATTGCAGAGTGTCATACAATTCTTAATATACTGAAAAGAAATAATCACAGTGTAAATTCAAGTTTTGCAGCTTTCTAATATATTTAGTTTTTCCATTCTCATCATTTTCAAAGGAAATGTTTGCTGTCAATGAATGAGAGCACTGCAAAGCCCTCTGTGAGCTTAGAGTCTCTCTGATAGTTCGCTACAAAATATCATCCTGGGGTTCACATTGCATAGTCTATATAGGGCTAGAGCTCACATAGCATTGCCTTGACTGGATATACAATTGTATACATTCTTAATGATTATGATAAAAGGATGATGGCACAAAAGGAGGAAGGAGATGTCACTTAATAGAGCAGACAATATGGTGATGGTATGGCTATACAATTCAGCCCTGCTGTAACTCCTGTGAGTATCTGAGTACTAGGAGATACCTAAGAGAATACCTGAGATACCTGAAAATGAAGAATGTTATACTGCAGTCTTGCAAGCCACCGGCGTCCTTACAATTCAATGGGATTATATAAAAGTATAGTGGTTATAGGGTGGTGTGTGAGGTTATAGAGATATTTAGGCCCTATGGTGGTTTGCGAGGTTATAGAGAGGTATATTAGCTACATGGTGGTGTATAACATATAGCATATGGTAGTGTATACTGTAAACAGAAGTGTTTAACCCCTTTTCAATACCTGCCATAATAGTACAGCGCATGTTGAGTCTTTAAAGATGGCGCCTGCTCCAGAGCGGACCGAGCGCCATAAATACTGAGTGCCTGCTGTTTCAGATAGCAGACACCCAGGGCTAATGTCTGCGATTGGTGATAATTGCGATCACCGACATTTAAACTCTCAGATGTCATGGTCAAATGTGACCATGACATCTGAAAGGCCGAAACGCCTCCCCTGGCTGAGATCGGGGAAGGCATTCCATTGAAATAATAAGCCAGAGCCTGTACTAGGATACTAGGAATATATATTTATATTCCATTATATATATATATATATATTGGAATATACCAATCTTTGTATATTGTAGTGGATAAAATTCTTTTACTTTATACAAATTGCAATCTAATGATTGCATGTTGGGTGTCCACTTCGGGACCTAAAAAAGTTTTTAAAAATATAAATTAAAAAATATATAGAAAAAATTCAAACCTTCCTTTCCCCAAAATAAAAATAAACACTCAAAAAATAAATATCATAGGCATTTCTGCATCTAAAAACGCCTATACTATTAAAATATAAAAAGAACTTCTCCCATGCGGTGAATGGCGTAACAGAAAAAAATCTAAATTAACATGGCCGATTTGCCATTTATTCATCACCTCACCTCCTCCAAATAATTGAATAAAAAGATATAAAAAATCATGCACACCCCAAATGGAAACAATAAAAACTACAGATCGTCCTGCAAATAATGATGCCTCACACAGCTCCGTAGACATAACTATAACAAAGTTATGGGGTTCAGAATTTGGCAATGAAAAGAAAATATAAATGTTTCCAAACATACATGTTTCCATAGAAAAGCTATGGCTACAAGAAAGCAGGGAGTAAAAATGAAAATATAAAAATGGAAAATCACTCTGTCAGGATGGGATTAATAGAGGTGTACAGACTATATGGTGGTGTAAGGTTGTACAATATATACATGTAGCGTTATACTGGCTTTATGGTGGTGTGTGATATGATATAAAGGTCTGCTCGTTTGAGGAGCACATACTGAGAGCAAAGGGCCCCTGTGCAGGATGTGTCTAAACTTTTATGTCCCTTCCACACTATACACAAAAATATGGTATAAAATACACACATACACATGCAAATACAATCACATATAAAATATGCACCTACACATTAAATGTGTACATACACATTACACACACATATTACTCATATTGTCCACATATGAACCATATAAACCTTACATATATAAATAAACACATTACATACACATTACACACACATATTACACATATTGTCCACATACAAACCGTATAAACCTTACATATACAAATACACACATTACATACACATTACACTTGCATAAACACATTATACACATATTACACACATTTACACATGACATATACCAGCAACAACAGCACTTGTCTAGACTTTAGCTTTTTGTGGGTCCCTGTCTATTGGCCCTCTCCACCAGGGGCCACAGATACAGATATACTCCAATATATGGCCGAAATACAATTCAATGAGGAAATGTATTGGTCCAGCCGAATATGCCTGAAACAGAAACGTTTTAGGCATATTTAGTAGATTAGATTTTTTTCAAATTGGGAACAAATACAATATACGGATGTTAATATACAATGGAGTCAAAGTATACATTTTATAGACCAAGGGGACATTAACTAAGACCAGCGAATTATAGGCTGTTCTCAATCCCTCTGTGCTGCTGGTGGATGCGCCAAACTTTTGTATAGGCACAGGCCTCTACATAACTTGGACTCTTGCTGCCACCGGTCATGCGACATGCTTTAAACCATGTCAACTCCCTTGCTGGTATAGTTTAAGGCCATTTTCTACACCAGAAACTGGTGTGGAAGATGATGAATGAGATAGGCAGGATAGACACGTGTAACTTAAAACTTATTTTGGAATGTATCATCTCCATCGTTCCAGGATTCATGCCATGGGCAAGTGTAGTGTAACCTGTCCTATTCTTTAGATAACTGCCCAATGCCTATCTGCTAGATATGCCCGACACATTACTGGGATGTTCAATGTGTCACCCCCAGGGCCGATCTGGTCCCAGTGTGAGGAGTGCCATGTGGTATGTTGTGGCCCAGATAGTGTCGTGTCACAGTGCTCCTACAGACAGTAGCTAGGTGTAGGAAGGGTAGTGCCCCTATGGGGTACTACATACCCCCCTACTAAAAACCAAGCTGCTTTCGGCTTGTGCTTAGGGTTATGGGCTAGAGTCCCCTATAAGTGCTTCTTTATACGACTTTCTGTTACCATTACATATTCACACACTGCAACCTTCTCACTACTTTGACAATACATATAAACTAAAATAGCAATGGCTACCTGTACTTATTACCACAAAGTACCACTCTGTTCTGTTTGATTAGGGTGTCTTCTTTTCCTGCTTCCCTCTCAGTGAACTCAGAGGAAATTCCCTGCTAGCCATTAGAGACAGTAGCTTGGTGTAGGCATGGTAGTGCCCCTATTGGGTACTACATATGCCCCGACTAAAAACCAAGCTGTTCTCAGCTTGTACTTAGGATTATGAGCTAGGGTCCCCTGTAAGTGAAGTTTTATACTACTTTCTGTTACCATTCCATGTTCAGATGATGCAAACTTCACACTACATTGTCAAGACATTTACGCTGAAATAGCAATGGCTACCTACACATATTAAGTACCACTGTGTTCTGTTTGAGTAGGGTGTCTTCTTTTCCTGTTTCCCTCTCAGTGAACCCAGAGGAAAGCAACTGCATAAGGTCATCATTCTTAACTCCCTTTTGTGTATACCGAGCTCTAGTACCACTTAAAGCCTGGGGGTGTCATTACTCAGTAATCCCACCACTATCCAACGAAGGCCTGCAAATAGAAGGGTGGCTTCATTCTGTAATCCCTTCTCTACATTAAGTTCTAATCATGCTTTACACTTCCTCACCTTGAAGACTAATACGGTAGATGTCTAATTTGATATGGAATATAAGCTGAAATTTCTACAGTCTAGAAATGAAAGAACTCTCCACTCCACAGGTTATACTAACAATAGGCTTCACTTATTACTTCAACATCCGTACGTCATCGCCAGGGTCGTATCTGGAGCATGAGAGTGTCATTACTCTGTAATCCCACCACTAATCAAAAGGTTATGGGTGTCCTTAGGCTGTTTTCTCTTCACTGTGAACCCTGTAGACTGAAGGGTGGCATCATTCTGTAATCCCTTCACAATAAATATAAGGTACAAAGGGTGTCATCACTGTTTGCTCTTTGCTGCTACAAGGCCTACACTGCTAAACACTGCTTGCCTTGAAGACTATAAATACTGAAGATTCTAGGTTCCTTAAGGAGAAAGTGCAGGAGGTGCACTACAAATAAACTGGTATCCAGTGGCAGGAATTGGTTCTCACCACCTGATGTCCCAGTAAGGGCAGATCTAAAAAATAGCTTTTTTTAACTCACATATCTTTAAGGTACAGTATTATGACAGTGGTACTGCTTGTGACTCTACATAATGGTCCTCCTGTGTAGCAACAACACATGATTCCAAAGACATGGGACATATTGGCTCCTTCACTTCCCACTAGCTCCCACTATCGATCTCAGGAGATAGCACAGTTACTACAGTGTCACTTAAGTCTTATTGAGAACCCATGGTGCGCGTAGAGTTCCCACTTAACCTGAGAAGGGGAAAAAGGGGATAGGCACCCTAGGACATAACTTAGAGGTAATTGTTCTGGGCAGATTCCTAACAAGAGTACTCTTCTGGGTAAGAGGTAAAATGAGGGCAACCAACAAACAGATGAGCCAACAACCCTCTCACCCTTCAGAAGCAGTCCATGTTGTGGCTCCAGTAGTCCAGTATATGTTTTCTACTGCAGAATGAGGTCTCCTCAGATGTGGGACATGAAGTCCTCCCCACTGTTGGAGCTCCTAAAGCTCATGAGGGGATTCTCCTGCCCTTTGGTGGTTACCTGTGGTTTGGCAGCAGAGCCGCACTCCCCCCTGGTGGCCACACTTGGTCTGATCAGGGCTGCAGGTCTGGAGATGGCAGAGGGGGCTCCCCACTGTTTGGAACCCCCTGCTGGGGCTGGGTAGCCCAACACCTCCAGTTGCAAAGGTGGTGGCAGCAGGGCCTCTGGCGGTGGTGTGATGGCAGACGCTGCCGTTAATAGCCTGTTGGTCAGGTGGAATCTTCCAGGGAACTTGGTATTAAAAGGTCAGGGGAGAGTAGGAGAGGGCCAGGGCAGCATGGCATGCTATATGGATCAGGGGCAGTTCAAAATCTTTTGTGGCGGCTGCGGTCTAGCCAAGAACTGCAGATACCCTCCTCCAACTCCTTCAGGCAGCACACACCGAACTGTGCTCCTGGATCCTAAGGCCAGTCCAGTCTTCCGGTGCCGGTACCAGGGGCTTTGACAGCAAGGTAAACCCCTATTGCGAAGAGGCCCATAGCCAATGGGGGTATACTCCATGTGATCCCCCAGGTAGAGGCTGTGTCGGGCTTAAGGGAGGTTATTCCCTTACATCGACTGGCGGCCAACGAATAGCTCCTCCCCGTTCTCTAAGCCGGCGATGAAGCCGCTGCCCTGCTCCACAGAAAACCAACAGACGGTCCCCACTCTCCTCTCCAGCTGCAGTTAACCCGGCCATGGATGGTCCAAGAACTGAATGGCCCAATTCTCGATGGCCTTTGTTATTCCTATGTGTTCCAGACGTAAGTTGGTACCTTTGGGTTCAAGTGAGTGGGGGTCACAGGAACACCGGGCAGCAGAGTGGAAACTCCCCGTCCTCCAGGCACCTGCTTCTCCAGGACCACCTGAATCTCGTGGATCTCCTGGACTTCTGGCTCATTGTCCCACATCATGGAGCCCCAGTCAGGCACCTGCTGGTGCGCCATCTGGCTCAGTCCAGTCTGACTATTTCCAGCTGGTAAGGAGGAAGGATCCCGGTGGGCAGTGTCTTCCCTTCCTGAGCTTGGGCTGGGCAGTCCTTTTTTTCCCTTGCTGGCAGCGGGAAAACGACAAAAGTAAAACATGGCCAAGGTGGCTGATTAACCCCTTTTTCTGCTGGTGCACTCCTAATGGTGCATTTTCGCCAGAGATAACAGTAATAAAGTCATTTGTAGGGGGTCTGCAGACATTGTAGGCCTTCAATAGTGATAAGGCACAGACGTACAGTATATATCCTGTTCGTGATGCCAAAATACAATGTGCCGCACCCAAGGCCGATCGGGTCTCAGTGTGAGAAGTGCCTTGTGATATGTTGTGGCGGGGAGAATGTCGTATCACTGTACTCCTACCTGGGTACTGTCGCTCCCCTAGGATTAGGCTCCATAGTATCAAAGTGAGTTGCACTTGGTGGAATAAGTAGAGTCCAGACTTGGTGAAGTTTAACAGTTTTTACTTGAATAAACTTGAGATAAACTTGTGTCGCCCAAACAATATTTGATCTTTCTCTTGGTTCCAGCAGGCTAAGGCTGAACTGGTAGGTAAACTTGAATACTTTCTTTCTTTCTCTCTCTCTCTCTGTCTCTGTCAAAAAAAGAGTTCATTGTATCAGAATCTCTGGGTGATATATATTTTTTTATTATTATTATTTGCAGGTAGTGTATTTACATTTCAGTGAACAGATCTTTGATATCTTTCTTTTTTGGACAACTTTTCTTGTTCATGTATAGCACTGCGCCTGCTATAAAGAATTTAAAGTCAAGTGAATGTGGCAGAGGTGCGCCCAGGCCGGGTGAAAAAGTCATGATGCAGCTAGAAGGCTGCGGCGCTACTGTGAGTGCTGCCTTCTCAGACAGCTGATTGGCGGGGGGCCTGGATGTCAGACCCCCACAGATCAGATACTGATGACCTATCAGTATGGATAGGTAATCAGTAAGAAAAAGGTGGAGAACCCTCTTAAGTGAAGAAGGTAGATGTGGTGCACAGCATGGCAAATGTGTCAAGTCATTAAACATCTAATAGACAATACTAAGAATGTAGAGGGGTAGAGTAACAATAATTCAAGGGATATTGCCACCATCTAACTGAAATCAGTGCACAGTCACACCCACATAATGAAATCATAAGTGTCCCCATGACAATATTGCTAGTGTCTCAATAATGATAGCCGCAGTGTTCCCCTAATTGTATCCCCAATGTCCACACAATGGTATCCATAGTGCACTGATAATGCATCAGCAGTATCCCTATAATGACATCACCAGTGTCAACACAATGACATCACCAGTGTCAACACAATGACATCACCAGTGTCAACACAATGACATCACCAGTGTCAACACAATGACAGTCACAGTTCTGCCATAATGGTATCAGCAGTATCCTAATAATGACATCACCAGTGTCAACACAATGACATCACCAACGTCCATATTATGACTGCCACAAATGTCCCAGTGTCCTCTTAATGACAACCTTAAGACATCTGCAGCATCTCCATGATTAGAGATGAGTGAAGTTATGGAAAATTCGATTTAGCTGCTTTACTGAATTTCACAAAGAAATTCACTTTATGATGAATTACTCATCACAAAGCGCATTTCTTTGTATGTAGTGGGCACAATAATGGGGAACAGCGACACCCCCCTTCATTGAACTTGTCAGATGCTGCGTTCACCGCGGATCGTGGGATCTAAGATTAACATTGAAGGCTTTCAGGAGTTAATCCGGTAAAAAAATAAATAAATAAAAAAATACTCATCTTATCAATTTGATTGCGTAGGTGCCGTGCCAAAGTCTTGCACGGTGATGTTATGACGTTGTCACTCTGGCATCGTGACGCCATACGTCGCTGCGCGCAAGATTTTGCTCAGTATCTTCAATCAAGTTGGCCATGGTGGCCTTCTCGTGCGCAAATGGGTGAGGTGAGTGTGTGTTTTTCTTGTTTTTACCACCATTTCAGGGAAAATTAATTTGTTACCACAAAGTGCGAGAAAATTTGGTTTTGCGGCGAATCAAATTTTTTCTGAAATTCGGATCGAAGTCCATTTCAGACACTTTGATTTGCTTAACACTACCCATGATGACATCACCAGTGTCAACAAAGTAACAGCCGCAGAGTTAATATAATGAAATCACCAGCGTCAGCATACTGATACCACCAGGGTTCACATAATGAGAGTCACATCGTCCCCTGTGACAACATATTCCCATCATATTCCCATAATAGCTTCAACAATATCCCCAAAATGATGGCCACAATGCTCCTACAATCATTATTGTCCCCATAATTACAGCTACAGCGCCCCCATAATGATGTTCGCAATCTCCTCATAATGACATCACCAGTACCCCCCATAACGAAAACCATAGTGTAATGACATCAACAATGTCCCAATAATAACTTAATACAAGTGTCCTCATATTAACATCACCAATGTCCTCATAATGACAGCCTCAGTCCTTCAATAATGACATCACCAGTGTCCTCATAACGGCAGCCTCAGTGCTCCAATAATGACATCACCAGTGTTCTCATAATGACAGCCTCAGTCCTCCAATAATGACATCACCAGTGTCCTCATAATGGCAGCCTCAGTGCTCCAATAATGACATCACCAGTGTCCTCATAACGGCAGCCTCAGTGCTCCAATAATGACATCACCAGTGTTCTCATAATGACAGCCTCAGTGCTCCAATGATGACATCACCAGTGTCCCCATAACGGCAGCCTCAGTGCTCCAATGATGACATCACCAGTGTCCCCATAATGACAGCCTCAGTCCTCCAATAATGACATCACCAGTGTCCTCATAACAGCAGCCTCAGTGCTCCAATAATGACATCACCAGTGTCCCCATAATGACAGCCTCAGTGCTCCAATGATGACATCACCAGTGTCCTCATAACGGCAGCCTCAGTGCTCCAATAATGACATCACCAGTGTCCCCATAATGACAGCCTCAGTGCTCCAATGATGACGATCACCAGTGTCCCCATAACGGCAGCCTCAGTGCTCAAATAATGACATCACCAGTTTCCTCATAATGACAGCCTCAGTGCTCCAATGATGACATCACCAGTGTCCCCATAACGGCAGCCTCAGTGCTCCAATGATGACATCACCAGTGTCCTCATAACGGCAGCCTCAGTGCTCCAATAATGACATCACCAGTGTCCTCATAATGACAGCCTCAGTGCTCCAATGATGACATCACCAGTGTCCCCATAATGGCAGCCTCAGTGCTCCAATAATGACATCACCAGTGTCCTCATAATGACAAGCCTCAGTGCTCCAATAATGACATCACCAGTGTCCCCATAATGACAGCCTCAGTGCTCCAATAATGACATCACCAGTGTCCTCATAATGACAGCCTCAGTGCTCCAATAATGACATCACCAGTGTCCTCATAATGACAGCCTCAGTGCTCCAATAATGACATCACCAGTGCCCCATAAGGAAAGCCATAGTGCCCCCTGTAATGACATCACCAGTGTCCTCATAATGACAGCCTCGTGCTCCAATAATGACATCACCAGTGTCCTCATAATGACAGCCTCGGTGCTCCAATAATGACATCACCAGTGTCCTCATAATGACAGCCTCAGTGCTCCAATAATGACATCACCAGTGTCCTCATAATGCAGCCTCAGTGCTCCAATAATGACATCACCAGTGTTCTCATAATGACAGCCTCAGTGCTCCAATAATGACATCACCAGTGTCCTCATAACTGCAGCCTCAGTGCTCCAATAATGACATCACCAGTGTCCAAAAAACGGCAGCCTTAGTGCTCCAATAATGACATCACCAGTGTCCCCATAATGACAGCCTCAGTGCTCCAATAATGACATCACCAGTGTCCTCATAATGACAGCCTCAGTGCTCCAATAATGACATCACCAGTGTCCCCATAATGACAGCCTCAGTGCTCCAATAATGACATCACCAGTGTCCTCATAATGACAGCCTCAGTGCTCCAATAATGACATCACCAGTGCCCCCATAAGGAAAGCCATAGTGCCCCCTGTAATTACATCACCAGTGTCCTCATAATGACAGCCTCGGTGCTCCAATAATGACATCACCAGTGTCCTCATAATGACAGCCTCAGTGCTCCAATAATGACATCACCAGTGTCCTCATAATGGCAGCCTCAGTGCTCCAATAATGACATCACCAGTGTTCTCATAATGACAGCCTCAGTGCTCCAATAATGACATCACCAGTGTCCTCATAACTGCAGCCTCAGTGCTCCAATAATGACATCACCAGTGTCCCCATAATGGCAGCCTTAGTGCTCCAATAATGACATCACCAGTGTCCAAAAAACGGCAGCCTTAGTGCTCCAATAATGACATCACCAGTGTCCCCATAATGACAGCCTCAGTGCTCCAATAATGACATCACCAGTGTCCCCATAATGGCAGCCTTAGTGCTCCAATAATGACATCACCAGTGTCCAAAAAACGGCAGCCTCAGTGCTCCAATAATGACATCACCAGTGTCCCCATAATGACAGCCTCAGTGCTCCAATAATGACATCACCAGAGTCCCCATAATGACAGCCTCAGTGCTCCAATAATGACATCACCAGTGCCCCCATAAGGAAAGCCATAGTGCCCCCTGTAATTACATCACCAGTGTCCTCATAATGGCAGCCTCAGTGCTCCAATAATGACATCACCAGTGTCCCCATAATGGCAGTCTCAGTGCTCCAATAATGAAGACCACCACTGT
The DNA here is from genome assembly GCA_900303285.1 of Rhinella marina. Lineage (NCBI taxonomy): Eukaryota > Metazoa > Chordata > Amphibia > Anura > Bufonidae > Rhinella > Rhinella marina. The sequence goes on from ONZH01004303.1 coordinate 452,920, forward strand.
TCACATGACCACTACAATGCCCTCCCTAATGTACTGTACATGCGGCCACCATGGTGAAAAGATCGCTGTACCTGAAGGTTAATCAAATAACTTTGTTATGTAGAAAATAATAAAAGAAAGAAATGTGAAAACATAAATTAAACTGTCACGACAGGGAAACAAGGGATAGTGTGCCCTGTCTGAACCCCACCTCTTTCCCTGCCTACTTACAGTAGATGCCCTAGGCGGCAAAACCGTAACTTGGAGACAGTCCCTATGCTGAGTACGTGCACAGGGAAGGGAAGGGAACACAGGGAAAGACGAACACAGACAGAACAAACACAATAGCAGAATAGTCAACAAGCAAAGTCAAGAACAGGAGGTCACGTCAAATACCGAGGGGAATCGCAAAAGCGTAGTCTAAGTCCGAAGCCAAAATCCAATATACCAATAATCAACAGCAAGGTCCAACACACAGCACTGATCTCAGAAGACTAATCACAGGCATCTGAGTGAGGCAGTTGCCATCTTTAAATAGCCCGCCCAGGATCATGTGATGTGGCCAGCATCACATGACCTGAGGCGGAGCAAGCTGTCCAAACAATATGTAAAGTAGCCATTTGGTGTGATCAGCACCACATGGCTAAACCCAAACAGAGAATTAACTCATGAAGTGCTGGCTGACAAGACCAGCACTTCAATTCCCTATTGCTCGTCTCTAGGGGGGCGGAGAGGTCGGCGATGTCGTGCAGAGGGAGTGCAACGCCGACCTCGCGTGACAGTACCCCCCCTTCACGAGGGGCCACCGGACCCTTACCAGCGGGAGCAGGCTTATCGGGATGCTGCAGATGGAACTTTCGGATGAGCTAGTCTGCATGCATCCTGGTCAACTGTACCCAAGACCTGTCCTCAGGACCGAACCCCTTCCAATGTACGAGGTACTGGAAGGAATTCCGGACCCTTCTCACATCCACAATTCTGGCAATCTCATGCTCCATTTGTCCTGCTACCTCAACCGGAGGAGGAGACTGTTCCTCAGGACCAACGGGAGCAACATAACGTTTGAGCAAAGACACATGAAAAACATTATGAACACGAAGGGAGTCGGGTAAACATAACCTAAAAGAAACCGGATTGATCACCTTGGTGATCCTGTAAGGACCAATGAAGCGAGGTGCAAACTTGTAGGATGGTACCCTCATGTTACACCCTTAGAACGTTTTCTATCAGCCTTAGCTTTTTGAACTCCTTGGGCCTTTTCCAGGTTCGACTGAACCTGTGCCCAAACTGTGCACAGTTCTTGAGAAAAATCATTGACCTCTGGGACAACCGACGCAGATGGGGAACAGGAGCCAAAGCGTGGATGAAAACCCATATTGCAGAAAAACGGCGACATCCCAGAGGATGAATTAACACGATTATTAATTGCAAATTCAGCCAGAGACAGGAATCTGGCCCACACATGCTGGTTATCAGAAAACATAACATCTGAGATATTGCTCAACGGATTGGTTAAGACGTCTGACCGTTGGTCTCCGGATGAAAGGCTGATGAAAAGGACAAAGAGATACCAATCTTATTACAGAACGCCCTCCAGAACCTAGACACAAACTGTACTCCCCTATCAGAAACGATATTCTCAGGAACACCATGCAGTTTGACAATATTATCAATGAACACGGACGCCAAGACCTTCGCAGAGGGTAATTTACACAAAGGAATAAAATGACACATTTTGCTGAATCTGTCAACCACCACAAATATCACGGTTTTACCCTCAGAGCACGGTAAATCCGTGATAAAGTCCATGGACAGATGTGACCAAGGTCTACTAGGTATGGGTAAAGGATGTAACTCACCCATAGGTCGTGTCATGGAATTCTTGGACCTGGCACAAGTGTTACACGCAGTTACAAAAGCCTGAACATCTCTGGAGATTGATGGCCACCAATACTGCCTAGAGACCAACTCCTTGGTGGCATTGATGCCAGGATGTCCACACAAAACAGAATTATGGCACTCACCCAGCAGTCGCAACCGCAAATGAGCCGGCACAAACAATTTGTCATTGGGGGTACCAATAGGAGCAAGATGTTGTCCTGCTGAGATTTCAGAAGCGAGGTCAGATGAGGTAGCGGCCACGATGATATCAGCTGGCAGGATGGGCTCAGGAGGGACGTCAGGAGGCTGATACGCCTGGAAACTTCGGGATAAGGCATCGGCCTTAACGTTCTTGCTCCCGGGTCTGAAGGTACCACAAAAATCAAAATGAGTAAAGAACAAAGCCCACCTCAATAGCAACAAGATTAGTAACAATAGTAACAAGATTTTCTTTCTTACCACCGCAGGGGGTACCTTACTTCCAGGAACAGACCTTTTTGAGAGCAGAAGTCTCGGACACTGCTGGAGCCAGTGGTTCATCTCACAGCAGTAAAAACAGGCCCCTCTCAGGCGTCTCTGATCCCTCATAGTAACTCCCAACTGCATAGGCTCCTCCTGGACCTTGATAGGAGATGGGCTTTGAAGAGGAACTTCGGACAACACGGCAACTTGAGGGGCAACAGAACGTTCCTTTTGTCTCTCCCTAAACCGTCGGTCAAGTTTGATAACTAAGGTCATAGTCGCCTCTAAGGTGTCAGGAGTAGGATAACTAACTAGTAAATCCTTCAGATGGTCAGACAGTCCCACCCTAAACTGGCTTCTCAAAGCAGGGTCATTCCATTTAGAGGACACACACCATTTTCTGAACTCAGCACAGTAATCCTCAACTGCACGGTTACCCTGCCGAATGTCTCTGAGCTGAGTTTCAGCTACAGCGGCCAAGTCAGGTTCTTCATATAAAAGACCTAGGGCCCGGAAAAAAGCCTCCACAGACAATAGACAAGGGGAGTCAGGTGGCAATGAGAAAGCCCCCTGTGGATCCCTGCAGCAAGGAAATAATTATTCCTACCCGCTGCTGCTCAGAACCCGAGGAGTGTGAGCGTAAACGGAAATATAATTTACAACTTTCCTTAAAGGAACGGAAAGTCCTTCGGTCCCCAGAAAACCGATCGGGCAATTTTACATGGGGTTCAATATTGGGGTTTGGCATGGAGGGAACGACTGCGGGTGCTGTCCGCAGCTGCTCCTGATGTTGGAGTCTCTCTGCCAAATCCTGGATCATCTGAGCCATGTTACTCATCTGGTCCGTGAGTACTCGCAACGGCTCCATTAGGTATGGCCTGTGATTCTGTCACGACAGGGAAACAAGGGATAGTGTGCCCTGTCTGAACCCCACCTCTTTCCCTGCCTACTTACAGTAGATGCCCTAGGCGGCAAAACCCTAACTTGGAGACAGTCCCTATGCTGAGTACGTGCACAGGGAAGGGAAGGGAACACAGGGAAATACGAACACAGACAGAACAAACACAATAGCAGAATAGTCAGCAAGCAAAGTCAAGAACAGGAGGTCACGTCAAATACCGAGGGGAATCGCAAAAGCGTAGTCTAAGTCCGAAACCAAAATCCAATATATCAATAATCAACAGCAAGGTCCAACACACAGCACTGATCTCAGAAGACTAATCACAGGCATCTGAGTGAGGCAGTTGCCATCTTTAAATAGCCCGCCCAGGATCATGTGATGTGGCCAGCATCACATGACCTGAGGCGGAGCAAGCTGTCCAAACAATATGTAAAGTAGCCATGTGGTGTGATCAGCACCACATGGCTAAACCCAAACAGAGAATTAACTCATGAAGTGCTGGCTGACAAGACCAGCACTTCAATTCCCTATTGCTCGTCTCTAGGGGGGCAGAGAGGTCCGGCGATGTCGTGCAGAGGGAGCGCGACGCCGACCTCGTGTGACATAAACCCTACAATAATATTGGTCCAAAACTGTTTTCTTTCCACACAGACTAGAGCAGTAGTGGCGAACCTATGACACGGGTGCCAGAGGCGGCACTCAGAGCCCTCTCTGTGGGCACTCACACCCTGGAAAAAGTCTACAGTATACAGACAGTGCACTGAATGTAGGCAGGCCGTTATAGCTAAATGATAAAGTACATGGAAGATATACTATATTGGTACTCAGGTAAAATTGCTGTGTTGGCATTTTGCAATAAATAAGTTGGTTTTGGGTTGCAGTTTGGGCACTTGGTCTGTAAAAGGTTCACCATCACTGGACTAGAGTAAGCGAGGTAACATGCCTTAGGGCAATGTGCTAAACAAATCTGCCTAAAATACACAGTAAAATTACAATCACCTTGCACGTACAATGTTTCATGAGGCTGAAGTTGGTTTCTTATTTGTCAGTTTCTTATTCACATCATTTGTATGTGTACTTATGCAAATCAGTGCCCTTCTGCCCACTTTGATGCCAGTTTTCATGCCAGGAACCTGTTCGAGCCAAGCTGAACTCCACTGTATCTGATGCAGGGCATCACCCTCTGTATGTTGGTATCGCGAGATCAATGGCTGGAATTCATTTAATTCTTTAACTCGTGCCCACTGTCATTCGTATTGTCATGTCGCTTTCAGCTGATTTATTTTAAGGACAGTTCACTGCAACTTTTCCTGTTACTTGGGATAAGTGTCCTCAAAATTCAATAAAAAAAAACACCAAGAAATACAAATGATGTGAATAAGAAACTGACAAATAAGAAACCAACTTCAGCCTCGTCAATGTTTCTGTATGGAAAAACAACAAGAAACTTGCAACTGTTTCAAACTTTCATTAGACAACGTCTACTATCTTCCACTAGATGGCGATAAAATACAACAAATACATAACTACAGTGAAGAAATTCTTGAGTGAGGAGCCATGACTCCTGCAGGGCTTTCAAATTATAGTATGGTGACTTCTAGCAATCATTCTTAAAAAATAAAGTCTGTCTCTTTAGGGATCATTGAGAAACTTATAAGTGGATTCAATTTTGATAACACAGTGAAATATATTCTAAGTTGATCTAGATTCTGAAGATAATAAATATTATCCAATATCCTGGGAGAAGATTTTCATGACCAGCCTTATAAAAATCCATTGATCAGTTTATCCAGATTGCAAGAATATTCCGTGCTATTCTGCACAGAGCAGCGGCTTGACTCACCTGGTTTGGTTGTGTCAGCTGTATGATATAGGTGCTGTGGTCCGCACTGGTGGTTACATACAGGAATGTACATCCTCAAGCAAATCCATTTAGATCATCTTTCCTTCAATATCTCTTATGTCAGACCTAGGGTTGAGAGAATCAAAGCTGATGAAGCGGCATTCGATCTGAATTTCAGTGAAAATTCAATTTGCAGCAAAGCCAAATTTCCCCGTGCTTTGTGGGAGCGAATCGATTTTCCCTGAATGGCGGTAAAAAAAAAAAATCATACTTACCTTATCCGTTTGAGCACGAAGAGCCGGTGTCCGCCATCTTGATTGAAAATCCAAAAAAATCCTGTGCGCATTGACATATGACGTCACCACGGGCTGTGCAAGATTTCACGGTTTCACACTATATCTGCGGCGGCCGGTTCTTCACTATCAAATGGGTGTGGATACGTATCATTTTATTAATTTTTTTAAAATGTTATTGCTGCCAGATGCCGTGATCAGCTATGAACCTGACATCTGAGGGGTACAGTGATGGGGGGCTGCGCAATAGCCGTTCCCTGTCATTGCCCCCACTACTTAAAGAAATGCGCTTTGTGACTAAGTAATTCGTCACAAAAAGATTTTTTTTTTAAACTTGGCGAAGCAGCCAAATCGAATTTTCCAATCCTTCGCTCATCATTCAGATGGTAAGGAGGACCTCCCATGGTTAAAATCAACCAAAATTAGAACACCTATACTCATAAGAGGTCTGGGTATTAACCCACCAACAGTCTCAATAAAATTGAAAAAAAATCTTCCAAAAAGGTCACTTTTTATTGTAGATTATGAATTTATGTCTGAAGTAAATCTAGTTGGTACGTAATTCATAACTGAAATGCATTTTTACCCCTTAATTACGTAGCTAACTGTAGCCTTAACCACTTCAGCTCTGGGCCATTTCCCCCCTTCCTGACCAGGCCTAATTTTGCAAATCTGACATGTGTCACTTCATGTGGTAATAACTTTGGAACGCTTTTACTTATCCAAGCGATTCTGAGAAATTTGAGTCAATAAGTTTTAATTTTATTTATAAAAAATCCAAAAGTTAACGAAAATTTGAAAAAATTCACTGTTTTCTAAATTTCAATCTCTCTGCTTTTAAGACAGATAGTGATGCCCCATAAAATCCTTTTTAATTTACATTCCCCATATGTCTACTTTATGTTGGCATCATTTTGGTAGTGTCATTTTATTTTTTTAGGACAGTAGAAGGTTTAGAATTTTAGACGCAATTTTTGCAAATTTGCAAAATCAACTTTTTTAAGGACCAGTTCAGTTCTGAAGTCAGTTTGTGGGCTTACATAATAGAAACCACCCATAAATGACCCCATTTTAGAAACTACACCCCTCAAACTATTCAAAACTGGTTTTAGAAATGTTGTTAACCCTTTAAGTATTCCACAGGAATTAAAGCAAAATAGATGTGAAATTTCAAAATTGTACTTTTTTTGCAGATTTTCCATTTTAATGATTTTTTCCTGTAATACATCAAGGGTTAACAACAAAACAAAACTCAATATTTATCACCCCGATTCTGCAGTTTGCAGAAACACCCCACATGTGGTCGTAAACTGTTATTTGGGGATACGCCAGGGGTCAGAAGGGGAGGAGCAGCATCTGCATTTTCTAACATGGAATTTTTTGTCATGGTTTGTAAGAGTGATAACTTTTTAATTTTTCTGTGGAGCTGCATGAGGTCTTATTTTTTGTGGGACAAGCTGTGCTTTTTATTGGTACCATTTTGGGGTACATACGGCTTTCTGATGACTTTTTAATCTAATTTTTTGGAGGTTAACAAACAAAAAAAAAAGCAGTTTAGAGGCATTTTTCTATATTTTTTTTACACCGTTCACTTGATGGGGTAGATCATGTGATATTTTTGTAGAGCCAGTTGTTACGGACGCAACAATACCAAATATGTCTATTTTTTATTTATTTTTTTTACGTTTTACACAATAAGATCATTTTTAGAAGAAAAATCATGTTTTTGTGTTGCAATTTTTTAAGAGCCATTTTTTTCATTTTTCGGGCTATAATCTTGTGTGGGGGCTCATTTTTTGCGGGATGAGGTGACGTTTTTATTGCTACCATTTTGGGATGCATACGACTTTTTGATTGTTTGATATTATGTTTTTTGGTAGGTGATGCGACAAAAAAAGCTGTATTGGCATAATTTTTATTAGATTTTTTTTACGCAGTTCACTTGATGGGGTAGATCATGTGATATTTTTATAGAGCCGGTCGTTTTGGACGCGGTGATACCTAATATGTCTATCTTATTTATGTATTTTTATTTGTAACTTTTTTTAATGAAGTATTTGGGGGGGAATTATTTTTTTTATATATATGTGATTTTTTTTTTTTAATAATACTCTATTTTTTTTTATTTATTTTTTTTTACACTTTGTGTCCCCCATAAGGTCATACAAGACCTCAGGGGGACATTTAACTTCACTTATTTTTTTTATTTATTTTTTTACACTTGATTTCTCCTGTAACTAGGGCTGACATAGTAGCCCCAGTTACAGGGGAAATACATCCCCAGAGAGGCTGTACAGCATAATACTATGCTGTACAGCCTCAGTGTAGGGCTGATCGGGTCTATGAGAGACCCGGCAGCTCCTGCACTCTCCCGGCCCCGGCGATCACGTGACCGCCGGGCCGGAACAGGAAGCGCAATAGCGCTTCCTGATCTGTATATACAGCGCTCGTTGAGCGCTGTGTATACAGCGATCTAGAAGGCAGGGACCCCTGGGAACGGTCCCTGCCTTCTCTTTGGGGTACCCTGCTGTCACTGACAGCAGGTACCCCACTGTGCAGCTGCACGATTAGCGTGCAGCTGCTATCTCTGAATGGACGTTCAGAAACGTCCATTCAGAGATAGATAACCACTTCCCGGACGTTTATAGTCAACGGGCGGACGGGAAGTGGTTAAAGGGGTTTCCCACCAATATATTCTACAGTTTTCAAACCTGCACCTGGATCTGAATACTGTACTTTTAAAATCGCATGTAAAAAATAATTTAGTATAGCCACTGAGCTATTCAATAAAATCTATCTTTACAGAGCCACCTGTTGTTTTTGTTTAATATATCTTTCTCCTGGTCACTGAGATTGCTGCACATGCTCAGTTTTATCCTTTATCCTGCCTCCTGAGCTGTGATTGGGAGATAGCTGCAGCAGAAAGGACATGCCCCCTGAACTGCAGCAGAGAAGGCAATCCCCTGAGCTGCCAGTTAGCTATAAATATAGCAGAACAATTGGAGCAATGAATGGGGAGATCTCTGGATCCATGTGAGGTACAGGGTTGGTTCTACTTTAAGGACCAGTAACATTTTCTCCCTCTGTGTTCCAGCATACATAACTTTAAAAAAAAAATCTTCAATTTAGCTTTATGAGATTTTGCATTTTACAGGGCGATTTGTAGGTTTTTCTCAGAATCATTTTGGGATACATATAGTTTATTAGATAACTTTTATTATTTTATTTTTAGGGCAAATTCTTTAAAAAAAAAAACTGCAATTTTAACATTATTTTGTGGGATTTATTTTTCCGGCGTTCACTGTGTGGTATAAATAATGGGATAAATTGATTTTGTGGGTCACTATGATTATGATTAGTGTTGAAGCAAAAAATCTGAGGAATTCGGTTCAAAGTTTAGGAAAACTTCGATTCTAGATAATTTTTAATTTCTTTGCACTTCCTGGTAACAAATCAGTTTTCCTAAAATGGCAGCTGTTTGTGTTAGAAAGTGAAAGCAAGTGTAGAGGAGACAAGTCTGGGAATGCAAGATCACCCATAATGACATGCAGCCAGCCAATCTGCATCCAATGTTGCTGCCAGATGTTAACAGAGTGTGTAGGACAATATTGGAGAGGGAGAGTACAGGGAGAGTGCAGGGAGAGTGAAGGAAGAGTGCAAGGAGACTACAGGGAAAGTGGGGGGAGAGGTTAGGAGACTGCTGAACTACAGACTGTGCTACAATTTATTGCCATGTACAAAACTGTGCAGTATACTAAGAGTCATAGCTAATCTGTTCTGTTAGCCTTAGAGTACCTGTGTTGTCAGTATTACAGGCAGGTCTAATTTATCACTGTATACATAAGTGTGCAATGCACCAACATTCATAGTTAATATGTTCTGTTAGCTGTAGAGTTACCGTGCTGTCAGCATTACAGGTCACTTTTAGGTAGATCAGCCAGGGTTGACTTATAGTGACATGATTTATAGTGACATGACAAATTAATTTGTAATGAATCAGATTTCTTGCTGAACTTTGGCGAAGCTGCCAAATTGAATTTTTTAAAACTTCACTCAGCTCTAATATGACTTTTCCAAATTTGTATCTTTTTTAAAATGTTTTACTCTCCTATACAGTGTCCTGTTATTAGCCCCCCTACTGCCCCCTCCCTGCTCCTTCAGGCTGGCTGAGATCATAGCCAGCTGAAAGGGAAAGGGCTTCTTTAACTCTTCATATCTCCAGCTAGGTAGCAGCTGTAGATATGGGATGACAATCTAAGCTTTAAAAGAAGTCCAGAATTACATCATTATCTCCTCTACATCTGGAGACATAGCTGTTAGAAATCAGGTTGGGAGGGAACACACCTGAAACTTGCTTTCACTTTCAGCTGCTATCAGTTCCTCCTCGATTTCTAACTGATGTAGAGGTGCAGTAATGATGGCATTCTGCTTTTATTTTAAATGTTGGAATGTCAGTTTTAAAACGAGAACAGGCCCATATTTCTATCTTCTACCAAGTCCAAGATATGAGGAGTTAGAGCAGCCTTCTCCAACTCATCCCACTGCCCCAGCTCTGCTCCATTGAACGTTTAAAGTAAACTGTCACCATGAAAATAATATGTAATCTGCCTGCAGCAGGTTATACAGCAGAAGGAGTTTAGCAGATTGTTATATAGTTTTGTATGGAAAACAAAAACTCACCAAAACTTTTATTTTATTAATTTAAACCCCTGATCACTCTGGGCTTTGATGTCCAGGAGGTGGTCATATCAGTGATTGACACCTCTGTATACACAGTCATAGAGGGTAGGATCAGCTCCTCCTCCTCTATAGCATGCTTCTGGCTGATTACACTACATTTTTATGATGAGTAGGGATGAGTGAAGCAATAAAATGTATGACCTCCAACTAGGCGAAGTCAGTTATTCCCAAAGACTCCGAACACTTCAGTGAATAACTTTGGTATTTGATTTTTGAAACCATCTTAAAACTTGGATCCGAACTAAGCTTCATATCCAAGGTACCCCTTCTCCCATACAAACTGATTATTCAACCTCAGTTCAAAACTAAAATTTGTCTTGATAAATGAGACAGACTATCAGCTGACTGAGTGGTCATTTTACATACTGCCCATAGAGGTGTATGGAGAGGGGAGGGAGAGATTCGTCTGCAGAGTGAGAGAGATGCAGAGACCCTGCTGGCTGGTAAATGCTTAGCTGCCTCAGTATGTCCTTAATTCTGTAGTTTATTCTGTGCATATGATAGATAGAGATAGGGGAAAGGATCTCCTATCTCATCTTTATTCTGTGTGCAGTGTATGGGAGACATCACAGCAGCTAGTCTCCAGACACTTGCTCAGGTACAAATTGACAAGTAGAGATGGAGCCTGAAAAGGGGAAATGTGTAAAAATGTAGAATCCAAGTCATATAATGATCAGAAATAGTTCTACTCATGTGCACAGACATGACAGCATATTGTAGAAGTCACCTGCCACAACAGGTACGCGTTAAAGTGATTCCATGAAAAGCAATTATTACTTAAACGCAAAATCTCAAATCACGGAGGACAGCGCTCATCAGTCCCATAGAAGTGCAGCCTTGTACTGGATGCCATTAAATAGAATTCCCTAATCTACTAACCTATTCCATTATTCTTTTTTAGTGGTATACTGACAGTGTGTTGGACTAGGTTGGGGTTTGGAAGCTTAGGGTATGGCCACATGCAGCGGCTGTGATCCAGTCGGATCATGAACTTCACAGGCAATTAGCCCTCAGCTTTCTTTCATTTAACTATCAAAGCTTGCACTGTTTAGTCGGTCTCCATTGTTAATGGCCACACGCCACCTTCAATACTGCATGGCCATTAACAATAACAACTGACTAAACAGTGAGGTCTTCTTCAGTTAAATAAAATAAAGCTGAGGGCTAATTGGCTGTGCAGTTCATGAGTGCAGCACAGAAGCAACCCAACCGGATCACGGCCGCTCCGTGTGGCCATACCCTTAGTAGTTAGCACTTGTGGCCTGAAGTGCTGGGTCCTGGGTTTATATCTAGTTAAGGACAACATCTGCATGGAATTTGTATGTAGGGATGAGTGAACGTCATGTTTTGAAGTTCGAGTTTGGCGTTCGGGTTTTCTGGCAATTCCGTTATGGATTCCGTTATTACGGACTGTAACAGAATTCTATGACAGAATGCACCACAAAAACTTTTAGGAGGCATTCCGTTTTGCATTCCGTCATCATATAAGTCTATGGAAAGCATAGCGGAGCTGTTATCCTGCCCATAGACTTCTGTTATGATGGAATGCAAAACGGAATGCCTCCTAAAGGTTCTCGTGGTGCATTCTGTCATAGAATTCCGTTACAGTCCGTAATAACGGAATCCATAACGAAATTGCTAGAAAACCAGAACGCTGAACTTGAACTTCAAAACATGACGTTCGCTCATCCCTATTTGTACGTCCCCCCTGTGTTTTGTTGGTTTCCTCCCACACTCCAAATATATACATATTAGTACTACTGTGTGTTAGGGTTAAGTGCCTATATGGAAGCCATTGACTTCCCAAGGAGTCACCCTGGACACACAACTACCCCTGCGCCTTGAGTCCCTGTGAGAAAAGCACATTGCAAATTATTGACATAGGTAGAGCTAATGTAACCCATTGAACACATTTATTGTGTGAGTGTGGAGTTTTCCCAGCATACAGACTTAAGGGACATCACTAGAGATGTGCGAAGTTCTTAAAAATTCAATTTAGATGCTTTGTGGAATTTTACAAAAAAAGAAGGGCATTTCTTTAAAAGTAGAGAGCGAAATGACCAGGAATGGTGATTGTGCCACCCCAGGGGCATAGCTATAGTGGGTGCAGAGGTAGAAGTCGCTACCGGGCCCAGGTCAAGAGTTTGGCATGGAGAGGGGGTCCTTTCAATTTTTCCCTCCGGGAGCATGAAGGCCACAAAGAACTGGGAAGGGGGGCCCAAGCTGAACTCTTGCACCAGAGGCCATGAGCCTTTAGCTACGCCCCTGGCCGCCCCCCATCATCGAACCCCTCAGATGTCGTGTTCATCGCTGATCGCGGCATCTGAGATTAATATTAAGACCTTTCAGGGGTTAACCATTTTTTTAAAATGAAATTGTACTTACCTTATCCATTTGAACACAAAGAGGCTGCCGCGGTTATCATGCTTGAAGAACCAGCGCGAAATCTCGCGCTGTGCGTGATGACATCACCATATGGACCAGCGTGGTGATGTAATCATGCACCGTACAAGGTTTCACACGCCATTTTCAAGCAAGATGGCTACCTCTGCCTCTTCGTGCTCAAATTGATTAGGTGAGTATAATTTTGTTTTATTTTTACCAGCATTTCACGGAAAATTGATATGTTACCACAAAGCACGAGAAAATTCAGCTTTGTGGCAAATCAAATTTTCCCTGAAATTTAAATCGAAGTCCGCTTTGATTTGTTCAACACTAGTCATCACAAATTTTATATGAAACCAGCCTTAAAGGGATTGTCTTACAAATATATAGGAACATTATGGGGGTGATAGTCCTCAGCTCACAAGCCTTACTACTGTCTGGTCCTATCTAGATATTATTAGTTCCAAAACTTCATTACTAATACGCATTACGTACTGCCTTAAAATGTATTGGCTCAGCTGAGGCAATCTTTTTATCGCCACCAGTAAAGCGAGACTTGTTTAGTCTCGTGTTAGGTTCTGCACATACATTCATGTTTCAAAATCTGAATCCGAACTTGGGTTTGTGGCTCATTAACGAGTTCGCTCAACCCTAGTTCCAAGCATTGGACTACTGGTGATCAGCTGATATCATTAGAGGTGGGTTGTCCTATCCTTAAAAACTGGAAAAAATGAAATACAAAATAATAATAAAACAATGTATAAAAACATAAAACAGCAAAATATTGTATTGAATGTTTTCACTTTAAGAAGGGCTGAGATTGTATACCGCAACTCTGTAACCTCGCTATAATCTATCAGACATTTATAATGCAGCCGAGCCGTGGGGGGAACGGTAATTTTTCATAAATTTCAATAAGAATATTCCATATATTGTGCAGCATTTTCATAGTCAGTGCTTCAGAAAATGTAACATGAATGTTCCTGTAATGTACTTGTCATCTGTGCTCGATGTGACCTTTATGTACTAAAAAAAAAAATGCCTATAATTTACTTAAAGCAGGTTGTAAATAATAAGAGCAATTACCAAGCTGTGGGAGTGAACCCTAAACCCTCTAATTTCCTCATCTCTGACCTCCATGTAGATTTTAATTGGGTTTTCTAAACTGTATCTTTCTTTTCTTTTGTTTGCTTGATTTTTTGTAGCTTTTTTTTTACTTTCATGTAATTCAGTTCTCAAAGCGTACTTTGTGCGAGATAAGAAAAACGTGGCTGACGATCCTGTCTCTGGGTTATGCCTGGGAGCTAAGCTCTGGTCCATTGAAATGAATGGGTTTGAGCTGCAGTACCACACACAACCTGTAGACCGGTGTGGCGCTGTTTTTGGAAGAAAGCGGTCATGTTTTTCCAATCCTGTAAAACCCAATTCTTTTATATTGCACACACATGACTTACAAGAAACCATTGCAATTAGTAAAATTCGCTTAACTTTCATGTGACTTGTTGTCATATTATTTGCATATATCAGTCACACAGTCACATTTATGGTATACAGATATAGCAGTCGTGCAAATGACCGGTACAGCAGTGCTGCTAATGTAGTGCACTTGCACAGTAAGGCTATTGACATAGTGAGACGTTCTATAAAGAGGATGTATCATATCGGACATTGGGGGCATATTGCTAGGGCTAGCGCTCTCCATTAATTTCTATGGGATTGGCGAAAAAAAGCCAAGCAACGTGCTTGGCTATTTTCAAAAGTCCCATTGAAATTAATGGGAAGCGCACTGGTCGCGCGCTGCCACTGCTCCATTCACTTCTCTGCGGCTTACGGAAATAGCGCTCGGCTATTTTCATCTCTCCCATAGAAATGAATGGAGGACGGTCACACATTTGCGGTGCACCTTCCTGCACTTTGTGGGCTCCGTTGTAAGGATAGGTGTGGGTTCCAAAGGTGGGACCAGCACCTATAAGACATTGGAAGCATATCCTAGTGATACTTTCTCCAATGTCCAAAATGATACAACCCCTTTAAGTCACCATTAGAGCACCATGCATTACCAACATGCTACATCTGTTTGCAACTTAGAGACCATGCGTAGCCGAGATCTCCAACAGGGGCATCCTTCTTTCAGTGCTGAAGATTCAGTGGAATCACAGTGGATTATGTGCTAGCATATCGCTAGTATATGCCCCCATTGTCTTATAGGTGCAGGCACCTATATCGAGAACGGAGCCCCGAAAGGTGGTGGCTGGAGGACTCCGGTCCAGCCACCACCAAGCCGGCTCCCCATAGAAGTGAATAGGAGTGTACTGCGCATGCGCAGCCCCCGCTCCAATTCATTTCTTTAAGGTGGATGGAAATAGCCGAGCCAGCGCTCGGCTATTTTCGCCAGCCCTATAGACAATGAATGGAGGGCGGTTGCGCACGTGCAGTGCGCCCTTCTTCACTTTCAGGGCTCTGTTCTCGATGTAGGCGCGCGTCCCATAAGTGGAACCCGCACCTATAAGGAAATGGAGGCATATCCTAGCAATATGCCCCCATTGTCCATGATGAGAATACCCCTTTAAGCAGCGTGTGCTGCTAGTTGTAGTTGTACGCCTTGTGTTCCAGCCAAAGTAGCATGTGACTGTGTCCTCTTTTTATACATATTTGGAGATGCTGGCTTAATTTTCTTTTGTACAGTACTAGATGAATAGATAGATAGATAGATAGATAGATAGATAGATAGATAGATAGATAGATAGATAGAGTTGAGCGAATCCTAAAAGATTCGGGGATTCGGCCCGAATTTTTTGCGGGATTCGTGGGTTCGGGCCAAATCACGAATCCCATTAAAGTCTATGGGAGACCCAAATATTTTTGCAGGGGCCAAAGGTTCTGCACAGTCAAGTTTGCCCCAACATCTGAAAACCTCAGAAAATGATGGAAACACC
The DNA here is from genome assembly GCA_900303285.1 of Rhinella marina. Lineage (NCBI taxonomy): Eukaryota > Metazoa > Chordata > Amphibia > Anura > Bufonidae > Rhinella > Rhinella marina. The sequence goes on from ONZH01004303.1 coordinate 468,340, forward strand.
TTGGAAATGCATAGGAAACACCAGGGGCAGCATGTAGGGATGCCTCTGAGGCTCCCTAATTGCACCATTTTTTCTAAATCTGGCCAATAGTCTGGTGATGACCCCAAGGCAATTTACCAGTGTTGTCTGAGGAGGTGGTGGACAATGGCGAGACACAGGTGTCGGGGGTGAGGTAGTTGTATGGGAAGCAAGTTACAGTGGGGACTCCTTGGGGGGACTTTCTCATGATGGGACAGATTCAATTGTGTTTAGAAAGGCTGATGGGCTTCCGTCAGCACTGTGTGTATAGAACCCCATGGCCTTTCATAAAAATAGTCTGGCGATGACCCCAAGGCAATTTTCAGGGACACGGTAATGGTGACCCACTTAAAAATGCTGCCTGACAACCTGGCGGTGAACCCCTGATTGTCTGTCTTTCAATAAGATTGCAGTGTAAAGCATGGTGGTGAGCCTCAGTAATAAGATTGCAGTGTAAAGCATGGTGGTGAGCCTCAGTATGAGTTTTTAGATGGAGATTGCATGTGGTCACGTACTCCCTGGAACCCCATAGTCACCCCTTCTCTGATGTGCTACCCCAGAACATTCTCTGCCCCAATTCGCAAGACCTTTTGCAGTCTCAGTGTGCTGATAGTGGGGATTTACCAATGTTGTCTGAGGAGGTGGTGGACAATGGCGAGACACAGGTGTCGGGGGTGAGGTAGTTGTATGGGAAGCAAGTTAAAGTGGGGACTCCTTGGGGGGACTTTCTCATGATGGGACAGATTCAATTGTGTTTAGAAAGGCTGATGGGCTTCCGTCAGCACTGTGTGTATAGAACCCCATGGCCTTTCATAAAAAATTTGGTTACAAAGCCGCATGACTCCTGAAAAATTGTTTTTAGAAAGCCGGATGACTTTCCTGAAAAATTGTTAGTAGAAAGATGGATGACTTTCCTGAAAAATTGTTAGTAGGAAGCCGGATGACTTTCCTGAAGGGGAGGAGGAGGAGGAAAGCAAGCAATTTAGGAGGTAGTCTGAGGTGGGGATGAGAACTGGGGGGACATCCATGACCTGTTCATCTTGATGAACGTGAGGATGTCGGCGTTGTCGGTGGACAGGCGCATCCGTTTGTCCGTAATGATACCCCCGGCGGCACTAAAAACCCTTTCAGACAGTACACTTGCAGCAGGGCAGGCAAGCACCTCAAGAGCGTACAGCGCAAGTTCTGGCCACCTGTCCAGCTTGGCCAGCCAGTAATTATATGGCGTGGAGTTATCGGTCAGGACGTTGGTCTGGTCCGCGACATACTCCCTCACCATCTTGCGGTACTGTTCCGCCCTGCTCTGCCTGCCCTGTAGCTGTGTCGTACTGTCTTGCTGGGGTTTAAGAAACTTGGCAAAAGCATGGAATAGTGTACCCCTGCCCTTGGCGCCTACACTGATTTTCCCCCTCCTCTCCTCTCCTCTCCCAACTTCAGCCACTGCAGTCCGCCCCCTGTTGCTCGACTGGTCTGGAAAGGCCTGTAGCAGCTTCTGAACCAGGGCTTTGTGGTAGAAAATGACTCGGGTGCTCCTTTCCTCCACGGGTATAAGTTGGGCAAAGTTGTCCGTGTAGCGTGGGTCAAGGAGGGTGTACACCCAATAGTCATTGGTGGACAGTATCCTCTTGACCCGGGGATCACGACAAAGACAGCCAAGCATAAAGTCTGCCATGTGCCCTACTGTGCCAACACGCAAGCCTTCAGCCTCCTCACTTAGCGGACTCTCCATCTCCTCCTCCACCCCTTCCTCCGACCCCAATTCATCCTCCTCAGCCCATACCCGCTCAACAGGTAGCATGGAATCACCCCCTGATGCATGGTGCCCAAGAGTTTCTTCCTCCTCCTCAGCCTCCTCCTCCTCCTCAGTTTCGCGCTGCAAAACTGACAACAGGGTGCTCTCAATGTCACTGTCTTCCCCCACCTCCTGTGACACTGCTGAATCCTCAGATCTTAGGTTCCTCAAGGAGTTCTGGATGAGGCACAACAGAGGGATGGTGACACTGATGATGTGTGCATCACTACTGACCATCTCTGTTGCCTCCTCAAAGGGACCTAAGACCTGACAGATGCCAGCCATCCACGTCCACTCCTCAGCATAGACATGAGGAAGCTGACTGGCCTGACTACCACCTCGGGGGATCAGCTGGCAGTCTACAACTGCCCTGCGTTGTTGGTACACCCTGGCTAGCATGTGTAACGTCGAATTCCAACGCGTGGGAACGTCACACAGCAGCCGGTGAACAGGGAGTTGTAGCCGCCCTTTCACAGTCCTGAGGGTCGCGGCATCGGTGGTGGACTTGCGAAAATGGGCGCATATGCGGCTCACCTTGGTGAGCAACTCACTCAACTGGGGGTAGGTCTTGAGGAACCGCTGGACCACCAAGTTGAGCACGTGGGCCATGCATGGCACGTGAGTCAGCCCACCAAGATGCAGAGCCGCCACCCTGCCACTGGCGTCGGTCTCCGACTCCTGGCTGCGCGCTTCCTCCTGGGCTGGCTGTGTGATCCCGCGAGATCCAGCGCTGGGTCACAGGTCTCGCTGGATCACACACTGCAGGAGAAGAAGGCGCGCGCAGGAGAAGGAGAAGAAGACCGGAGCAGCTTTTTGTAAGTATTTTTTGTGGCTGGGGCCCCCCCGGGGGGGGGGTGTGGTTTGGCTGACCTGAGGTCTGATGGGGGCAGAAATGGCTGACCTGAGGTCTGATGGATGGGGCACAAGAGCTGACCTGAGGTCTGATGGGGCACATTAAGCTGACCTGAGGTCTGATGGGGCACATTAAGCTGACCTGAGGTCTGATGGGGCACAAGACCCTGATCTGATGTCTGATGGGGGCACAAGAGCAGACCTGAGGTCTGATGGGGCATATTAAGCTGACCTGAGGTCTGATGGGGCACAAGACCCTGATCTGATGTCTGATGGGGGCACAAGAGCTGACCTGAGGTCTGATGGGGCACATTAAGCTGACCTGAGGTCTGATGGGGCACATTAAGCTGACCTGAGGTCTGATGGGGCACATTAAGCCGATCTGAGGTCTGATGGGGGCACATTAAGCTGACCTGAGGTCTGATGGGGCACATTAAGCTGACCTGAGGTCTGATGGGGCACATTAAGCCGATCTGAGGTCTGATGGGGGCACATTAAGCTGACCTGAGGTCTGATGGGGCACATTAAGCTGACCTGAGGTCTGATGGGGCACATTAAGCTGACCTGAGGTCTGATGGGGCACAAGACCCTGATCTGATGTCTGATGGGGGCACAAGAGCAGACCTGAGGTCTGATGGGGCACATTAAGCTGACCTGAGGTCTGATGGGGCACAAGACCCTGATCTGATGTCTGATGGGGGCACAAGAGCTGACCTGAGGTCTGATGGGGCACATTAAGCTGACCTGAGGTCTGATGGGGCACATTAAGCTGACCTGAGGTCTGATGGGGCACATTAAGCCGATCTGAGGTCAAGATGAAAGAAAACCTGGCAGCAATTGAAGCACAACTCACTGCAATTTTGGGCCCAGATAATCTATCAGCCCTGAAAACAAAGACAGACCGTACCCTGGCTGAACAACGAAAGACATTACAAGACAAAAAACAGGCCAAATTCCAGCGTGACGCCGACGACTACACTACAAACAGGGTCTACAGATGGCAGGACTTCTCTTCCTACGGTGCAGCAAGTTCTACACGAGATTACTATCACAATTCCAGCAGTTCCGGCAGCGACACCTCTCAGAGCCACAGACATCCGGTTCCTTTTTTAGGCCCACGCAGAAGACCAGGAGGCCGATACGGAGGTCGCAACGCTCCAGACGATCGAACCAGGAACATACAGACCAGGTCACAGGTAAGGAACCTGATCTAGTCTTTAACATTTCTTCGTACACATTATCACAGATCAAACTTAATCTTTTACAAAAAGGATTATCCTTTTGCCCAGTACCTGTATTCGATACGTTCATGTTGGAGCAAGAACTACATAGGTTCTACAGAACCTTGCGGTTGAAAACCCACTTCAGCCTACAGGAGCCTGCACCCACTTCCGGGACGTCTACTATACCCCAAACTATCCATTACTAACTTGGGCCTTAGGACACCTAGTAGGTTTAATCCACCACAAACTTACCATGGCGTTGAGACGGTCATTTCCCTTATTGAACGCGACATACAACACATTGTGAAAGATTACAAACAAGGATCTCTCCCCATGAAGTCCAACCTTACCAAACAGGAACTACAGGCTCTCTCAGCACTCAAAACACGTAGTGACATCATTATTAAACCCGCCGACAAAGGTGGGGCCATTGTTGTCATGAATCATAAGGATTACATACAGGAAATTAATCGCCAGCTTTCTGACACCACTACATACGTTGCATTACCCCATGATCCAACCGCCAATATACGTACCAAGATCCTACTTACTTTGGACAAATACAGAACCCTGGGCGTAATTGACAATAAAACATATGACTTTCTCAATAACCTTCATCCTATCACCCCGGTATTCTACATATTACCAAAAATCCATAAATCATTGCAGAATCCCCCAGGAAGACCAATTGTTGCATCCACCGATTCCATTTTAGCTCCCCTTTCTATATTTCTAGAAAAAATACTGACCCCTCTTATACGTAATACACCATCTTTCATTCTGGACACCGGACATTTTCTGACTATCTTACGCAATTTAATCAAAATTCCTTCCACTAGCTTATTAGTGACACTTGACGTCAACAGCCTGTACACGTCCATCAGACATGATCTAGGGATCGAGTCCATTCATAACATTCTCATCAATCAGACCTCCCTTGACCTCGATGCTGTCAATTTCTGCTTAGATCTACTCTCACTGGTACTAAGAGAAAATTACTTCATATTTGGCAATACTTATTACAAACAGATATGTGGCACAGCCATGGGGTCAAATGTTGCACCCCCGTACGCTAATGCATATATGGCCCAATTTGAAACAGATGTTGTGTACCAGGATGAGCTATTTAAACAATTTGCAGGCTGTTGCTATCGCTATATCGACAACGTTTTTTGCGTTTGGTCCGGTACACCAGAGACTCTGACTCGCTTTGTTGACAATCTCAACAACATTAGGCCTGAACTGACGTTCACACTTCATTTTGATTCCGATTCCATCAGTTTCTTGGACACTTTAATTCTTAAAGACATCAATGGTTATTTATCTACTGATCTTTACACTAAAACCACAGATAGGAATAGTCTTCTCAATTACACCAGTTGTCACCCTTTCAACACTAAAAGATCTCTACCACGTTCACAATTTACCAGAGTTGATCGCATTGTCTCAGATCCCATCCAAAAAGAACACCAATTAATCAAAATGTGCAATAAGTTCAAAGTACGCGGGTATCCCGATACATTACTCCACAAAGAAAAACAAATGGTCACTAATCACACCACTCAAAATACACGTCAGAAATTGACCAATTCTGACAGAGTAGCCTTTGTACACACCTATCACCCAATTATACCGAAATTACAACAAGTAATATGTAAACATTGGCCCCTTCTCAATAGAGCCTATCCCACAGTTGAAGTTTTCAAAAATCCAGCTCTCATGTGTTTGAAACGACCTAGGAATATACGGGACTATCTTATTAGGGCCGACATTGGGAGTCAAACAAAGTTACCTAGACAATTATTCCTACAGATGCCCAAACGTGGCACTTTTCCTTGTCTCCACTGTGCCAGCTGTACCAATGTCCTTAAAGGAAAATTCTTCCACCATCCACACTCTGGTAAGGCCTATGCCATTAAGGGCTATTACACATGTGACTCTAACTTTGTCGTATATTTAATTAAATGCCCTTGTGGTTTGCTCTATATTGGCGAAACATCCCAAGCCATACGGGATAGGATTTCAAGCCACAAGTCCACCATCAGATGCAACAAAACATGGTTACCGTTACCTGATCACTTCAAGAAAGCCAGACACAGTATTGCTCAACTCAGATACCAGATCATCGAGCAAGTACAGAGACCAAGACGTGGCGGAAATCACATTGCATTACTTAAAAAACGGGAATCCTACTGGATTCACACTTTGAACACTTTATCACCCCGTGGACTCAACCGTGAATACAATATATTACAATAGATACGAGACTGTACCGCCTACTTATTGTCTGATTGTCATTAATCATTCTCTTTTATTTTTTACAGATGCGTTAATCGACTCTTTATAGTTCAGGTAGTATGAGGTTTTTCCTCTTTTTTCCTCCCTTTCCTCGTTTTTTTCTCATTTCCCCGCATGCTTACCACTTTATAGCTTTATGATTTCGATTATCATTTTTATCTCCTTGTTTTTTCAATTTTTTCAATTGTTTCTGTTTTTCATTATTCACATTGTTTTATTTTATTTTATTTTTTCAATTTATTTTTATTTCATTTTTTCATCTTTTGATTCTTTCATCTTTTTATTTTTTTATTTTTCATTATTCATTTTCCATTTTGCATTTTCTGCCCCCCTCCCTTTTGCCCCCTCCCCTTTTTTTCATCTTTTTCCAATTTTTTCCAATTTTTTCCATTTTTTCATATTTCTCCATTTCTTTCATCTCTTCTGTTCTATTTCCCCTTTTTCATATTTTCCCACTTTTTTGCCCTTTCTCCTATCGCTCTTTCATTCCCTACATGTCTTTCTCCTCTTTTAATTATCATTTTCCACGATTTACATACCCACATAATCTCTGTTTAATTCTAATACATTAGGCACCACATACCCACACTCTACAGGTTTCACGTCGTTTACCCTTTTCCAATATGGCCGTTTTCTCTTCTGACACCCACGGCGCATGCGCATACTTCACTACCCCTTATGCCCCGTTCTAACATGTCTACCATCGGTTTCTGCACATACTGCACATGCTCCGCCCTTATAGCGGCGGAACTTCCTCCCACACGCCGGCTTTTATACCGGCCTTCCATTTCTATGTTCAGCTCCTACCGCAGCGTCCTCCACGTGGGACGCCATCTCCAACTCACCACAGGCGCGTTCCAACCATCATACAGGTACCTTGCTGATACTTATATTTTACCCGCTTCTTGGACACATATATATTATTTCAGCTTACCTGGAATTATTAGTTTTCTGCCTCTAGCTTTACAATGTACAATTTGACACGACTATTTTTTACATTGCTTTTCGCCACCATTACCTACAATCCCTATTCTCCACACTTATATCTCTTGTTCCTTCTATTTTCCTCATATGGTCTCATGTATACTTATAGTTATTTTTCTTATTTTTCAGCGATTCTTTGAAAAAGGTCGTTTATGACCGAAACGTCTAAAAGCAATCGCAAAACTCTACTATGCACTAAGCATCCTATTTGGAGAATTTTATTGGAGTGTTCATTTTTTGTCCACATATTTTTCTTTTTTTTCCTTTTTTTCTTTATTTCTAGAACATGATATGCAGTGAAAATTAAAAAATTACAAAAATTAAAAATTTACATTTTTCATATATCCTCTTGAGTGCGTGGTTTTTACAATTTCATTTGATTGTGGGGATATTCCCCTTATACCACTGCACCTATATACCTGTGGAGTGCACGTCCTAACTACCTTTTCATACTGAGGTCTGATGGGGGCACATTAAGCTGACCTGAGGTCTGATGGGGCACATTAAGCTGACCTGAGGTCTGATGGGGCACATTAAGCTGACCTGAGGTCTGATGGGGGCACAAGACGCTATTTGAGGTCTGATGGGGGCTCAAGACGCTGACCCGAGGTCTGATGGGGGCACGATACGCCGACCTGAGGTCTGATGGGGGCACGAGACGCTGATCTGAGGTCTGATTGGGCCACGAGACGCCGATCCCTGTACTGTGACATCACTGTGTTTATTATCTCTGTACGGTGACATCACTGTGTTTATTATCTCTGTACGGTGACATCACTGTGTTTATTATCCCTGTACAGTGACATCACTGTGTTTATTATCCCTGTACTGTGACATCACTGGTGTTTATTATCTCTGTACTGTGACATCACTGTGTTTATTATCTCTGTACGGTGACATCACTGTGTTTATTATCCCTGTACAGTGACATCGCTGTGGGTATTATCCCAGTGCAGGAAGAGGTAAGTGGTCCGTGTTTGTGTGTTTGTTTTCTATTTTTCAGGGTCGCGAATGCAGAGGACTACGTCGGATTCGGTGGACTACGTCGGACCAGCTTTTTTTTTTTTTTTCATTTTTTTAAAAAATGGTCAAACAGGGGTCTGGGGGAGTGTTTATTTCAATAAAATGTTTTATACTTGTGTGTGTATTTTTTTTTTCAATACTACAGTTTTAGTAATTACGGCTATCTACAGACGGCCCTGATTACTAATACTGGGCTTAGTGCTTGCCGGAATGGCAGGCCAGCACTAACCCCAACATCTATTACCTCAGCACCCACCGCCACCAGGGGTGCCGAGAAGAGCCGGGTACCCGCAGGACCGGACCTTCTAAATTGAGGGTCTGGCTCTGGGGCGGCTGCAGGCTGGTACCATTAGGCTGGGAAGGGCCAATAACCGTGTCCCTTCCCACCCTGGTAGTGCCAGGCTGCCGCTGCTGGTTGTATCTGGCTGGAAAAGGAAAAAAGGGGGGGACCCCACGCCATTTTTTTAAAAATTATTTAATTATTTTTGTAAAAAAATGGCGTGGGGTCCCCCCCTTTTTTCCTTTTCCAGCCATATACAACCAGCAGCGGCAGCCTGGCACTACCAGGGTGGGAAGGGACACGGTTATTGGCCCTTCCCAGCCTAATGGTACCAGCCTGCAGCCGCCCCAGAGCCAGACCCTCAATTTAGAAGGTCCGGTCCTGCGGGTACCCGGCTCTTCTCGGCACCCCTGGTGGCGGTGGGTGCTGAGGTAATAGATGTTGGGGTTAGTGCTGGCCTGCCATTCCGGCAAGCACTAAGCCCAGTATTAGTAATCAGGGCCGTCTGTAGATAGCCGTAATTACTAAAACTGTAGTATTGGGAAAAAAAATACACACACACAAGTATAAAACATTTTATTGAAATAAACACTCCCCCAGACCCCTGTTTGACCATTTTATGAAAAAAAAAAAAAAAGAAAAGAAAAGCTGGTCCGACGTAGTCCACCGAATCCGACGTAGTCCTCTGCATTCACGACCCTGAAAAATAGAAAACAAACACACAAACACAGACCACTTACCTCTTCCTGCACAGGGATAATACACACAGCGATGTCACTGTACAGAGATAATAAACACAGTGATGTCACCGTACAGGGATAATAAACACAGTGATGTCACAGTACAGGGATAATAAACACAGTGATGTCACAGTACAGGGATAATAAACACAGTGATGTCACAGTACAGGGATAATAAACACAGTGATGTCACAGTACAGGGATAATACACACAGTGATATCACCATACAGGGATAATACACACAGCGATGTCACTGTACAGAGATAATAAACACAGTGATGTCACAGTCCAGGGATAATAAACACAGTGATGTCACAGTACAGGGATAATAAACACAGTGATGTCACAGTACAGGGATAATAAACACAGTGATGTCACCGTACAGGGATAATACACACAGTGATGTCACCGTACAGAGATAATAAACACAATGATGCGACTTGTTAAGAAAAAAAAGTTAGCCATTTTGCAATCTGTAAAGTTTACCCGAAAGGGGGGGGGCACTCTTGATCTTTGCACTGGGCCCACCAATGTCTTAAAACGGCCCTGCATGCCGGTGCAGGGCGGGGACGGCACATCGGGCAAAATAGTGTCGGCTGGGGACAGAGTAACGGGGGGCTGCCGCCTCCATAAGTTTGCGGAAGGATTCTGTCTCCACAAGCCTGTATGACAACATTTCCAAACTAATCAGCTTGGCGATGTGCACATTTAGAGCTTGCGCATGGGGGTGGGTGGCTGCGTACTTGCGCTTGCGTTCAAATGTCTGCGGTAGAGACAGTTGAACGCCGCACTGGGACACATGAGTGGAGGAGAGGGAGGGAGATGGAGCTGTAGGGGTCCTTTCGGGGCTGGAGGCTGCAACGTCCTGGCTTGGACGAGACACAGTTGCTGGACTAACTGTGTCAACGTCACCAGCTGACAGAAGTGCAAACCATTTGATGGGGTGTTTTCTCTCCAAATGTTTGCGCAGGCTACTAGTGATCAGGTTGTTGCGTTTTGAACCCCTGCTCATTGACGTGTGGCACAGTTTTCACACCGCCAAATGAGGATCGGCCTCATCATCCTTAAAGTACTCCCAAACTAAGGAGTGGCGCATAGTATGGGCTGGAGCGTGACCTCTAGGAGCACTTGGGGAAGTAGTGACTCGGCCCTGGCTTCTCCCTCGTCGCAGCCCTCTGGCTCTCTCAACAGCTTGTGGTCCTTACGTGTGTCCACTGTACCCACAGCAGCCGGCACTGTGTCACCACGCACACCACGGTCATCACCGCTGACCACTGCACCACCACGATTCCCACCTCTCCCTCCAAGACCACCTCTCCCAGCTCTTCCCCCTCTTCCCCTGACCCTGGGGTTCTCCACGTGCACAGTAGGAGTATTATATTATTATAATTGTAAAGGATCAATACGGTATCTATTGACTCTGAGGTATATAGCAGGCTGATGAAATGTATTCACTAGTCCCTGCACCGTGTATTACGGATCAGTGAAATTAAACGGACAATGTAGATAGATATGCAGGTACGATTATTTTCAGACCTATCCAAAAAAAGATGTACGCAGTTTGCGCAAATAAAACGGGGATCCACAGATCAATACGGAATCTATAGACTCTGAGGTATATAGCAGGCTGATGAAATGTATTCACTAGTTACTGCAACGTGTATTACGTATCAGTGAAATTAAACGGACAATGTAGATAGATATGCAGGTACGATTATTTTCAGACCTATCCAAAAAAGATGTACACAGTTTGCGCAAATAAAACGGGAATCCACAGATCAATACGGTATCTATAGACTCTGAGGTATATAGCAGGCTGATGAAATGTATTCACTAGGCACTGCACAGTCATGCACAGGAATATATCTGTTTAGATATGTATAGTTTCAGCTATGTGGATGGACAAGGTGTACCAGGCACAGCTCTGCACAGAATGCAGGCTTACAGCATATACTGTATAGTTTTCTTCAAAGAATCAATTGGTTTTTAAAAGACTATTGTGGCTTCCTATTCCTACACAGAATACAGGCTTACAGTATATACTGTATACTGTTTTTCAGAGTATAAATAGTCTTTAAAAAGACTGTTGAGGCTTCCTACCCTAACTCCTAACTGCTTGCTGCACACACTACACGAGCTAACACTGTCTCTGTCTGTCTCTTCTCCTTCCCAAAAGCACAATGAGGCTGATGCTGCAGGTCCCTTCCTTATGTAAATTTAGGTCACATGTCACTGCCAGCCAATCACTGCTGGGGAGGTATAGGGGATGTTACATCACAGCAGGCGTTCCCACAGGCTTCCGGGCATTTCAAACTGGCAGTGATGCACAAATCATCACAAGTCCGCGCTGGCTCGGGATGCCGAGCCGAAGCGGGCAATATTCGGGCGAATACCAAATATTGCCGCTTTGGCTTGCTCATCACGATAGATAGATAGATAGATAGATAGATAGATAGATAGATAGATAGATAGATAGATATAATTGCAAAAAACGGACAGCACCTCCTACAGGTGAGAGTCAGGTGCAAGCTACCTGCTGGCTAATAAATTACTAAACAGAAAATGGCAGCAGCACTAGATAAGCCATGACACATAAAATGAACATGAAAGGAACATATGAAGAAGTAAAAAAGCATAACTGCTATGTAGTATATAAAGTGGAAGCTCTTAGCGCATATAAATGATCATAAATATGTCGGGCTCATCCACCAACGATCAAGGTGGCTTCCAATCGGATGAGTCCTACACTAACACTGACCTGCATCCTACACAAACCGGCAGGCCCATATCAGGAGAACACCATACCTGGTCAGAAGCTGCACCAGTGTGAACAGGAGTGCTAAATTCCCAGAGGAGGCCAATCCTCCTCTATATATACATAATTGCAAAAAACGGCTGCTGCCATTTTCTGTTTAGTAATTTATTAGCCAGCAGGTAGCTTGCACCTGACTCTCACCTGTAGGAGGTGCTGTCCGTTTTTTGCAATTATGTATATATAGAGGAGGATTGGCCTCCTCTGGGAATTTAGCACTCCTGTTCACACTGGTGCAGCTTCTGAACAGGTATGGTGTTCTCCTGATATGGGCCTGCCGGTTTGTGTAGGATGCAGGTCAGTGTTAGTGTAGGACTCATCCGATTGGAAGCCACCTTGATCGTTGGTGGATGAGCCTGACATATTTATGATCATTTATATGCGCTAAGAGCTTCCATTTTATATACTACATAGCAGTTATGCTTTTTTACTTCTTCATATGTTCATTTCATGTTCATTTTATGTGTCATGGCTTATCTAGTTCTGCTGCCATTTTCTGTTTAGTAATTAGATAGATAGATGTAATAAATGGCTACAATAACCACACTATGATTCTCCAGCGGTTCCGTACACACATTGTAGCCCAGATCAGCCGCCTCGCTTTGTTTAAAGGTTCCCAATGTTATTATTTGCATGGCTTTCAAGTGGACTAAGTATTGAAGACGCTCTGGGCTAATCATTTATGCCAGTTCATGACTGTTTGCCAAAGTGTTAGAAGATCAGATGAAAACAGTATTTTAAGAAGTAGCCCAAGGTGCAGGTCAATGTAACATGACAGAAAACTTGCGTTTCTTGGGGTACTACTGAGCCCACGGGGGATGTCTTCCTCTATCTGGTGATCAAAAACTTCTATCCTGCATGTGAAATTGGTTATCTTGACATGTCTTCATCTTGTCCTTTCCCCTCACAAAGCCAGAGGGTCTTCAACATTTCTTCTCTGTTCCTTGTATCTTTGTCTTTGGCAGAAGCAATTGAAGTGACAGGCAGCGAGCTGCCATATCCTATTCATCCCCTCCCTAACTAAAAGGCTCACCACCTTCCAGGCTATCTGTCATAATGGTATCATCTTGGTGGGTATTTTTCAGATGCTCATCTTGTGTTTTTTTTTTCTTTCTTGCCTTTAAAGAAAATATCTAACATGCAAAAGCACAACAGTACAAGCAGACGGCAGATGTGTTTGCACACATGTTAAAAAAGAGAGTAAATGGAAACCAGGGATTAACTGTTTGTTACCCTAAGCAATGCATTTCCATAGTAAATAAAAGACCTGTAAATAGGATGGTATACATTCTGTACGTGTAGGAGGGTACATAAGGGGGAGAAAGTGGAAAGAGACAGAAGATGAAGGTGTGGTAGACGCTGCTAACACAGTAATGTAGTAGGGGGTCACTGTAGGGTGCAAGGTTAGGTTGATTTTGACAGTGTGGACGGTGGGAGGGAGTTTGATTTGCTGGGGTAGTAAGCCTCAGAATATAGGGGCAGCACGGGAAGAATTAAGAGAATTAAAATACTTAAATATTACTTTAATATAAATATATTCCCAAATACCTTTCATTAGTTATAATGGCTCGTTTTGTCTGGGGAGCAATCATTAGGAGAAATAAAATGGCCGCTGTCCTATTAATACACACAGAACCTGTCCTAATCACCCAGCAGGACAAATTACTTCACAACACTGAGGTAAAGAGCTGCCTCATCCTCCTCTCTGCTCTGCTTGTCAGGGATTATGATCTTGTATACAGCTGATAAGATCTTCAGCTGAATCTGTGTAGGAATGAAGTTCATGAGGAGACATGTTCTGAAGTAACTTGTCCTGCTGTGTGATTAGGACAGGTTTTGTGTGTACTAATAGGACGGCGGACATTTTATTTTCCCTGATGATTGGTCCCAGGACAAAACGAGGCATTATAACTAGAGATGAGCGAGCATGCTCGGCAGAGCATGCGCGAGTGCCATTTTTGCGTATATGTGTACGCATTTTAAAATTCCTATGCTATTCATACGCATATTTTCATCTATACGCAAATGCGTACGAATTGCGTACGAATTGAATTTGTACGCTATTCGTACGCATTTGCGTATAAATTAAAATATGCGTATGAATAGCGTAGGAATTTTAAAATGCATACGCAAATACGCAAAAATGGCACTCGAGCATGCTCTGCCGAGCATACTCGCTCATCTCTAATTATAACTAATGAAAGGTATTTGGGAATATATTTATAATAAAGTAATATTTAAGTATTTTCATTTTCTTAATTCCCGGAGAACCCCTTTAAGGTGGATTTAGATGGGACAATTCTACAACAGATTGTCGGAAAGGAAGCATTCCTTCCTGACAGTTGGCTGCTCGATCTCCTTCGCTGTATGAGGATGGGGGATGGCTATAGCGATCCGTTCTTTTCATACAGATTCATGGTTTCTGAGCAGCAGATCACTGTTTAGACAACACCATCTGCTGCCCAGAAGCCAGGATCGTTGGTGCCTGCATGAACGTCTGGATCACCCGATGATGAGTGTTTCACGGTGGCACATTTACATGGGCAGATTGTCGGGAACGACCATTCACGGTTGTTCCCAATAATCTGGACAATTACTGGCTCATGTAAATGTAGCTTTAGAAGGAGGAGAACAGGAGAGCAGAGATGGAGGTCTTGTGAAGACCTGAGTTTATGCGTGGGTGGACATTGATGATTAGGGCATAGATTAAAGAAGGTGGACAGTCATTGCAGGTCATTGTCAGTATTTATAAATTAGCTTGGGTATGAGGAGCCACAAGCCAAGAAGAGGAATGAAGGGAGAGGTACCCTAGATTAACCAAAGTTAGGCATGAATCGAAGGGGTGCAAGAGTGTCAGAGAGGAGGCCACTAAGGAGGATGTTGCAATAGTCTAGGTGGGATATGATAAGGGCATGTCCAAGAGGATCAATCTATTTTGAAATGGTGGGTTAGGAGGTGGTGAGGGCTTAGATGTGTGGTCTGAAGGACAGGGCAGGATCAAAGGTTTTCCAGGGAACTTGTGATACTGGGTAAAGAGTGCAGTCTTTAACTGGGATAGGTAATCCTGGTAGGGTGCAGAGTTAAATACGATTTGGGGGAAAAGGGCGGTAAGAAGCCCACTGTATGGCCCAGGGGGCACTGTTTGTCCCTGTGTAAAAGACTAATTGGACCAGACCTGACTTTCACCCTTATCTCTCTCACTTTCTGCACATCCTTTGCACATGGGCACACAATTTCCACCTTGAGGGTCCTTACTGCTCATTTAAAGTGTTCTGTATTTAAAGTGCTGCTGTCTTGTGACAGTAGAGGTAGCAGGACAACTTTTCTTTTCTGTGTTCTATCTTATACCGTACATGGAAATCCATCCAATGTAATGTGGCCAAAATGAGGGCTCGTCTTTAAAGGGGATATCTCATGAACTCTTTTTTTACTCACATAGCTGGAAGACTTGCTTCCTTTTCTGTGGGTGGGCAGTAGCTCATCAAACACCTACATCACCCAGAATTCATTGCAGTAAGATTTAATTAACCTCCTCCTCCCCTGAATAGAATATAGTGCCTCACATATGGCCCAGAGATACAAATGGGATTTCATGCCCCCACAATCTCCCTTTCCACTACTGTAACTATGTATTTCTATGATTGAAAGGTGTGTGTGGACCAATTCAGTTGCTTCTCTATGAGATCAGTACACCAACACTGAAGAGAGGGGAAGGGAGAAAGGAAGCTACTGAGCATGTCAGTCCACCTGTAAATACAGAAGGTGGGCCAGAAGGATAAACAGCAGGGGGCGCTACCAGAGAGGAAAACCTAATGTATATAAAAAATGAACAATATATTCATTGCACAATTTATAATAATACTTCATTTGCATTGCATAGTAATATATTTCATGGGATAACCCCTCTAGTAAATCTGGAGCATTTTACAATTTTTTATAGCGACATACAATTTATTTTTTTTTTATAAAACTTTTTGCGTTGTTGTAAAAAAAATAATAATAATAAAAATGACACCTGCCATGTATATCACTGTATTTGCTCAATTTACTTTGTAGATCGCTCCCTTTATTTCAATTTTGTAAGCAAAAAGTCTAAAAATAATGAATGTTTCAGCAGGACCAGCCCTTTACCGATATATTAGATATGGTGCGATACCTTAGTTATAAGACTTTACTGGAATTAGGAGATAAGTGTGACAGAATTTAAAGGGGTTGTCCCATGAAAAATATTCTACAGTTTTCAAACCAGCCCCTGGATCTGAATACTTTTGTAATTGCATGTAATTAAAAATTGTGTATAGCCAGTGAATTATTCAATAAAACCTATCTGTATAGCGCCACCTGCTGTTTGTTCTTTTTCTTATTTCTTTGTCCGACTCTCTGAGATGGACGCACATGCTCAGTTTTATCCTCCAACTGCCTCCTTGCTGCCCTTGTGCTGCCTGATATGAAGAGGCTACCCTCTAGGTCTAGAGGAAAAAGGTTTCACCATCATTATAGACAGGATTCTTTACTGTAAGAGCAGTGAGACTACGAAGCTCTCTGCCTGAGGAGGCGGTGATGGTTCATTCATTGAAACAGTTCAAGGGCCTGGGCTCCTTTTTTGAATATACAAAATTACAATATCAGATTTTTTGTGAAGAGACGTTGATCCTGGGACTCATGTTAATTGCCAGATCTGAAATCGGGGAGTTAGTTAATTTTAGTTAATATATAGGATTATTGCCATATTTGCCTTCTGGTGGCTTAAAACAGTATGATTATATGATGAGATGGGCAGCGTGGTGGCTCAGTGGTAAGCACTGGTGTCTTGCAGCACTGGGGTCATAGTTTCAAATCTGACCAAGGACAACATCTGGATGCAGTTTGCATGTTCTCCCTGTGTTTCCATGGGTTTCCTCCGGTTTCCTCCCACACTCCAAAGACATACTGATAGGGAACTTAGACTGTGAGCCCCATTGGGGACAGCGTGATGATTATTTCTGTACAAATAAATAAATAGGTTGAACTTGATGGGTCTGTCTTTTTTCAACCTCATCCACTATGTAACTGTGAAGAGAACACAAGGGTTAAAAACTACTTTTTTAAAACTCTACTTTGTTAGAAATTTCTTTGGCTGCATTTCCTTCCCTTTAAGGATTCTAGTAAAGCTTGGTGACACATGTTCTAAGAGCTGGCAGGCAAGGGCTGTAATATTAGTGGTCACTCTGTTTTTTGTTTTTCAACAAAAAGGCAACAAAAATACATCTGAGTAACAACTCGAAAGGGCAGAGATGGGCATAAGAAGCATTTAAAGGGGTTGTCCGAGTACTTAAAATTAATGAATTATCTTCAGGATAGGTCATAGGACATTGGTCCTGATTTATTATACCTTCACTCCAGAATTCTGGCATCAAAAAGTTGCAAAATAGTGCTTTTGCGACTTTTTTGTACTCGCTTGCGCAAAAATTTGCGACTTTTTACACTCACTTGTGTAAAATTTTGCGACTTTTTGAATGTGTTCACCATTCACTCCAGTTTTGTAATATGGGTGGGAAAGTGGGTGTGGTTAGCTATGTTAATGAGTTTCACTCCAGATTTATCATTGAGACTTTTTTAAAAAGTCGCAAATAAGTCGCAATCTGACTCCAGGAGGAGGCTGGAGTAGGAAAAGTAGGAGCAGCTTCTCTAGACAGAAGTGTTAGGTTTAAGGACAAGACACATTTATCAAACAATATATATACAGTATATTCATATTGAAATGGAAGGAGTATCAGACCACTGCAAATCTACCAAGACCCGGCCGTCCCTCTAAACTTTCGTCTCAAACAAGGAGAAGACTGATCAGAGGTGCAGCCAAGAGGCCCATGATCACTCTGGATGAACTGCAGAGATCTACAGCTGAGGTGGGAGAGTCTGTCCATAGGACAACAATCAGTCCAACACTTCACAAATCTGCCCTTTATGGAAGAGTAGCAAGAAGAAAGCCATTCCTCAAAGATATCCATAAAAAGTCTGGTTTACAGTTTGCCACAAGCCACCTGGGAGACACCAAACATGTGGAAGAAGGGGCTCTGGTCAGATGAAACCAAAATCCAACTTTTTGGAAACAATGCAAAACGATATGTTTGGTGTAAAAGCAACACAGCTCATCACCCTGAACACACCATCCCCACTGTCAGACATGGTGGTGGCAGCATCCTGGTTTGGGCCTACTTTTCATCAGCAGGGACAGGGAAGATGGATAAAATTGATGGGAAGATGGATGGAGCCAAATACAGGACCATTCTGGATGGAAACCTGTTGGAGTCTGCAAAAGACCTGAGACTAGGACGGAGATTTATCTTCCAACAAGACAATGATCCCAAACATAAAGCAAAATCTACAATGGAATGGTTCAAAAATAAAGGTATCCAGGTCTTAGAATGGCCAAGTCAAAGTCCAGACCTGAATCCAATTGAGAATATGTGGAAAGAGCTGAAAACTGCTGTTCACAAACGTCTCCATCCAACCTCAAAGAGCTCCAGCTGTTTGGCAAAGAAGAACGGGCAAGAATTTCAGTCTCTAAATGTGCAAAACTGATAGAGACATACCCCAGCTGTAATCGCAGCAAAAGGTGGCGCAACAAAGTATTAATACAAGGGGGCCGAATAATTTTGCACACCGCACTTTTCAGTTTTATTATTACAAAAAAAGTTTAAATGATCCAATAAATTTTGTTCCACTTCACAATTGTGACCCACTTGTTGTTGATTCTTCACCAAAAATTAAAAATTTTATATCTTTTTGTTTGAAGACTGAAATGTGGCAAAAGGTTGAAAAGTTCCAGGGGGCCAAATATTTTCACAAGGCACTGAATATGTAGACACTATTAGTTAGGGCTCATGTGTGTGCTGGCCGGGTCCGTACTGCGGATCGCAGATTGAGGACCTGTTCACTTGAATGGGGTCCGCGATCCACTTATAATGGTACGCACTGCAAAAAAGCAGTGCATGCACGGACAGAAACCCTACTGAAGCACTCCGTGGTGCTTCCGTGAAGTTCCATGCCTCCGTTATGCACCGACCTTCCGGATTGCGGACCCATTAAAGTCAATGGGTCCGCATCCATGATGTGCGGTGCACACGGCCGGTACCTGTGTATTGGGAACCTGCTGTTTGCAGGCTGCAATACGGGTGCTGCCGGGCAACGAGGCCTAAATCTGTCCCAGTATATCCGGCTGTTAGAACCCAGCAGCAAGTGTTCAATTCCCCTACAGCACCGCCACAGGTGAAAATAAGTATTACACAATGTCCATTGAAATCAATAGACTGGGAGTAAAAGATAGGAGGTTCTGGGCCCTCCTTTTAAGCTACTCTGGGTAATAGATAACCTTCCTGGATGGAGACAACCTTTCTGTTCTCACCCCATAACTGTGTGCATGTAGTTTCAATAAAATACAGAGCGCGCCTTTCATTTCCACCCTCGGTAATGTACTCTGCTTTATCCTCGAAAATCTTATGTTCGTTCAGAATGCAAAAAGCAGAACACCTGTTCATTTTTATCCTTCCAGATGTTTTCTGTTGGCAAGTGCTCACTAAGAATGTGAACAAGGTTATTTTTTTTTTAATGTTTGCTGTCTACATTTCCTCTCGCAGCCATGCGCTGTCCTGTCTGACCACTAGGTGGCAATGTTGCTTTTTCCTTTTCTAAAACCCTCCAAAAAAAAAAGAAGAAGAAGAAAATTTACAATCCGGCCAAACAAGATAGATAAATTAAGAGACAATTATCCATGTTCTACTCTCTCCGCTATGTGTGATTAAACTAGTTTCTTGCAGCCTGCAGGATAAATTCTATAGGGTGTCTGACTTAGTCAGAACTGTTTCTCTATATACACACCCTTCCCAGATTTCACCTCAATCTGTCATACAGATTTGACACCATAGTCCTTCGGTGCTACTTTGAAATGACATGTATATAATGTGGAATAATGTGCAGATTACAGCCAGGGAGACTTTCACAAAAAATATAGTATGCTCTCATCTTTTCTATGAAAATGAATATATGGATGTAGCAGAGCTGAATTTGTCAAAATGTTCCTTCTCGATAGCTTACCGTTAAGATCATGAAGAAGTTAAACTTGCAGTCCTATGTAAACTGCAAATACAACTTTGTGACATGTTGAGGAGTAACAAATGAGAAACTCAGCTCTGCTAAATTTGAAACACAGATAAAACACAATGCACTATTTTTATTTTTATTTTTTTACCAGGGTGTCCTTCTACTCACAAAAATCTGGGATTTTAAGGAGATCGTAAATGATAATCTATATTATTTCTATGCCTATATCGTCACAATTTGTATATACATTGTCATATTTCCATTCATCTGATAGAGATGCTACATACAGCACATATTAATGTTGTACTTGGCGCAATGACTTCCACTGCAGAGGTAGCAGAGCTGGGTGTACCATTTGACAGACTCACATGATTTCACAATATGGCTTGACATGAGACTGCAAATAACCCTGTGAATTCTGACAATGGACCAAAGAAACGTAATACATTCAGCTCTGCTACATCTCTGTACAGCGTGCATTGATTACATATCCAGTGATACATGATTCAACGATACAGAATGTTCTAGATCTTTATAACAAATTCAGCTTTGCTATATCTGAACATGTTGAAAATTGATTACATATCCAGTTAAAAAATTATGTATTAATACAAAAGGTTACAGATAGCCAAATAACAAATTCAGCCCTGCTACATCTGTACCTATTGACCAATGATCGGAACTGGATACCCAGCAACATACGTGTCACCAATACTAAATTTTACAGATAGTAAAATATCAAATTTATTTCTGCTACATTTAAGAATTCTCCATGTGGGAGCTGAAACGTTGCGACAATAACGCACGCCATTTTTATTTTTTTTTCCCCATTCACTTCTGGAGTGCTGCGATCTTTTCTGCCTTGCAGACATTTGATTAGATATATGGTTACAGAAGTTTCACCGATGGAAAAATGTCATAGATATCAAAATAACAAATTCAGCTCTGCTACATCTGTTCAAAATAATGCTTCTTAATGCAAAACAATAGTGAAAAATGTTAATTTATTTTATTTTTAACATTCTAGAGTATATAGAATCCCATTTTTTTTAGATTTGAATTTGAGAGATATTATAGATTAAAATATATAGGAGCGAAACCGTACGGCGTCTCCTCCAACGGTAATTAGCATATGTAATTATTTTGGCCTTTTTTTTTTTTCATCGTACACCTGAAATGTTCTATTATCCAGTGTATCCAGGCACCAGCATGAGATTGATTATTTCTTAAACTCGTCTAAATCGCTATGAAATTTGCAAAATGAGGTGAAAATATGAGTGATAAACAATTTGTAAAATGCCACTTCAAAAATACATAAGCAAATTATAGGATAAAACAAGTCTCTCCTGGGTGGTTATTGACTATGAAAGAGCTCAAAGCTGAGATCAATAACCATTCAGGTGGCAGGCAGCTCCTTAGAGAAATTGCTAATGAATCAATATTTTTTTTTAAAATGTAAGTCAGGCCAAAAAATAAATAAATAAATAAATTTTAAAAAATTAAAAATGCATATACTGATGCAGCAGAGTTGAATTTGTTACATGTAGCAGAGCTGAAATAGTCAATTGGAATAATTTGATATCTAACGTTTTGCAAAAGACAGTTTTCATGAGTTATGTCCATGCACAAAAAAAAAAGTCAGTCGACAAAATCAGCTCTGCTACATCTGAATATACTTATCATATACTTGCAGCTTTAATGTAAGTATTTTTAGAGGTGGCGCTCTTTTTTTTAATTGGAGCACGCTTACCGGTATATTGATTGTTGGAATTTTTTTTTTTCAATTATGCAGATGATTTTTTTTTTACGCCCGGTTGTTCTGATTCACACCATCCTGTTTTACATCAGCAATGACTGTGACAGTCAGGGAGCGACAGCAATACATTATACGTTATCTCAGGTTATAGCGTCCTAGGTTGATTCAAAAATAAGCAACCTAAAAAAATGTTATTGTTTTTTTTTTCCCGTGTTGGCTTTTAGAACGCGTGAGGATTTCTTGGCGCTGACGTGAAAAGGGTCAATTTATCAGTCTGATTTTTATTAATGCTGCTGAGGAAATCCGGAGGAGAAATATTGTCTCATCTGACGTATTCCATATATTCAGCTCAATACTGTCACCCGGGTTAAGAGACTTTACGCTTTTCTGTTCTGCCAAGGAGGTTTGAACGTGAAAGGTGAGGTAGCAGAGCTGAGCTTGTCAGTGTAGCAGAGCTAAGCTTGCCAGTGTAGTAGAGCAGAGTTGTCCATCTGGCACACATGTGGTTTTACATAGGACTGCAGGTAAATCCACTACATTATCTATAAGGTTGCTTTCACATGTGCTGTTTTGATGCAGTTTTTTATGCAGATGATTATGCCAATACTAGAAATAGATTAAAGTACAATCTCTCCTCCATAACCCCCATCCTTTTTTCTATGCACTCCTTGCTTTGGTTTCCAAAACTGCACTAAAAAAAACAAAACAAAAAAAAAAAGTGAACGCCCCTCCTGTAAAGTATAGCTTAAAGTG
The DNA here is from genome assembly GCA_900303285.1 of Rhinella marina. Classification (NCBI taxonomy): domain Eukaryota; kingdom Metazoa; phylum Chordata; class Amphibia; order Anura; family Bufonidae; genus Rhinella; species Rhinella marina. Next base: position 490,951 of record ONZH01004303.1, read on the forward strand.
GTTAGATGACAAAATCAGCTCTGCTATACCTACAGTATGTTAAATTACATAATTATGCCATCTTTCAGCTGAACCCCCTTGTTTTGCACCAATTAAACCTTCAAATTATTAATTTTATATTATGGCAACTGAATGTTTTTAATACTATAAAATGTAACTGTAAATTATCTGCTACAAAATATTTTTTTTTATTTTTTTCCCCAAGCTTTTAATATTGACTTTACTAAAATAAGGCTGTTTGGGAAATGAGGAGTTAAAAGAATTTAATTTTGAGAACATGACACATTTATCATTAAAAAGTAGTACAAACACATGGACAGAGGTATACGAATATAGCAGAGCTGAATTTGTCATTGAAAATTTCTCTTTGGTGCATTGTGATAGCTCGCTGAGTTCAGATAACGCAGCAGGGATATTTGCTCTCCTGTGTAGAACTAGAGAGTAAACATTGTAAGGTCATGACGAGTTGGCCAAATGACAAATTCAGCTCTACTACATCATTAACGTCAGCCTGCTATATCATACTACCTGTGATACCCTTTATTCATAATGCTTTATTCTAAAAGGAGTTATTTTTACAGCAGAGAGAGACAGGTCGGTGTACCTGGATCTTACACGCATTAGATACGGTCAGCGCTTCCATGTCACTGATCACACTTGGCATTGGGCAGCTATACCAAGCACTAGATGTGGCTGAGGACTGCAGCTGGCTCTTCATATCCTGGGCTGGGTGATTGCTGATATGACTTCACTGGATATAAAACCCCTGGCTCATAGGTGGCTGTACAAAGCTGGAGCGCAGAACTAATACACAATCCAAACACTGCACAAAAGAGAAACATAGTAATAATAGTAACAACAGTAAATAATAAACACGCGCATTGTAGATCTATGCCGCTTGTCTCTGTGTAGCAGTTTCTTCAGCAATCCTGCAGAGAACACAGAGGTTTATCATACCTCCCAACTTTTGAAAATTGCAAAGAGGAACAATGTGTGCGGCACGCAGTTTTTTTCATACTAGGCCACGCCTCTAACTCCACCCAAAACATAATTTCTGGAGCCCCTGCGACAATTTTTTTCTTGTGCTTCTTTGTCCATATAAATATTAGCACATAAATCATCAGATTATAGATATTTTAAAGTCAAAATTGCACCAAATAATGAAGTTTTGGTCTAATATGCAGGTAGAAACTATGCAGACACTTTAGTAAGGAGCAAATTTATTAATGCACATTTATGCATTAATTCCCCAGGACAAAAAGAGGGACATTTAACGATCAAAGAGGGACAGAGGGACTTGGGTCAAAAAGAGGGACTGTCCCTCCAAAAGAGGGACACTTGGGAGGTATGGTTTATCTCCTGCTGATCTGTTCCATTTCCCTCTGGAGACCACTTGAGGGGGTGGGGTTTATTGAGAGGGGCGGAGTTTTTTGCACTACAGCAGACAAAAGCAAAGGTGGGAGGCTCCTGCTGCAGCAAGTTGTCTTACAGTTTATCACAAGACAGTGAGGAGGAGGAGGGAGACATGTCTGAATATCTGGAACACAGAGAGAAGATTTTGAGAGAGATCTTTTTCTTTCTATTTTTTTGTGCATGTTTGTATAGTTTGTACGTTCTCCCTGTGTTTGTGTGGGTTTCCTCCGGGTTCTCTGGTTTCCCCCACACTCCATACTGATAGGGAACTTAGATTGTGAGCCCCATTGGGGATAGCTTGATGCTAATGTCTGTAAAGTACTGCACAATATATAGTAGCGTTATATAAGTGCATAAAATAAATAAATAAATAAATACATATAGTTTTCTTCAATTATCTTGGCTTCCCTTGAAGCAGCTGTAGCACAGGGAGGTAAGCAGACCTTAATAAATACGCCACAACCCAGATGTGATTGTCCCATCTAAATTGCTACTGCCTTTCTACACAGGGCTCGGCGTTCTACAATGGATGTAATTGTGATTTTTACCTGTGTTTTTAATACTGTTTTTTAGACTACATTCACACGAACATTGTGTTTTGCCGATCTGCAAATTACGGATCCGCAAAAAAAAAAAAACAGGATGACGTCTGTATAGCATCCGTTTTTTTTGCGGATCCACTGTAACAATGCCTATCCTTGTCCGCAAAACGGACAAGAATAGGACATGTTCTACGGGCTACGGAACGGACATACGGATGCGGATAGCACACGGTGTGCTGTCCCCTTTTTTTGCTGACCCATTGAAGTGAATGGGTCCACATCTAAGCCGCAAAATATGCAGCTCAGATGCAGAGGAAAACAACTGTTGTGTGAATGTAGCCCTAGTTTTGTACTTTGTGAGCATGTGAGTTTTGAAAAAAAAAGAAGCCACTGACCCCAAAATGTTAAAAAAAAGGCCTCTAACCAAAACACTATGAATGTAGACTTTATAATATTTTACTATACAGTTCAAACGGGCATCTGGTAGAAGCATTTTTAGCCAAAAAACACCACAAAACCACCAACAAAATTGTGTTCACATTTTCTTGAAGGGGTTGTAACACTACTTACAACTTACTTCTATCCACAGGATATAGGATAAGTATGATCGGTGGGATGTGACCTCTATGGCCCCTGCTGATCATGGGCAGTGGATACACACGGGTGTCTGACACTCCAAGCAACCTTCATGGGACTGCCGGAGAGATCTGATGACAAGCACTCGGCAGCCCCATGGAGTTGAATGGAGTGAGAGTACACATATGGGTCCCCAGTCTAGTGATCGGTGGGGGCCCCAGCAGTCCAACCCATGGCCATCAGACACATCTCTTATCCTGTGAGACAACCTCTTTAACTACAAATTATAAAAGGTAATGTCTATAAAAAAAACACAAAAATCACTAAAATGATGTCGGCAACAAAGTAGATTTTGTCATTCTTTGTAAATGACAACTCTCAAAGTAACCATCACGCAGAATGCTGACCTGAAATTGTCTGAAAAACAGATATCTCATCATGCCAAGTGACCAATTCAGTTTTACAGCTAGGTTACTTGCATAATACACATATATTGTACTGTGTACAAGTAAATATATAAGTATAACAGTAAGCTACTGTAACAGTATAATATGAGGTAATGTGCACAGGCAAACAATTCATACTTCTCCACATAAATTTAAGAAAAAAACATCAATATTGTTTTAAAAAATTTAGCAGTGGGAAGTATGTGTAGAATATTTACAGTACTGTGCAAAACTGATAGGCAGGTATAGAAAAAAATCAGCAAAGTTAAGAATGCTTTCACAAATACAAGCGTTAACAGATTAAACTTAAATTTACTCGGCAGCTAAACAACAATCCCAAACATCCAGCCAATGTCACTAAGAACTATCTTAAAGGCTACGTACTCCTTTGGGGACAATTTTTGAAATTATTGCATTGTACTCATTTTGAGCTAAAAATCATTTGTTTTCAATTGGTCTAAAAAATATGTAGCCCTTTTTTCTGTACAGAGATGAGATGCTCTAGTAGCAGCCTTTGGATTTTCTCTATTTTCCATCAGTCAATGAGCTGACGGGCTCCTTATCTCTGCTCTCTGACATTATAAACACTCATTAGCGCTCAGTTCTTATCTTGTGTGACTTAAATAAGTGTTTACGTCCTCTTGTAGTTTAGAGATAAGGTTTATTAGATGACTGTCACAAAGTGAAAGTACCAGTCACACAGTTAGAAAAACAGTTAACCCCTTGTGACAGAAAGGCTCAATATTTTTACTAAAGGCAAATTGAAAATATGTTTTTAGCCAAAAATTAGTAAAAAGTAATCATAAACAAAATTGCCTCCAAAAGTGTACATAGCCTTTAAGCATAAAGAAGAACAAGGAGTACTGGAAGTGAAGATGTGGCCCCCACAGAGCCCTGATCTAAACATCATCCAGTCTGGGATTACATGAAGAGACAGAAGCATTTGAGGAAGCCTACATCCACAGAAGATCTGTGGTTAGTTCTACAAGATGTTTGGAACAACCTTCCTGCCAAGTTCCTTCAAAAACTGTGTGTAAGTGTACCTACAACGGGGATGCCCAACCTGCAGCCCTCCAGCTGTGGTAAAACTACAACTCTCACCATGCCCTGTTGTAGGCAGATAGCTGTGGTAGGCTGTCCAAGCATCCTGGGAGTTGTAGCTTTGCAACAGCTGGAGAACCGCAGGTTGGGCATCCCTGACCTAGAAGAACTGATGTTGAAGACGAAGGGTGGTGAGCTGATTGTTGTTAATTGATAACAGAAAATAAATTATTAACATATTAACACTTCTAATTTTAAAGAATTCTTACTTTGCGGAATTTTTTCCACCCCTGCCTAAAACTGCGTTGTTTCACTCGCTTTATTTCCTATTTGGCTCACTAAGTAATAAAAACGCAACAAAAAGTTGCAAATGAAATAGAAGCAAACAAACATTTTTAAAAATGTAAAATATGAACTTTGAGAACTGATACATTCCTGTGCATTTACATGTAACGTCTGTAAGCATTTAATATGTAAAACCCTACGTCAGACAAATGCCACCCTAGCGCCCTGTGCGCCCTCGACCTTTGGCGCTGAGTATTTGCATGCACGGCTCTTGCTCTATTGTGTATTAGTGGTATATTGTTTTCAGGAGATTCTTTCTTATCTCCAGTCGGCTCAGCTATGCAGAGAGCAGTCCTTCCGTTCACTCCTAGGACTGGAGGGTTAAGCGCTGGTTGTCGTTTCCGTCTTCAGTTTTCAGTGTGAGATCCTCTGCTTTGTTTAATAGCTGGGCCTCGGCTCTTCAGGAATAATAAAAAAACACAACTGCTATTATATTAAGCTGAATTCCTTGCCCTGCGGTCATCACGGGCAGCTGCAGATTGTTCATTATTTGATGCAGGATCACCCGGCTTTATCATTATTGCATTTACCTTTGCCTTGCCAGCAGTCAGAGTTTTTGCGTCTAGCATTTCTATATGCAGGTGTGCAGGCAGCTGGTGACGGGCCACCTAAAACTAAACCTAGAGGGTGATGTCAATCTACCTCTCATAGTGATTGCCAACTGGCAGTCATATGTGTCTGAAGAGCTGCCTAGGAAGGCATCTTCATAAGGTGCAGCTGCCTTAGCTGAGGCTATCCTAAGGGATAAGGCATCAATATAATTTTCATATAAAACCTTGTCATATCCACTACCTGTAGCTGCCTTTAGGGGGAGCTCACTGCATTGGGGATTTATACAGCTCCTATGGAGTTCATTATTAGCTGTATAGATACATCTGCCATTAGCTCCCTCTAGTGGTGGTTGTTTGTATCCAAAACTATTTCCTCTATCAAATTGGAAAAAAAGAGCTGCCCCGTACAGACATATTATAAAATAAAGCAGCTCATAATGTTAGATTTAAAAATGAACCAAATGGTGGACATTTCAAACGTTAGAGCTAAGCTGAAATACCAGATATAACCCATGGACCAAATATAACCCATGCAATTTTATTTTCAAAGAAAATAGCTATGTTTTTATGATAATGGACAACCCCTTTAACTTTAACTCTTTCTGGATGTATGGCTGAAGTCTGTTCCTTAAAGGGGTATTCTGGTAAAGTAACTTAATTTTTGAAAAACTGCATTAAGGCTGCAAGCTGTGACCCAACCAGAACTCAGACCTATACATATAACCAAAGCTTCAATTTACCTTGTAATCCATTGTCTAGCTCCTGTATGAGCCTGCGGCACACATGGTGTCTGATCTTCCCTCACAAGACTACAATCCCCACAATGCCTAGCTTTCCTGCTGTGAGATTCTGCTTGTTCATAAGTGCTGATGATTACTGATTGGTTGCCTGATATCACAGTGTAGTCACGCCCCCTCTACTCACCAATCAGCAGCACACTGACACTTCCTTTGTTTTACAAGACATTTAGCTAGAGAAATGATAGCAACACATTGAGCATGCTCGACCTAAGAAAGGCTCAGAACTACAGGTTGATGCCATGGTAACTGATGAGGAAACACAGTGGGTAGCAAACTAGTGGAAGAGAGGAAGAAAACTACTTTTATAACTACTGGACGGTAAATATGAGAAATTGACATTATATTAGGTAATTATTGATGATGAATTAGTCTAAAACATAATTTATATTTATGGTAACCGGAATACCCCTTTAAAGATAGAGCTCACTCACAAGTGCAGCGGGCCCCTTAACCATAAGTTTTTTTTCTGTTTGAAACAGCAGAGGCCCGGGGCTAATGTCTGCAATCAACGATAAGGAACGTGACCATGGCATCTAAGAGCGCTAAAACCAGAAGCGCACTTCCTGGCTTTGACTTCTTCCCCTGGCTGAGATCAGAGAAGGCGTTCAATACTAATAATAGGCCTGAGCATTATAAGGCTTCCAGGCCGAATACTAGTATATTCCAAAGCTGGCCTGCAGGTGGCTGCAGGGCATTGGAATATACTGAATCCTGTATTGTCTAATGGATAGATATCCTATTACAGAATAGAAGTGGTAATCTAATGGTATAGTAACTTTAAAAAAAAGTTTTTAAAAATAGAAAAAATGTAAAATATATAAAATTCAGATCATCTCCCTTTGCCTAGAATAAAACAAATAAGCAATAAAAAAATTCTGTAAGAATCTGTATTTTCTCTCTGCTCAACCAGGCAGGGAGCTGATGAACTCCTTATCTCTGCTCTCTGACCTTATAAACACTCATCAAAGCTCAATCCTTATCTTACTGATAAGAATGACGCTTAAATAATTTTTAGCCCCAAACGAGTAAAATGTAATCATTGAAAAAATTGCCTCCGAAGGAAGGTGTACATAGCCTTTAAAAAAGGTCCTTAGGTCTGCCATATGTGAGCCTATTAAGGCCTACAAGACAGGCATAATACACTGCAATAAGGAAGTATTGCAGTACTTTATTCAAGCCTGAAAAAAGGAAAGTATGTTTAGAGAAATCCAAGGTAAAAAAAAAAAAATCCTTTTTCCTTCCAAGAATATTAAATATGGAAAAATGAGATATAAAAAGTAGACAGTAGTAGTGACTAATATAAAATGAAAACACTCGACCACATTTATCATTAAAAAACACCACTTTGTGGTGTGAAAAAGTCACAAACTTTATGTTTCTCCTCTGGCCTTCCCACTTTCCTGAAAAGGGGGATTGGCGAGGGAGGGGGTGGACCAGCGGCACCAATACATTTATAATATTCTACGCCAGTTTTTTGGTGTAGAAGAACACTGAACTCTATGTCAGCCAGGTGCTGGCATAGATTTCAGCTCAGGTGTACGCCTTGTCATAAATCTGAGGTATCATCCAGAAGAGTGCTTGGTTATGATAGCCCGGTGTATGCCCAGTGAACAATGGCAGAATGGTGTTTTCTTTGTCATATTCCTCCCTCAAAAAAGGAGTAAAGATGGACATTCCCCATGTAATAACAATTCTTGATCATCTATTCTTATGACTCTATGTTGTACCGTTCCTTTATCATTCCTGCTATAAGTTATGAATAAATTACTAGCAGTATACAATGAAGGTCCAGATAGGGGTTCCAGTTGATAGTGTGTCCCTGCACATTCTGACACTGGAAGCACTGATTGGATAGTGTCAGACTCTACAGGAACACACCCCCAACTAGTAACACCCAGCAGGACCTTCATTGCAGACTGCTAGTAGTTCATTCAATACTAGCAGGAATAATAAAGGAATAGCACAACACAGAGTCCTAAGAATAGATGCTCCATAATTGTTAATACACTAGGAATGCAAGAAGTTATTAAAACAGACATGTCAGGAGAGGAGACATGTCTTCATTAAGGGGCTTAAAGTTACAATGGAAAACTTTTTGCAGGTGTATTACTTTGTCTAAAGCTATTAGGGGATCCGAATTTCAGGATAAATTCGATTCAACCAGAAGCCGAATTTCCTCATGCTTTAAGGTAGCGAATCAATTTAACATGAACTACTGTAATAAAACAAAAAAAAAATTATACTTACCTGCTCCATTTGCTCGCGATGGGCCAGCCACCGCCATCCTGCTTGAAGATCTCTGCCAAAATCCCGTGCGAAGGTGACGTATCAATCATCTCGATCACACAGCATCTGAGAGCTACCATGTCGAGGAGCTGGCGGCACAATCAACACTCAGATGTTTTTTTGTAAAATTAGGCAAAACAGCTAAATCAAATTTTACCAAACTTTGCTCATCTCTTATACCTATAGCTCTAGCTGCTACTAGGCCTCTAAAAATGGGGCCTAGCCCTGACTGGTCCCATGAGGAGATGCCCCAAGGAACATGTAAAAGGAAGACGAGCCCCAGGCCCTTCTGTTTTGGGTGGAAATACTTGACATCACTATGGTGCCAATTTCATATTTTCTTACGGCTCCCTCTCTTCTGTTACCGTGCTGTTATAGCCCGTATAGATTCATTGCATTTTTTCTTTGGCATATAATTACCTGAGGAGACTTCTTTTTTCTGTTTTTGGAGATTGGAATTTGTTGATTATTTGACCATCAATTTTCTAATTACAAACTCCATAATAACCAACAGGAATAATAAATGAGTCCTGGACCCGTAGAAACCGATGGTATTTACAGATACAACGTAACTATATAAACAGTATATTTCCTTTAATCATTAATCAATACTATTCCAGATTTGCATTTTCATAACTCGTTACCGTCATTTCCCTTACATAATAAAGCGAGTGGAGCGGGCGATCAGGGGGGTGCTGTTATGAGGAGCAGTTTGATTGTCAGAAATGTGAGATGAGGATAATAGTACACCAATTTGTCTGTTTCACCAAAATCAATACATATTGATTTTTTGATGCGTATGCCTCAGAAATTTATTTGAGATGACCCAAAAAGGAAGAGGTTATTGCTTTTATTAGTAGAAGGGCAAATGATGAAAAGCTGGTAAACTAATGAAAATAAACTGATGTAAATGAAATCACCATTTTGTTTTAGACCTTTTTTTGCCTTCTGTTCGGGAGTTGCATGTAATTATTTTGATCCTTGCTTTTGTCTGTAAATTATTTTCATGTGTGTCTTACAGTTTTTGAAGAGGAAGGGATATTGACCCCTCAAACCAGTGCAGATGCCGTCCCTGTAATTTTGGACAACATTTAACCCAAAATTCCGTATTCTTTTTCTTTTCAATTATTTTTATTAGCAATAGATTAATAAATACACAATGTTTGTTTTCCACCTTTTAAGCATTTTCTATATATCAGCAACTACTTGACTCACCACTTCCAACAATACAATGCAGAGGAAAAGAAAGAAAAGAAAGTTTTAAAAAAAGCTAAAAATATATAAATATATCCCCATAATATAAATTGATTGCAACTGCATTTTCTCACTAAGATAAATGTGATCATCTGACCGTTGCTTGTCCACTTACTCAAAAGCCTGGTGATCAGCTGAACCAGAGGAATTAAAGGCAGGCCACACATTTATCCTCAGAGCTTGTCTTAGGTTGCATGGTAGACTGTGAATTATACAAAGGATACCCAAATTTTCAAATGAGTTTGCATAATGGCTATGCTTCTTTGTACAACCATAACTGTGAAGGAACAGTCATGTCTGGACTTCCCTAAAGTCTCTTTCAACCATATTATTCCCTATTTCAGCTGCACAGCTAGATGCATTTCTCTCAGAAGCAGTGGGTTCTCTCTTCTGCCAGTACTGTATGCAGTGTCCTCACTTTCCTTACTTCCAGCTATGTTTGTTTTCTTCTAGCGAGCTCAAAAAGCTCATAAGGGGGATACATCACACTAACAAAAAAGCAGGGCACTCCTATGATGTTTAGAAGCAGATGTTTTATCAGATTCAGGATATCAGCTAACTCTGACACACACCCCACTACCTTTCAGCTGTCTTTTGAGTGTGTTATCAGGGATGGATCTTGCCTGACATCAGGCAGTGGACTGCAAGTTAGGTGGAAGTGAGACCTCTAGTGGCCAAGATTTAATGGCTTTTTTCAGGTGGATGCACCTGAAATAAAAAAAAAAAAAAAAAACAATTTGTCTAAAAGGAACACTAAACAGAAATTTAAAAAAAAAATTAACTATAACGCATCACTTCATCCCTTCATCTCCTCTTCTCCATTGATCCTAATGTGCCTCATATACAGTGGTGCTCAAAAGTTTATGAACCCTTCAGAGTTTTTCTAAAAATGTATTACATTTTCACACAAGACCTATAAATAGAGAAAATAATCAAATCAAACAAATGAGTCAAAAATATTGACTTGGTCATTTATTTGTTGAGCAAAATGATCCAATATCACAGATCTGTGAGTGGCAAAAGTATGTGAAACTTTAGATATAGCAGATAATTTGAAGGTGAAGTTAGAGTTGGGTGTTTCCCATCAATGGAAAGACAATCAGGTGTAAGTGTGAGACCTGTTTTATGTAATCTCTCAAAGTCTGATCTTCACAGCACATGTTTGTGGAAGTGTATCATGGCATGAACAAAGGAGATTTCTGAAGATCTCTGCTCTGAAGAAGAGTCGGTGATGCTCTTCAGGTTGGAAAAGGTAAAAAAAAAACCTCTTTAAAGAGTTTGGGCTCAACCAATTAACAGTCAGACAGATTGTGTACACAGTAAGGAAATTCAAGACCATTATTACCCTCCTCAGAAGTGATTAATCAAAAAGGATCATTGCAAGAGCATGGTGTGTAATAGTCCGCAAGATCACAGAGGAACCTTAGGTAACCTAAAAGCAACTAAAGGCCTTCCTCACATTAGTTAATGTTGATGAGCCCACCATCAGGAGGATGGTGTGCAGAAAATTCTAAAGAAAAATGGCAGGACATCTATCTGTGCGTTGAATCTCAAGATAACATGGGTCATGCAGCAAGACACAATGGTTAAAAAAGAATAAAGTCAAAGTTTTGGAATTACCAAGTCAAAGTCTTGGCTGTAATCCAATAGAAATGTTGTGGAAGGACCTGAAGTGAGAAGTTTATTGGAGGAAATTCACCAATATAACAGAGCTGGAGCTGTTTTGTACAGAGGAATGGGCTACAATTCTCCAAGCCGATGAGCAGGACTAATCATCAATTACCAGAATGGATTAGTTGCAGTTATTACTACAAAAGGGTCACACCAGATACTAAACATAAAGGTTCACATACTTTTGCCACTCACAGACGTGGTATTTGATAATTTTCCTCAATAAATAAATAAATTAATAAATACATTACCATGTCTGCTATGTTTGACTAATTTGTTTGATTTGGTTATCTTTATCTACTTCTAGGAAAATCTGATGTAGTTTTAGGTAAAATATGTGCAGAAATACTGAAAGTTCTGAAAGGTTTACAAACTTTTAAGTGCTACTGTATATTGCAATTAACATAAAGAAATCTTCTCTCTGTGTCCTAGAAGATAAATCATGTCCAACCAGCTCCTAACTCACTGTCCCGGGTTTCGCTGCAGCAGGAGCCTCCCCCCTTCTCATGTGTGCAGCAGGAGCCTCCAAACCCTCATGTGTCTGTAGTAGGACACAAAGATTACCGAGCCCCACCTCTTCAGCAGTTCATCAGACACCAGAAGTATAACAGATCAGCTCACGCTCTATATGCTTTTTATCACATTTATTATTTGTTTTAGACAATGTTGGCACCTCATTCAACAAGGGAGTGTACAGAATGTACTGTAACATCGTAGGCGGTTCTTATTGAGGCCAAGGATATGCAGCATGGCGCTTAGCAGCCACTAAAAGCCCAACAAAAGTCTTGCACTGAACTGTGCATAGAAAATGAACATGTGAGATACATGGTGCCTAAATGCAATCAGTAGGTGACCAATAAGGGGTTTATGACCACCACTGCTTCAGGACCAGACCACTCTTAGTGAACCCATGGTTCTGACCAATAGGCCTCACAAAATGCTTACTGTTCAAAGTAGCAATACCAAGGTGAGAATATTGAGCAGAAGTACCGCCAAGCTACAAAGCATGCATGATAGAAACATGGGTCAAGTTACTGAAGATTTCTAGGATGAAGTACTGAGCTTGCCTACAACAGAAGACACACCTGAAGGGTATGGTAGACATACTGCAGTTGCATAAATGTGGACCCCATATATTTGTTTTAACCCCCTCATACTTGAGCACAATTGCAAATGATTAGCTGGATTCTGACAATGATGCCTTACATATGTTGCTTCATTTGAAATTTTCCAGACGTTACTTGATTGATCAAATGCTGGTCAACCGAAATCAGCTGTCTGAGCCAACTGTAATGTCATGTGTATGGCCAGCTTTAGGGACACAGCAAATTTACACATAAGTACTGTATCGCACAGCTCAGCAAACTACATGCGGAAACAAACCATGGCCTATGAGGTGACATCATCACATATTATCAATTACATTAAAGGGGTTGTCCCATGAAAAATAATCTAGAGTTTTCAAACCAGCACCTGCATCTGAATACTTTTGGAATTGCATGTAATTAAAAATTTAGCATAGCCACTGAGTTATTCAATATAATGTATCTGTATAGCACCACCTGCTGCTTGTTTGTTTCTTATTTCTTTGACCTGCTTACTGAGATGGCCGCACATGCTCAGTTTCATCCTTCAACTGCCTCCTGAGCTCTGATAGGGAGAGCATGGACACGCCCCCTGATCTTCAGCAGAAAAGCCACTCCCCTTGAGCTGTCAGCTTGGTATAAATGTAGCAGAGCAATGAATGGGGAGATCTCTGGATACATGTGAGGTACAGGGCTGGTTCTAGCTTTGTTAGAAAGAGATTGTCATGTACTACATGATATCTGATTTTCATTTTTTAAATTAGTCATGACATAACCCCTTTAAGTAAGTGCTAGGACATAACATCACATGAACGACCATCACCCACAGCCATCTAGTATAGTAATAAGCCTGTGGGTTTTCACCAGTGCTTGCAGAAGAAGTGGTACAGGAATTATACTGGTAAGAAGATATAACTATACTCCAGGAAAACATTATACAGTTTTTCATGCATAAATTATGGCTTAAAGGGGTTGTCCTAAAAATAAATATTTTACATTTTTTAAACCAGCACCTGGCTCTGAATAGTTTTGTAATTGCATACAATAAAAATTTTAGCATAGCCACTGAGTTATTCAATAAAATGTATCTGTGTAGCTCCACTTGCTGTTTGCTCTTTTCCTTTTTTTTCTATCCACCTAAGTAACATCACTGAGGTGGACACACATTCTCTGTGTTATCCTTCCACTTCCACCAACTGTATCTACTGTTAGAAGCTGCGGAAGTTACAAGGAGAGATCTTTGGCAGTAAGGACACAGCCTATGAGAAAGGATAACCCACCTGAGCTGTTAGTGTGAAATCGATGTAGCAGAGCAATTGGAGCAATGAATGGGAAAATCTCTAGATCCATGTGAGATACAGGGCTGGTTTTAACTTTTTGAAAAGGAGATTTTCATGTCTTATATGATCTTTCATTCTTTACATTAATCATGGGATGATCCCTTTAATGGTCGCCCTGACCTGTCTAAGAACAAAGGCCCTGGGCAACAAAGCAGGACTTTCCACTTGCCATTTTCAGACAGTTACTTTAGGTCTTATTGACCATATAATACTGCCATACCACTGTGTAGTTCCAAGATAACATTGCTATACATATAGCTTAGTATAATACCATGATGCAATGCTTAAATAATATGCAATATTAAAAAAAAAAGTTCTTAAACAAGTGTGCCCCATTCTTCTCACATAATACTGCAATTCAGTTCCTCAATAATACCTCCATACATTGCTATATACTGAGTGGTTTCTGTCCTTGCAGAGGCCAGTTGTTGAGTGAGAGCCCAGGGACACTGCACTGTTTGCACCCCTAAAACCAGTGCAGTGATCCAGTGGATCACTGCTAAAAAGAGTTAACTATGGTATATGGGGAGTTATGTGAACTAATTATGCTGACTTGGTTCTATTTCCTACTGTTCATTTTTTGTGTTACCCCTGGTCCTTTCCTGTTGAGTGTACATTTGTGAATTGCAAGGAACCAACGCCTAAAGGGGACTTTAAGAGAACTAACCAGGTGTCATCCACTGAGAGCGAGTGAAGAACAGTTTATTTCTGGATGGTAGAGCAGCTATAAAGAGGGGTGGTGCATGACGCAGTCTGTGGAGGTAACGCTCATCTAAGGCTCCTGGACTCCACAGCATTGGCTAAGAGAGAAGCTTCAAGTCATACACAAGGAACAGATATTGATCTGTCATAAAGGTGGCACCCCTTGACTGGATTGGGACGATAGCACCTTTTATTGGCTAGTGACTCATGTTATGTTCTCATATACCCAGCCACAAGGCGGATTGGTGTGTAACGTTCAAGTCAAGTGTCTAGATTTCTTCTGGACGTATAGGAATGCTGCCTATTCACTAGTAACAGCTCACTGTTTGTTAAACATAACCAGACTACTACCTCCATCATTTTGCAGCTGCATTATCTTCATTATTCCCCTCTGCTTTCCATCCACCGCCTCACTGCCCACAATCTACCAACACCCAAGGGCATCCCACCCACCATCATCCAGAGGACTCCAACCAGGGAGTGCCCCGGGGGACAAAGAGTGCGTCCACCTTCTACAATGTGTATGGTCCTGGGAGCGCTGTGGCAGGACCATAGCCAACATTACTACTATTACCATCCTTACACCAGCATCTTTCCCATCCTCTCACCTCCTGCACAGTCTCACTTCACCAGCAGCTGTAGATATCTACTATATCTTCTGAATGTCTTTAAAGTGTAACTGTCATTTTTTTTTTCACTTTTTTAATGTGTAGGGGCAGTGATACTGACCATTTGTGTAATATACTTTAACTACTGAAATCATACATTTCTACTAGAAAAATAGCTCTAAAGTGGCCCATTTTGAGCCTTAGCAGCATCCTTCTGTCTTCTGTTTACATAACAGTGGAGACTTGCTCAACACTGACCGTGTTATGTAAACAGAAGACAGAGGAGCGTTGCTAAGGCTCAAAATGGGCCACTTTACAGCTATTTTTCTAGTAGAAATGTACAATTTCAGTACTTAAAGTATATTACCAAAATGGTTAACATCACTGCCCCTATACATTACACAAATAAAAAAAAAGTTACACTTTAAGAAACTAGGGCAATGGCTGGGTTTTCAATATAAAAGAAAGAATGCAGTCTTTATGGGGCAGACACAAACTTTTCTTTCAAGAGGGTACTTATTAGCCGGGGATAACTCACATTCTCTGTCTAGATAGGTGACGTTAATTTGTGGGATGATATTTTGCATTTCCAGACACGTCTGCAATATGATGGCCACGCGCAGATCACACGCAGATAGGAATATTAATACAAATGATAGTCTATTGGCTGCAGGTACGTGAATCTGCCCTAAATGAACGTCTGAAATGATTACCAGGGATTACTGCTTTTAATATGGCTGCAAAGAAAGCACCAGACTAATAAGGCTCTTTGATGCAAAATTACATGATTCTAAAAATATTGCAGTGTTGAAGTGTCCTCTCTTGGACGCTCACCGACGCTTTACAAAGACAAGGCTGATATTATGATGTGCAGCTGATGACTGAAAGACTCTTAATTTTTTACTTGATATTTTGTTCCAAGCTATGTAGACAAATAGACGTACAGTATGTCATTAATTGCATTCTTAAACCTGTAAAATATTGCACATTCTTTTTATTTGTATACATTTTTTATTACGTTTTCAAATGTATTTTATTTCATTCAATTTATAGCATTTTTGTAATTTTTTTTTTCACTTTTCAGTTTTTAGTTTTGGGATACAGCCAGACTTCCAAGATTACTGAAATGTCCATCCATGTATGCTTTGTCAATGCTTAACAAAGTGCCTCAGTTCTGTAAATGGAGCTTTGTCTGGAATTCCTGTCTACATGGTGTCCGCCACATTCAACCCCCTAAGAAATTTGAATGCTTTATGTCTCTCTGTATTTTATAGTGGTCTGCAGAGAAGTTCAAGGAGTTTATTTTCACAAAAATCCATAGGTATTGTCAATGGAAATTTAGGACAAGTCCCAAATTAGGAGACTTCATTCTGTTGTCTGTGGTATTCAAATTATGTTAAGTTTACCCCTTTATGGTAGGGGGAGAGAGGCCGGCCTAAAAATCACACATCCAGACTGGTTCCTGGTCATGTCATTTCTCTCTCTGCACAGACACGCCTAGAGAGCCACTTTATTACATGCACATAATGGGTGGATCTAGTCAATATCAATTTTAATATATCCAATCACAAACATACAAGTACACATTTAACAACCAATTAAAAGATGCTAATGGTGGCTAATAACACATACGCATTACTTCATTTATCTGGGAAATTCCATATGTCTGCAAGTTCATCCTCTTCAACTACTTAATTTCTTTAACAGTATATACAATGTCACTAACTTAGGTATAAGCAAGTGACACTTAAAGATGTTCTCTACTTTGGACAAACCTTAACTGTTAGAAAGGTCTCTTGCAGGGGCGTAACTACCATAGTGGCAGACCATACGACTGCTATGGGGCCCAGGGCAAGAGGGGCACAGTCTTAGTTGGGATTATCTCCTCTTCTACTGGAGGTGAAAACTTGGTCAGGACTCTACCCTCTAAAGGAACAACTTTTAGCAAATGAGGCAGTGGAAAAATGCCCCAAGGGTCATTGAAAGGGGTTTAGGCAGAAACCCTTCTGTTCTGTGGTTCAATCCTTGCTATGGGGCCCTTACTTTTCTATGTATGCCACTGGTCCCTTGTCAATATGAAGATCATGAAGCGTCCCACTGCTAGGATCCCTAGTGATCAGCTGAGAAAACCTCCCAGTAAGTGTTCAGTTTTCCTACAGTGCCATCACAGGGAAAATGAAGCATTACTCCTTGGTCCATTCACATCAATGGGTTGTCTGTGTAAGGCTGAGTTCACACTTCAGTTATTTGGTCAGTTATTTCCATCAGTTTTGGTGAGCCAAAACTAGGTGTGGGTCAAAAACAGAACAGAGAACAGGTACAGATCTTTCCATTATGCCTTATCCCTGTGTAGGCTTCACTACAGGTTTTGGCTCACAATAACTGATAGAAATAACTGATCAAATAACTGGTGTGAACACAGCCAAATACAGACCAGGACAATTCTTCCAGTGAGAGACACTGTCCACTCTGGACAGAGGATCCCCCATCTTAACCTCTAATAGGGTGAATGAAAATAGGTTTTCTAAACTACACAATCCCTTTAAGGCTCTGCATAAATGAGTTACCCAGTGATTAATGTAAAAAACAAAAATCAGACATCATATAGTACAAGGCAACCTCTAATAAAGCTAGAACCAGCCCTGTACCTCACATGGGTCCAGAGATCTCCACATTTATTGCTCCAATTGCTCTTTTAGATTTATTTCCAGCTGGCAGCTCAGGGGGCATGTCCTTTGTCAGGGGTGTGTCCGATGCTGCAGCTATCTCCCTATAACTGTCACAGCTTCTAACAGAAGATACAGATGGTGGCAGTTAAAGCATGGAACTGGATGGACGGAAAGGATGGAACTCATTCAGGTGGAAAGAAACAAAAGGAAAAGAACAAACAGCAGATGGCGCCATACAGATGCATTATTTTGAATAAGTCAATAGCTATACAAAAACTTTAATCATTTGAAATGACAAAAGTATTCAGATCCAGGTGCTGGTTTGAAAAATGTAGAATATGTTTCATAGGGTAACCCCTATCAAGTATGACAAAATGTGATTCGTAGATATATCAGGCGCCATCATCACACTTGGCACCTGTTTCAGTTGGCAATATCACTACATCAGGTCCTTGAGATATATATACCATTGGTTTCTTATGCGCCTTTTTACAAGATTCGTCCGAATCGCACCAGAAAAGATTCGGTGTCGATTCGGTGCCTAAAAAAATCGGAATTTCCAAATCTGCTAATAGATTTGGTAATCTCTAATACATAATCTCTATATGTATCTCTAAGATAAATATATATATATATATATATATATATATATATATATATATACAACCACATTTTTACTTGTAATATGAAATCCTGATAAGGAGACTCTTTGAAATATCCTTTCGAAGCAGAGTTCAGCATTTTACATTTTGTCCGCTGTCGGTTCAGGCAATAAGACTTGCTATTCAGGCAATAATTTCCAAAATTTGACAACATAGCCTGAACCAAAAGGATGTGTAGATTGAATGTGGTGCTGACAGCAATTCTAAAAATAATGACTTTATGACTTAGCTCGGTCTATGGGGAACAAGATCATCAGACAGTCCCATGGCCCTTAAATGCTTAACAAGTCAACAATAACATTTTAAAATCAATGTGGACCCTGACAGGAAGCCAATGAACAGACATGAGAGTGGGTCTGACGAGATGTGATTCTCGGGAAACCTTTAAGTAGCTGCCTATCTGTCCATTGAACGAGCTGCAGTTTGTAGAACATCTCAGAACAGAATATAATCTATAAAATTCTCAGGGTGGTGAGCAATTCAAACATTATTCATACTGTAAAATGCATAATAAAGTATACTCCATCATATTCTGAAATAGTAGACACACATCCAAATGCTTAATGATTCGCACTACAACATATTAATCAAGATAGACGAGTGTAATACTTCAGTCAGTCATCATAGTAATTACATGGAAGGCAATGCGTAAGTTTCTACAATACTTTAAAATTAGGCTCATTTTGCCTATAACAGATCATCTACAGTATGTCCGACTTCTTCTATGATTAAAGTTCAATACTACTCCAAGAAAAAAATGTATTTTCTTTTGTATTTTTTTTTTTAAGGTTGTATTTATATACGAATATTCAAACATGTAGCAAATATGATTGTATTTTACTATATTTATTATTATTATTATTATTATTATTATTATTATTATTATTATCATCCCTATTATTTGAAATGCACACAACCATTTTCACTGTCATGTGAATGAGCCCAAAGGGTTAACATACACGACTTGTAATGGGCCTCACACGACTGTTCTCAGAACCAGTTAAAGTCTATGGATGGAACTATTCACATGGCTGCTTTTTTAGTGGTCAGTTAATAGTGGCCGTCAAAAATCAGATCCCATCGAACTCAATAGGATAGGAGTGCACCCATCTAACAGCCATTAAAAATGGGTACACTATGTAAATAAAGTGTCTTTCAAAGGTTAAAAATAAAAAATAAACTACTCACCTCATCCACTTGCACATGAGGGAACATTTGCTTCACACCTTAGGCAGCAGCACCTGATGGTCCCAGCGTTGTGATGTCACATGATGCGATGTGATGACACTAAAAGCATTAGTTCCTGGCCCCCCCAGTATGGAGCACTTGTTCCCGTGAGTGCAAGTGGATGAGGTGAGTATTTTTTGTTCTATACTTTACAAGGATCTATTGAGACTTCCGGGAGGGCCATGATATATATTGGTGCACTATGTGGAGGCATTATAAATACTAGTGCACTATGGAGGGGTATCATAAATACTGGTGCACTATGGAGGGGCATTATATATACTGAGGTACTATGTGGAGGCCATTTTAAATACTGGTGCACTATAGAGGGGCATTATAAGTACTGGTGCACTATGGAGGGACATCATATATACTGGGGTACTATGTTGAGGACATTATAAATACTGGTGCACTATGGAGGGGCATTATAAATACTGGTGCACTACGAGGAGGCATTATAAATACTGGCACACTATGAAGGGGCATATAAATACCGGTTTACTATGTGGGAGCCATTATATATACTAAGGCACTATGAGGGGCATTATAAATACTGGTGCACTATGTGGGGGCCATTATACATACTGAGGCACTATGTGGAGGCCATTAAAAATACTTGTGCATTATGGAGGGGCATTATAAATACTGGTTCACTATAGAGGGGCATTATAAATACTGGTGCACTATGGATGGGCATTATAAATACTGACAAACTATGGAGGGGCATTATAAATACTGGTGCACAATGTAGAGGCCATTATAAATTCTGGAGCACTATGTGGAGGCAGTTATAAATACTAAGGCACTATAGAGGGACATTATAAATACTGGTGCACTATGGAGGGGCATTATAAATACTGGTGCACTATGTAGAGACCATTATATATACTGGGGCACTATGTGGAGGCAGTTATAAATACTGAGGCACTATAGAGGGACATTATAAATACTGGTGCACTATGGAGGGGCATTATAAATACTGGTGCACTATGGAGGGGCATTATAAATACTGGTGCACTATGGAGGGGCATTATAAATACCGGTGTACTATGTAGGGGCTATTATATATACTCATACTATGGAGGGGCATTATAAATACTGGTGCACTATAGAGGGGCAT
Source organism: Rhinella marina (assembly GCA_900303285.1). Lineage (NCBI taxonomy): Eukaryota > Metazoa > Chordata > Amphibia > Anura > Bufonidae > Rhinella > Rhinella marina. Next base: position 511,289 of record ONZH01004303.1, read on the forward strand.
TATAAGTACTGGTGCACTATGGAGGGACATCATATATACTGGGGTACTATGTTGAGGACATTATAAATACTGGTGCACTATGGAGGGGCATTATAAATACTGGTGCACTACGAGGAGGCATTATAAATACTGGCACACTATGGAGGGGCATATAAATACCGGTTTACTATGTGGGAGCCATTATATATACTAAGGCTCTATGAGGGGCATTATAAATACTGGTGCACTATGTGGGGGCCATTATACATACTGAGGCACTATGTGGAGGCCATTAAAAATACTTGTGCATTATGGAGGGGCATTATAAATACTGGTTCACTATAGAGGGGCATTATAAATACTGGTGCACTATGGAGGGGCATTATAAATACTGACACACTATGGAGGGGCATTATAAATACTGGTGCACTATGTAGAGGCCATTATAAATACTGGAGCACTATGTGGAGGCAGTTATAAATACTAAGCACTAAGGGACATTATAATACTGGCACTATGGAGGGGCATTATAAATACTGGTGCACTATGTAGAGACCATTATATATATACTATAGAGGAGTTATAAGGCATTATAAATACTGAGGCACTATAGAGGGACATTATAATACTGGTGCACTATGGAGGGGCATTATAAATACTGGTGCACTATGTAGAGACCATTATATATACTGGGGCAGTATGTGGAGGCAGTTATAAATACTGAGGCACTATAGAGGGACATTATAAATACTGGTGCACTATGGAGGGGCATTATAAATACTGGTGCACTATGGAGGGGCATTATAAATACCGGTGTACTATGTAGGGGCTATTATAAATACTGAGACACTATGTGGGAGCCATTATATATACTAAACTACTATGTGGAGGCCATTATAAATACTGGTACACTATGTGGGGGCCATTATATATACTGGGGCATTGGGGGCCATTGGGTGTCCAGGGGGCACTAAGGGGAAAATTATGTATTAAAAAAAGAGAATGCAAATGGCGTTAAAAATGGATAGATGTCCAGAAAATGGATGTACACAGAGATGCAAAATGTCCATAAAAACTGACAGTGTTTCCATTTTTGGCAGACATTTATTTTTCACTGTCATATGAATATAGCCAAGGTGATTGCGTACCCTGGGTATACCCCTTCTATTCAATATCTACAGGAGTCATGTGAGACCACTCAACTGGCTAACACACAGTGTATGCAGTAAGTTCAGCTTTCGTATTATCCTTGCCTTTCGTAATTTTTGTGTAAATAGAAAAATGTTGCAAAAATAAACCACAAACATCCAAACAGGTGGATACTGTAACAAGTGCAAGAACAGCAACAAATCTTTTAGAAATTGAACCATAGACACACCATTAAGACCTGATCCAGATGGCCATGCTGTAAGTTGAACTCATCAACTGGGTCATCAGTGATGATGTCACCATGTCTACCCAATGTGGTTACGTCATCACGTCAGCGAGCAAGAGATTTGGCCCGTTTTCTTCAATCAAGATAGCTGCGACAGCCTCTCCAAAATCAAATGGATCAGGCGAGTATGTTTTTTTTAAACCCCTAATTCACCCCTAAAAGGCCACAATGTGACTCTCAGATGCCACAATCAGCGTTGAAAGCGGCATCTGAGGGGTTCAATTAAGGGGGGGGGGCGACGGCATCGCCGTTCCCCCTCATTGTGTCCGCTACATACAATGGAATGCTATTCGTGATGAAGTAATTTGCAACGAATTTCATTTCTTGTTGAAGCCGAATCAAATTTTTTAAAACTTCGCTCAGCACTAATAATCACCTTAAACTAACACTTGAGGCGCGAGGATCGTCCATTCGTAAATTCCTCCGACTTTCTATGCTGTATATAATAATAGCGTTCTTCCATGCTGCGGCTCCTTTGGTGTTCTGCTCTGGTCTGTTCTTCTTTTGGAGATGCTCAATTAAAATTCCTATCACAAATTCTATTAGATTTTGGTGTTGGCATTCTAGAAATGCATTTTACTAGATGTCACTGCATTATAACCTATATTAAATTTTGGAGCATCCGATTTCCCCCCATAACATATCTAATTTCTTTTCCCAAATATTTACTTTTGGCTTCAAATATCTTGTATTTCCATTTAGAAAAGGGAGAGTGTAAAGAACTTGATGCAAGGACCGGACACCTCAAATCCGAGCTCAAATAGACTACCGGGTTTCCGTTAACACTATCAAAGATCCTCATTTGGCCGCGCACGGCTCTTCACTTTCTTCGGAAAAGGAAAATTTCAAGCGTCTGGCACAAGTAATGAATAAAGGGGTGCTCAAATCTTATTGCAAGGATATGACATAACATGATAACATAATATGCAATAATAAATGGTGCCATTAAAAAGTACAACTTGTCCCACAAAAAAAAAAAAAAAAAACAAGCCCTCCATATGGGTATATGAATGGAAAAAAAGTTATTACTTCGGGAAGGTCGAGAGTAAAAAACGAAAACCACAAAAATTGAAAAGTGCCAAAGCCTGTAAAGGCTAAAATGACCAGATTAAAGTGCAGCAAATTAAAAAAGGAGGTGATCGTTGTCTGTGAAAGTTCTCATTTATCCAGGTCATTATTAGGGATTGGCGAATCAAAGTCCAAGAAGTGGACTTCGATCCGAATTTCTGGATAAATTCGATTCACCACGAATGAATTTACTTGTGCTTCGCGGTAGTGAATGTAACCTGAAATAGGGTAAAAAATAAATAAAAATTACTCCATCCATTTGCTCATGATGGACCGCCCGCCGCTATCTTTCTTGAAGATCTTGGCTGAAAACCTGTACGTGGTGACGTATGACATTGCCACGATAGCTGGTGTGATGACGTCATTTCAAGCACCAGATTTTACGTCCGACCTTCAAGCAAGATGGGGCGACCGCCTCGTCGCGAGCAAATGTATCAGGTAACTAATTTTATTTAATTTTTTTTAATTTTACACTCTTTTATGTATATCAGATGCCGCATTCTTGTATGAACACGGCATCTGAGGGGTACAATGACGGGGAGTGTCCCTGTCATTGCACCCATTATTTACAAAGAAATGCTCTTTGTGACAAAGTAATTTGACGCAAATCTTTTTTTTTTTGGATAACTCAGTGAAGCAGCTGAATAGAATTTTACAAAACTTCGCTCAACTCTAGTCATTATATATAAGTAGTAATAAGTCAGAGAAACTGGACTTGTATTTTTCTTCTTGAAGATGTTTCATTAGTCACCCGAGTGGCTTTCTCAATTACTAGAATGGTGTGTATAAGAAATCTCCAGCTTTACATACTGGTGGCAGGTGTTTCAGTAAGGTGTTGATTGCATTTGCATGACTGGTGCATTGTACAGTAAGTGGCAGACAACAGATGTCACCCCCCTCCACCTCCATTCACCCTTTTACCTCTACTGCTCTACTGATTCATTCAGTTTACCATAAATGGCTTCTTTCTAGCCTCTTTTGAACTAGTCATGTCAATGCAATCAACATCTTATCTCCATGACTGGAGCACAAGTCACCAGTAGGGATAAGCGAACCCGAACTGCAAAGTTTGGGTTCATACCGAACTTTGCGAGTTTGGGTATCCAGACCTGAACCCGGACTTGTTCAAGGTCATTTTATTATTTTCTGTTATAACATGGTTATAGCAGAAAATAATAGCATTCTTAAGATAGAATGCAAAAGAGTATGGTAATACAAAAAAACAACTCACCTCATCCACTTGATTACGCTGCCGCCGTGTCTTCTATCTTCTTTCAGCAGGACCTGCAAAAGGACTTGCGGTGACGTCACCACTTGTTATAACGGAAAATAATAAAGTGAAGTTCGGGTCCCCATTGACTTCAATGGGGTCCGTGTTCAGGTTCAAGTTTGTGCGAACTCGATGAACTCGAATTTCCATGGGTTCGCTCATCCCTAGTCGCCAGTATTTAATGCCTGAGATTTCTTGTACAAGCCATTCTAATTGAGAAAACTGGTCTGGTGACTAGTGAAACGATTTTAAAACAGTCCAGTTCCTCTAACTTATTACCACTGATACAGGTGAAGATTATTTGTAACCACGGAAATTATATTTCACATATAAACATCTTCTGGTGGTGTCCATTTAACAAATAGCTCCCCCATATTGAAACATATTGGAATACTGGTTGAATTGAGGCAAATTTTCCCATCTATGAACAGATTTCCACACATTTTTGTTTTATCATTTGAGTTAAGAACATTAGACGATGTTCTTTTTATGAATATTATCCGTCAATGAGATTCCGCTTGTATCACCCGCTATGTAAATAATCGCTTCTTAATTACTAAATGGGGTCACAGATTACTTTAACAGATGATGACTGTTCCCCAAATCTGTAATCATTGTTACCCATATAATACATTTCTTTGAAAGGATCTTACCGCCGGCTAATTAAAAGGTAACCGTCTCTTGGACGGGAGTGTTGTGCGTGTCACTCGGCACCTTCTTGCAGACTGAAAGCCCTCCCTCGTTCTCTCTCTTAGAAACTGTTATCATCTTCAAAGTCCTTTCAAAACACTGTTTGTTCTGTGCTTTGATTTCCCCCACATACTGAATTCAAAGACGACAGGTCTGTTTTTGTGTAAAGCCTCCAAGCAAGATTCGAAACATCTCACTAATAAAGCTTAGGTTGCTGCTGCATTTCTATACATGATGTCGTCTTATAGAAAATGTCCTGTTATATCTATTTCTTTTGACATATTCCAAGTTTGTTTGTTCTTCAGCAAATACTTAGTAACTAGAGAAGATGTCTTGGTTTCATGATGGCTGAATGAGCCGCCAAGGTAGGTGGCAAGGAAATGATATGTAGGGCTATGAGGAACTAAATCCCTCTCCTACTTAAAGTGTAAAAAAAAAATTAAAAACTTTTGATGGGTCATAGTGTATTAGTGACATCAGAGGTTTTGATCCGAGAGCTAGGAACCCCCCAAAGGCTAGAACGAGGAGAGAGATGAGCTTTCTCCTCGGTGCAGGTGACGGAATCGAGTCAGGCTCATAGACTTTCTATTGAGCACATCTTCAGCAACGAGTATAGACAACTCTCTATGTGAGTGCTTCTCTCTCCACATTTTAGCTATTGGTTGAGGTCTCAACACTTCACATATCAAAAGTTTTTGAAAGTTTTTAAGGGGTATGATGACCTTTGGGAGCTATTTTGTTTTCTAGAGTATTTTACTCATTTTGGGCAGAAAATGATGTTTCATTTGGTCTTAACTAGTGTTGAACAAATCAATGTTAACAAAGTCGACTTCGATACGAATTTCAGGAAATATTTGATCTGTCATGAAGCCAAATTTCCTCACACTTTGTGCTAATGAATCAATTTTTCCTAAAAATGGCAGTAGAAGACAAAAATATACATACTCACCTCATCTATTTGCTCGTGGAGAGGCCATCGCGGTCATCTTGATTGAAGAAATCGGTCCAAATATTGCATGCTCTGCCATGTGACATCATCATGTCATCACGCTGTCTGGGCGTGGTGACTTTATCAGTAATGATGTCACCATGTGCACCCAGCGTGATGATGTGGTGACATCATCATGTCAGCTCGTGCAAGATTTGGCGTGTTTTCTTCAATCAAGATGACCGCGACAGCTTCTCCGTGAGCAAATGAATTAGGTGAGTACAGTATGAATATTTATTTAACCCCAGATGAACCCCCGATAGGCTGAATATGGTTTAAGGGGAGCGACTCAAAGAATTTCATCATAAATCTAATTTCATTTTGAACTTCGGCAAACTTTGCTCATCTCCAGTCTTAATAAAGAAACATTTATTTGTTCTACAGGGTAAAGGTTGAGTCTGTCTGCAGAGTGTCTTATTCCTGACAGCTCATAAACACTCATTTAAGTTACAGTCTTATTTGTTTGATAAGATTTTAGCTACAATGAGTGTTTATGATCTGGCAGGGGTCCAGAGATAAGGGCTACACATCGAGCTGTCAAAACAGCAACCTGACGCCTCAGTGTGAAACTAAAAGTAAGATAGTTCACAGATTCTGTAGTCAGAAAGTTAACCCTGAAGGGCACAAACTTTTGAAAATTTTGAATAAAGACTAATTGGAAAAATTATTTTAGCCTAAAATGAATAAAATTCAATCATTAAAGGCCTTTAAGCAATCTGAAACACAATCTGGAACAAGATCCTGACCCTTTGCTAAACCGCAAAGGGTCAGGATCTTGTTCCAGATTGTGTTTCAGATTGCTTAAAGGCCTTGGATTGCTTAAAGGCCATGGTGACCCAACCGTACATCACCATGGAGTTCTATGATGATCTAAGCTGTGTTTGCTTGAATTAGAGCTAAGCTGCAGTACTACAGTAGGTCCACTACATAGCCGATTGAGCCTTCTGCTCCCAGCTCTGACCATTCTTAAGGTTCCAGTCAGTGGTGTACATAGAAAAGTAAGGGCCCCATAGCAAGGATCAAACCAGGCCCCCCACACAGGACAGAAGGGTTTCTGTCTAATCCCTTTCAATGACCCTTGGACCATTTTTCCACTGCCTCATTTGGTAAAAGTTGTTCCTTTAGATAGTAGAGTCCTGACCAAGTTTTCACCTCCAGTAGAAGAGGAGATAATCCCAACTAAGACTGGGCCTCCTCTTGCCCTGGGCCCCATAGCAGTCGCATGGTCTGCCGCTATGGTAGTTACTCCCCTGGTTCTATTGCCAGCTAAAAAGGGGGATGGGGTGCCTCGTGTTAGACTTTAAATAATATGATATAGATGGCCTATTCAGTGAAGGGCACAGTGAAGGGTTCATAAATATCTAAACGCAAGACAACTACTTTAAGAGCATTGTAGGAGGAGCTTCATTGTGACATGTTTTCTGCTCTCTGCCTTGAGCTGTGTCCTGTCCCCTAGCACTTCAGAGAACACTTCACAGAAAAGCTTTTCCCCCAAGGAACTTAAAGGGATCTTTCAGTTATATGAATTTATCCACTAAGGGGATAAGGGCCTCAACAGTAGGTTCGGGAACCTTCACAACACTACAGACTGCAATAGCAACTGATGAAAACCCCACTATTTTAGTTCTGGGGTCCAATAGAGGCAATCCCCCCCCTCCCAGTAAACTCTCAGATGCTACCATTGCTAATGATCCATCTTTTTTTGCACTGGGATCAGAGATATCCCAACAATTGTTAGCAGGTTTCAGCTGTATTATATTATTGTATATTGTATTATATTATTGTATTATTATATTATTGTTATATGTTATAAACAGATGAAAAGACAACATAGTTCTGCTCCTCACTAACTACTAATGATAATTATCTCTATTCCCGTGTTTATTCAGCTCGGCCAAGTGCCACCATGCAAAATAGATGACCGCCGTATAAAACTTTATTTTCTCTCCAGGAAAATAATCTACAGTAGTTTTTCTTGTGCAAGGAGATGTCGATACCTCATCAAAACCAGAGGTCTTTATTTGGTCCCTAAATTCATAAAGCAACATTCAGCAGTTTTTAATAATTCATTGAATGCTTTGCTGCAGGGCTGCTTTGTTCTGTAGTTCAAATGGAGAAAAAGGAGTGAGGTGAGAGAAAACATAAGTGGGGGAAGTGATCCAGATTTATAAAAACAAATTAAATAATCATAAAAGGAAAATAGAAGGAGCAACGATTGTTAGTTGCAACTTTGTAACAAATCTATCTCATATTTATATCTATCTATCTATCTATCTATCTATCTATCTAATATCTCTCTCTCCCTCTCTCTCATATCTATCTATCTATCTATCTATCTATCTATCTATCTATCTGTCACATTTCTGTATCGTGCAGGGCAAAGGCTTTTTCTGGAGATCTGTTGACGTACCGGGCTCTCCATAGGGACTGTTAGGCAGAAGTTTCCACCTAACAGTGAGCCCAGTGACATCACCAGAACTAATGACGTCACAGGGAAGACTGCTAGGCGGAATCCTCCGCCTAGCAGGGCAAAAAAATATACAAATAAACAGCGCTATACAGCACAGGGCAGGGGGGGGATCATCGGAGCATGAAATGCACCAATACTCATATCAGGAAGGGCTGCCTGGGTGAAAATAGGGATATGTCCAGGCTCAGCTTTGAACCCAGGCAACCCCTTTAAATTGCATTTTAATATTATTCATTATGAAAAACTAGTTACTTTTATAAATTATTTTGTTACAAAAATGCTCCAGTTGTCAGATATTCTGTTTACATCATTGTGATGGTGCCCCCTAGTGTTTAATATGTACAGTAATATACACGTCCACCTACTGAGGTGGTCGCACATGCTCCATTCCATCCTTCAACTGCCAGCAGATATATCTACTGTTAGAAGCTGTTATTGTTACAATAAGAGAGAGACAGAGAGAGCTGCAGGGAGAAAGGACACAGCCCCTGAGAAAGGACATGCCCCCTGAGCTTCCAGCTTGAAATAAAACTAGCAGAGTAATGAATGTGGAGATCTCTGGATCCATGTGAGGTACAGGGCTGGTTCTAGCTTTGTTAGTAATAGATTGTTATGTACTATATGATGTCTGATTTACATTTTTTACATCAGCCATTGCATAACCCCCTTTAAGAAATAACCACACAGTGTTTCCATAATCATAGCTCGGCATCTTCCTTTAGATTACTTTTATTGTGGTGCTTGCAATCTGCATTGCAGATTATTTTCCATAAGTCAGTGTGTGTTATATTTACTGTAGGGGTGAAGACTCTTCTCTAATTCTGCATTCTATTTCCACGATGTGTAGTCATGTGGACACAAACGCGGTATATTACTTACAACACAGTATTATATAACGGCATATCTACTACAATTGGAGTCAATCTCTCGGAAACTGAGTGAACATTTACCAGTCAACTGTAGAAAACATTCAGATACTTAAGACATATGTACAAAGAGGATACATTAACCTCTCTCTTGCATTCAATAAATTAATTCCGTTGTGTCAAGCTCTTTGCTCTTTTTTCTCCATGCATAAAGCATGCTTGGGGTTGGAGGGAGGGGGAAAAAGGCAATGTGAAATGAAATGACATCCAAGGGTAACATGTAAACTAGAATGGAGGCTACCTCTAGTACTTCTATTTTATTGCTGCCTAAGGCTAGTGAACAGAGCGGCTTAAATAAAACGAGCCGCTTGTATCCAAGAAAACTAGCTCCAAATCGCTGCGGACATTTTATGCTTCATTATGTTAGGGCACATCAATTGGTTGTCAGAGAAAACTGCATAGAAAAGCAAATATTGAAGAAAGTGGCGATGAAATAAAAGGTTGCTCTAATAGGATGTGTGAAAGTTGTAAGGTGAAGTGGACATTGTTTACTTGGATGAAAGGTGAGAAATGAGTCAGGAGAAAATGTGTTTAAGGCTTATAGACAAGGCCTAAACAGGAGGCCTGCAGTACTACTACTGCCTAACGATAGTGAATGACACAAAAAATACTATCTATCTTTTAGAGATGAGCAAACCCGAACTGCAAAATTCGGGTTGTACCGAACTTTGCTAGTTCGGGTACCCGAACCCGGATTTTTCCACTAAAGTTCAGGCTCGGGTGATTTTATTATTTTCCGTTATAACATGGTTATAACGGAAAATACTAACATTCTTTAGACAGAATGCTAAATAAAATGGCCATTCAGGGGTTAAAAATAATTTTAAAAAACCTCACCTCATCCATTTGATCGTGCACCCGGTTTTCTCTTCTTTCTGCAGGACCTGCGATGACGTCACCGCGTTTACCATGTGGTGAGCGCGGTGACATCATCCCAGGTCATTTTGCAGGTCCTGCAGAAAGAACAAAGAAGAGGTTTTCGCGGCTGCGAAATGGATGAGGTGAGGTTTTTTTTTATTATTTTTAACCCCTGAATGGCTATTTTATTTAGCATTCTGTCTTAAGAATGCTATTATTTCCGTTAAAACCATGTTATAACGGAAAATAATAAAGTGAAGTTCGGGTCCCCATTGACTTTAATGGGGTCCGGGTTGGGGTGAAGTTCGGGTCAAGTTCGGGTCCCGAACCCGAACTTTGACCTGAAGTTCGGCCGAACCCGGCGAACCCGAACTTCCATGGGTTTGCCCATCCCTACTATCTATCTATCTATCTATCTATCTATCTATCTATCTATCTATCTATCTAGATAAATGTAGATAAATGTATCAAGAATTAGTACATGTGGGGTCTTTTAGCATATGAAATCAAAATAGGGTGTTACAGAGTTTACATTACTCACACATGCATCCATATGACACACACACATACTGTACACATCACACAGGCACATACATATTGTACATATTACACACATGTATGCACATTACACACATATACAAACTGTACATATTAAACAAATATTGCACATATACATTGTACACTACACATATACCCACACATTGCATACACACAGAGTTAACCACCAATGCATACTTGTCCTGCAGAGCCTGCCTTCTGCCCCCACCCTCTTCTGTCTGTCCTGCCAGAGCTGGTGCTTGAATCAAGTTACAACAACTGGCAAGAAGTTCCAGGTGTTGTAACTTTCGGTAGTATATACAGAAAAGGAAGGGGTGAGGCAGGACTTTCAAGACCCCTGTCCTATGTCCGCCTCAACCTGACTGTGCTTAAGGCAAGGGCTCCTGCTGCCCTCACTCGCTATAGGTTAGCCTAGGCCTACCTAGCAATGCTGGAATACTTCATCACAATATGTGAGGTAAGATTAAGTTGCCTATTATACCCCTTTTACATTATTTGGATGCAAACTGTGTTTCTAGCTATGTAAATCAGTGTTATATTCCTTAAAAGTTTTATGATCACCTCAGCAAACAGCTGCTGGTCCATACACCCACCCATCTCTTGTACCACTCCCATACAGCTGATTTAGCAGGAGGAATGGTAGATAAATGATATTAAAATGTTAGATGACAGCAGGGGTATAGCTATAGAAGAAGTGGCTGCTTTGGGGCCCAAACTCAGAAGTGGCCCACCCAGGAAGAGGACTAAAAGAATTTATTGTCAGGGCCCATATACAGTAGCTGTATTTTACTGACATTATATACAGAGACACTGTAGGTAACAGATGGAGCGGCTACTGGACCTGGTCTGAGAGAGCACAGGAGTTGGGTTTGCACGGGAGGAGGAGGTTGCGAAAAAGTTGCTGTGGAGCGTGGTGTTCAAAAATTTGCTCAGTCATTTCTAGTTACATTTAATGCTCCGATGCTCATCTCACAGCTCACAGGGGCTGCCTGGGTATAAACAGGGATATGTCCGGGTTAAGCTCTGAACCCAGACAACCCCTTTAATGGTGGCACGACTCCTTTAGTTGAAGAGTTTTTTTTTATTTCTAACTTTTTCTTATTTGCTGCTTTTTGATTCTTTTCATCTGTGCCTAGTGTCATTCTCATTGCTATTGATATTGTAATACCCAGGCAATTACCTAAAAATGAATTAAAGGTCCCCGATAATTGCCTGATTGTGAGCTTAGGTGAGACCTACATTTACATGCAGAAATTATCTTCTGTGTATCAGGACGAATGATTACTGTGATCATTCATCCCCATGCAGATTAATTGTTTGCTGGCAGCACATTTCTGTTTACAAATCCTCATCCCCAAAAGTTGTCCTGATACTCAGCCCATGTAAATGGGTCTTAAGTCATTGACTGGATGTAGATTTGTCCTAGTACTCATTCAGACTTTGGCTTATCTCATAACATAAAGACACTGAGAGAAAAATGCCAGTGGCCAGCAGTCCTTTGAAAATAGCAGGGGCAGCTCACCTATACACTTCACTCATTACAATACTTTTTTGCTGCCATTTGTTATGATGGCCCTGCAGACTTCTCATGATAATAATAGGGCAGTATATTGTGATGGCAGATCCACTTTAAAGGGGTATTTTGGTTAGAACAAGTTATCACTTTGACAGGAATGACTATTAGATCATGGGAGTCCTACCATTAGGACCACCCCCACCCCCTATCATGAGAGCAAGGGTCCAGGTTGAAAGGAATGATGGTGGAGCATGCACACCACTACTTCAAAGTCTACAGGCTAATAAACAGAGGCTTTACCCTTTTTTTAGCATAAAAAAAGTTGCAAACTGTGGCACAAATGGTACTTTGCACAAAAATGTTTTATGCTTTTTATGGTAATTGAAAAAGCAGGCGGAGCTTAGTGTTAAGGGGACGGGCTCCCACAGTTCAACACACTTAAGATAATTTATGCCAGAGAGCTGGCGCAAATTACAGCTGAAACCTATGTCAGCTCCTAGCTGGTGTAGGTTTCATTTTCTTGCGCACACCCCTCAGTGATGCAACAAATAATTGGTTGTATTTTTTGCCAGCAGTTTTTTTTTCTTTTTTACTAAAGAGTGTCATATGTATTTAGTTAATGACCCCTATTGGTCTGCAGGAGATGGCTTTGTACTTGGTTATCTCTGCCAGTCCCATAGGGATGGATGGATTGGCAGTGAGCATGCTTGACCTGCAGACCCATTCAGACAGGGGCGTGATACCCCATTCTCTTGATTAATGGACCCTAACTGATCAAACAGTTATTCCCTATACGGTGGATAACTTGTTTTTAACTGGATTATCCTTTTAAATAATAACATTCTGGCTACCTGCAGCCACCACTAGATGGGGCTTAGGAGCTAACTGCATACTGTATATACTTTAAACTCAATAATAACTCACTTTTCACTAAGCTCAAGGGTACACCACCAATCAGGCGAGGTGAGGCGATTGCCTCAGGCAGCACTAGGTAGGAGCAAGAGGGGGGCAGCAGAAAGGGGATTATCTGTTTCTGCAGTATACTATTGGGAATCACAGTGGGCAAAGTATGTGGTGCTGTATTACCCTGTATGTTTTGTAGCACTGGAGGGAAGGGGTTAGGTTAAGAAATTGGCATTGGGAAAGTGTTAGGTTAACAACATGGCATTGGGTATCGGGTGGGGGTGGGGGGGACTGTTTCAGTTTTTGCCTCAGACAAGAGAAAGGCTAGGTTTCCCCCCTGACTAAGCTCCTAAGCTCCTCCTAGTGGTGGCTTTAGGTATCCATTATTGAACCATTTTAATCATTTGCTCTGCCATTGATTTGAGGTTATTGATCAGTAAAACCAACTTCAACCAGCATAAAGATATATTATGGAATTAATCAACACAGATTTTTGAGTATAAAAACACAACACAATTTTAAAAGGCGATTTTATAATTGTATTCTTCAGCGCAGCCTAAATAATGATTTCCCATTGTTGAACATAATGCTGCATTTTCCACCAAAGTCTACAGTATATTATTATAATATATTGAGAAAATATCTTTTGACAGCAGAAAGTACTGTATAACAGGCATTGCATGCGCCTGTTGTTACTATGAGTCCACTGAATGCTCCAGGTAAGAGGAAGCCTGCGGGGAGCCAGAGATCCCTAATAATACTTCTAAATCGGTTTTGTGTTCTTTCCCTCCTGTGCTAGATTGGGCCTTGGTTGAGCAAATCTCGATTTGTCTCGCCATGATGTTGCCGCTTTTGATTTCTGTAACCTGGCTGCTGTGAAGTGTGTCCGTCTTTCCCAGCCCCTGCTCATCTTCAATTCTGCACCATGCCATTTGACGCCCTCTAATACCACGCTGTCTCCGTGACTTTCCCCTCCTGCTACTGTCAGCTGATATTTGAAGGGCTTCATGAAATCATTTCCTCTGCTTTGCCACACTTCAAAAATATTTGTTAAATTAGACACTACGGGTCAACGGTTCACAAACGGCAAATAATGAGTTGTAAATTGGCACGTTACAGAAAATTGCGCAGGTTTTTCATGTGAATTAAAATTTTCCAATGGCAAATCTGAAAAAGGCTTTTTTCTGTCAAATCTTTAAAGTTACGGTCTATACAGAAAAGAGATAAATTATAATTTACGGAAGGTGACAGTTTGACCGGCATCTTGCCTGGATCTGTCATCTCTTTTCCTGAAAGAGTACACATGTCCAAACTTTGCTGAAGATTTTCTAAATCCTATGCTATCGTACGTATAATGTGCAGGTATGCTCAACCTGCATCCCTGCAGCTGTTGCAAAACTACAACTCCCAGCATGACCAAATAGCTGTAGGCTGTCCAAGCACGCTGGGAGTTGCAGTCTTGCCACAGCTGGAGGGCCGCAAGTTGGGCGGCACTGGTATAATGCATTCTGTTACATTGTATTGTAAATTGATAAACAGATGTAGCAGAGCTAAGGCTACTTTCACACTTGCGTAATTTTTTTCTGGTATTGAGATCTGGCAGAGAATTTTAGTACCGAAAAAAAAAAGTTTCCGTTTAGTCCTCATGTATTCTGAATGGAAAGAGATCCATTCAGGATTAGAGATGAGCGAGCATACTCGTCCGAGCTTGGTGCTCTTTCGAGTATTACGGTACTAGTAAGTGCTCGCTGCTCGGACGAGTATCTCGCCATGCTCGAGGAAATGGCAACTTCCGTATCGTGCATTTTGGCGCCTATAAACTCAGCCAATCACAAGCCAGGAGACTCTGCGGTACACCCAGCATCACGTGGGGCCCTTACATGTCGATAGCAGGGGTTGGCTGGCCTGATCAGGTGACCCTGGAATATACTAGTGACTGGCCGCGGTGCTCGGCTCAGATGCTGTCTGGATGTCGTTAGGGATAGAGCTGCTGCGTTTCAGGGAGAGTGTTAGGGCCTGCATTTAGTTCTCTGTTGGGCAGGAATCACCCACAAAGAACCCAACAGCCCTTCTAAGGGCTACAAGAAATTGTTCTTTTGTCTCCTGGCTTGGCTGGCTGGCTGGTTGGCACTAGTAGTGCAGCTATCGCCTTTTTTTTTGTTGTTGTTATATCTCAGTGATACAAATCCATTTCACACAGCTGCGTGGAACCATTCTGTGTGTCACAGTTCAGTACACTCACTACAATCCGTATTTTCTGTCCAGGTGACACTTTCTGTACATCACTTAATTCAACCAGACTGAACAAGTTTGTGGGTTTCAGTACACCAGGCCCATTTATTTTTTATTTTTTATATAATACACTTATATACAGAAAATGTTGAACCTCAGGGCTAAGGGTCGAGGACGAGGGCGTGGGCATGGGCATTCAATTACTGCAGGGGGCAGAGGCCGTGGTCCTGGGCAGGGTGAGACAGTACCTGCTGATGAGGGAGCAGGGAAACGCCGCAGAGCTACACTCCCTAGCTTCATGTCTCAACTTACAGGGACACGTGGTAGAGGACTGTTGAAATCACAACAGTGCGAACAGCTGATGTCGTGGATTGCGGACAATGCTTCAAGTAATTTGTCCACCAGTCAGTCTTCCACACAGTCCACCAACGTTACCCAAGGGAGCACTCCTCTGGCTCCTCCACCTCAACCTCCTTCCCCCCAGTCTGCCTCCTCCCAGGAAAATTTGGAATGCGATCCGGTATACTCTCAGGAACTGTTTTCTGGACCCTTCCCAGAGTCACAAACCACTTCTCAGATTGCTGCTGACCTCTTTCCCGATGCCCAAGTTTTCCAACTGTTGCAGTCTGTGGGTGATGATGATGATGATGATGACAATGTTGACTTAGTGGAAGAAGTTTGTAAAGAGGTGTCGGACGATGAGGAGACACGGTTGTCAGACAGTGGTGAAGTTGTTGTCAGGGCATGAAGTTCGAGGGGGGAGCAGACTGAGGAATCGGAGGATGACGAGGTGACTGACCCAAGCTGGGTTGATAAGCCGAGTGAAGACAGTGCTTCTGAGGCGGAGGCGAGTGCTGCACCAGAACAGGTTGGAAGAGGCAGTGGTGTGGCCAGAGGGAGAAGCAGGGCCAGAGCTGGTGCATCAGCAGCAACTGTTTCACGTAGTGAAGCTCCCGTGCCGAGGCCTAGATGTTCGCAAGTCTGGAGGTTCTTTAAAGAAAGTGAGGATGACCGACGGACTGTGGTGTGCAACCTTTGCCACACCAGGATCAGCAGGGGTGCCACCACTACTAGCCTTACCACCACTAGCATGCGTAGGCATATGAGTGCTAAAAACCCCACTCAATGGAACCAAGGCCGTTCACCACCTCCTGCGGGTCACACCACTGCTCCTTCCCCTGTGTCACTCGCTGCCTCTGCTAGTCAACCCCCTGCGTCACTCGCTGCCTCTGCTAGTCAACCCCCTGCCCAGGACCCCGGAACTAGCACCTCCCACCGGAAAACCACACCTTCGCCTCCACGATCCTCCACAGTGTCCACCAATGTGTCCCAGCGCAGCGTTCAGCTGTCTTTACAGCAGACGCTGGAGCGCAAGAGGAAATACAGTTCCACCCACATGCCCAAGCCCTCAACGTCCACATCTCTAAATTGCTGAGCCTGGAGATGCTGCCCTATAGGCTGGTAGAGACTGAGGCCTTTCGCAATCTCATGGCGGTGGCTGCCCCTCGGTATTCGGTCCCCAGCCGCCACTATTTTTCCCGATGTGCCGTCCCAGCCCTACACCAGCACGTGTCAGAAAACATCATCCGTGCCCTGACCAACGCTGTTTCTGAGAAGGTCCACCTAACCACGGACACGTGGACAAGTGCTGCCGGGCAGGGACACTATATCTCACTGACGGCACACTGGGTTAACTTGGTGGAGGCTGGGACCGAGACTGACCCTGGGGCCGCTCATGTACTGCCCACACCGAGGATTGCGGGGCCTACCTCGGTCACGGTCTCTCAGACGTACTATGCCTCCTCCGACCCTCCTCCTCCTCCACCTCCTCCTCCGAATTACCATCCGTGGGCACGGCGCCTTCAGTCGGTAGCCTTAGGCACAGCAGCAGTGCCGTGGGTAAGCGCCAGCAGGCGGTGCTCAAACTGCTGAGCTTAGGTGACAAAAGGCACACCGCCCAAGAGCTGTTACAGGGCATCACGGCGCAGACCGATCTGTGGCTGGCACCGCTGAACCTCAAGCCAGGTATGGTTGTGTGTGACAACGGGCGTAACTTGGTGGTGGCTCTGCAACTCGGCAGACTGACACATGTGCCATGCCTGGCCTACGTGTTCAATCTTATAGTTCAGCGGTTCCTCAAGACATACCCCAATCTGTCTGATTTGCTCACCAAGGTGCGCCGCATCTGTGCGCATTTCCGCAAGTCGACCACAGATGCTGCCACTTTCAGGGCAGCGCAGCGCTGCCTACAACTGCCCGCTCACCGACTGTTGTGCGACGTGCCCACGAGATGGAATTCCACATTAAACATGTTATCCAGAGTTTACCAGCAGCGCAGAGCGATTGTAGACTGCCAGATGTCATCTTCCACCAGAACTGGTAGTCAGGTCAGTCAGATTCCTCAAGTCTACAATGAGGAGTGGACGTGGATGTCTGATATCTTCCAGGTGTTGAGCAACTTTGAGGAGTCAACACAGATGGTCAGCGGCGATGCCGCCATTATCAGCCTCACCATCCCGCTGCTTTGCCTGTTGAAAAACTCACTGCTCAGCATCAAGTCAGATGCTTTGCGCTTGTCACAAGAGACGGTGGAGGAAGATACGTCGCTTGATAGCCAGAGCACCCTCTGGTCTGTTTCTCAGCGAGTATCGGAGGAGGGGGATGAGGATGAGGAGGAAGAGGAGGAGAATGTCGGCGAGACAGTAGAGGGTACCAGTGCTCAGTCCTTAACTCTTGAGCGTGTATGGGCTGAAGAGGAGGACTTGGAGGAGGAGGAGGAGGAAATGGAGAGTCAGGCCAGTGAGGAGAGGGAATTCTTGCGTGTTTGGACTCTGGCGCACATGGCAGACTTCATGTTAGGCTGCCTATCCCGTGACCCTCGCGTTAGAAGAATCTTTTCAAACACCGATTACTGGGTGTTCACTCTCCTGGACCCACGGTACAAGCAGAACCTTTCCACTCTCATCCCTGCAGAGGAAAGGAGTATGAGAGTGAATAGATATCAACAGGCCCTGGTGCACAAGCTGAAACAATCCTTCCCATCTGACGCCGCTAGCGGCAGAGGGCATGGTTCTGTGGGCCAAGTAGCGGGGGAGAGGAGCCGAGCAGGCAGCTTGTCTAGCACTGGCAGGGGAACGCTCTCCAAGGCCTTTGCCAGTTTTATGTCACCCCAGCAAGACACTGTCACCTGTCCCCAGTCTAGGCAGAGTAGGGGGGAGCTGTACAGAAAGATGGTGAGGGAGTACCTAGCTGACCATACCAACGTCCGTAGCGATCACTCTGCTCCATACAACTACTGGGTTTCAAAGCTGGACACGTGGCCTGAACTGGCGCTGTACGCCTTGGAGGTGCTGGCCTGCCCTGCCGCTAGCGTGCTGTCAGAGCGGGTATTCAGTGCAGCTGGTGGCGTCATCACCGATAAGCGTACACGCCTGTCAACTGACAGCGCTGACAGGCTGACGCTTATTAAAATGAACAAAGCCTGGATTTCACCGGAATTCAAATCTCCTCCGGGGGAAAGCAGCTAAAGATTAACATTACTTATGTATCCGATTCCTCTTCTCTACTCCTCCTACTCCTCCTCCTCCTCCATGTTGTCTGTGCCTAACGCTGACCAAAAAAAAGCCATTTTTTAGAGGTCCAACTGGCACTCTTTTACCACAATTTTTCCGGAGGTCCACCTACAGGCCCTCTCTCCAAACAATTTTTCCGGAGGTCCACCTACAGGCCCTCTCTCCAAACAATTTACGTCTTTTTCCTATCTTTCTCTCTCTCCAAACTATTTTTCCGGATAGCTGCCATATACGGTAATAAACTGAGAAGAATACAGAGAACACATGCCACACTTGATCAAGCTCATAATTTACGACTGTACCGGTTGATCCTAAATTTTTAAGTTGGGGTCCTGCGTCGTCATTCACTGAATTTCATTAATCTCCTCAACGTCTCCTCAAAGAACCGAAAGACCATTGTGGAGAGAGCGGCACAGCTCGCCATCAAAGTGACAAACCCCAACGCCAGACTGCGCAGCGAAGAGAACGAATAAATATCTCTGTGGTTATTTGTGCTAAATAAAAGTTAAATAAACACAAAAAAAAATAAAAATTGATCTGTTCCTGTGCCTGATCCACCCAAGTTGAATCTGTCCCATCATGAGAAAGTCCCCCCAAGGAGTCCCCACTGTAACTTGCTTCCCATACAACTACCTCACCATTGTCTCGCCATTGTCCACCACCTCCTCAGACAACACTGGTAAATCCCCACTGTCAGCACACTGAGACTGCAAAAGGTCTTGCGAATTGGGGCAGAGAATGTTCTGGGGTAGCACATCAGAGAAGGGGTGACTATGGGGTTCCAGGGAGTACGTGACCACATGCAATCTCCATCTAAAAAGTCATACTGAGGCTCACCACCATGCTTTACACTGCAATCCTATTACTGAGGCTCACCACCATGCTTTACACTGCAATCTTATTAAAAGACAGACAACCAGGGGTTCACCGCCAGGTTGTCAGGCAGCATTTTTAAGTGGGTCACCATTACCGTGTCCCTGAAAATTGGCGGTGATGGACCTTCGTTGCATCTAGTTGGGTGCTTACCTAACATGTGATGGGCATGTGACTCGCCTTTCTTGGTCTGGGTGAGCACAATTGCCATGAGGGTAACCACCAGGCTGTTGCCTGAGAATTTGGGGTAATGGTGGGATTAGGCAGCCTCAGAGGCATCCATGCATGCTGCCCCTGCTGTTTCCTGTCCATTTCCGTGGTGTTTCCATCATTTTCTGAGGTTTCCAGGTTTTCACCCAGCCTTCCCTAGGCAGAGCCTTGGTCCCCCGCAAAAATGCTCGAGTCTCCCATTGACTTCAATGGGGTTCGTTACTCGAAACGAGCACCCGAGCATCGGGAAAGTTCGACTCGAATAACGAGCACCCGAGCATTTTAGTGCTCGCTCATCTCTATTCAGGATTCATCAGGATATTTTCAGTTCCGGCAGAATTCTGTTTTGTGACCGGACTCAAAACTGCTGCAAGCTGTGGTTTTGTGTCCAATCATAAAAACTGAAAAAAACGGATCCGTCAGTGAAAACAATGTAAGTCAATGGTGATGGATCAGTTTTTTTAGGATCCGTCACCCATTGGCTTTGAATGTATTTAGTGACTGATCCTTTTTTTTTGTTTTGTTTTGATTTCATACAACCTCATCCTAATGGAACAGATGCATCC